>OY757026.1:91975125-92533878 GCA_963580285.1 Lucinisca nassula
AAACAAGCGAAACGCTTATACTAATCATCTCCTGATCGCTTAACTACTCATCTTATTGAGTCTGTTCATGACCAGTACTGAAATGTGCTACACCGGCCACGCCCCCTAGCACCGGCTTAAGCAGAACTCTATTTTCAAAAATGATTCTAAATGAACTCAATGATCCCAAAGGACCAGAAAATATAATCTGCACTATGATGGATATACGGGGAGACTTTTTACGGCCTGTCCAGGCAATTCGGTGCGTGTCGGACCGTCCATGCTTATAAACCCTATTGGTTTCATTGGGCACCAGGGCTTGAGATGTCATTTCATCTCAATGTCGGGTAAAAGTCCCCCAAAATTGGAAGCAACGTCTCCAAAATGACCTATATAGTGTTGACGGGGACATTAAACCTCAATTCTAATGCACTTACGTATGTAACGCGACGTCTGATTGGATAACGTCAAAAATTTGCGACAGTATATTCCATGATATACTGTTGGAAATCCGACGTCACCACGTAACGTCGTTTTTCATTGCCTCTTTTGGTTTTACGCAGCTCACAACGCCTGCCGCTTTGTGCAAAATAGTACAATTTTTAAACAAAACAACCGAATAAGTGCATTAGAATGGGGATAACTGCATTGAAAATTGTCATTTGGGGAGGTAAATCGGTGGTTTTACGGTCGCAAATTACGTTTTACGGCTCCGCTGACGCGTCGCCGTAAAACGAAATTTCCGACCGTAAAACCACCGATTTATCTCCCCAAATGACATTTTTGAATACAGTTTTCCCCTAAATCAAACAAACAAAGATCCAGCAGCATGTCTATACAAGCTAACCATAGACAGTAAATGTATATTTAACACTTGTTCTGCTGAATATTCATATATGCCACACCCACTACCAAATATGAACCAATCAGATTACTTGATGCAAATTATTGCAACAAATTCACAATCTGAATGGCAAACAATGTAGATCCTGATCAGATGGCTTCGTCAGAAGCCATCTGATCTGGATCTACATTGTTTCAAAGATAAGACATATCAGGGATTAGCAGGACAAGGGTTAATGTTATTTTCAGCTGCTGAAGGTGCAATAAATTATCTACTCGCAACCACAACTCAAAACTTGCTGGTATATCAGAATGTTTCATTGAAATGGGGAGCAAAACTAGACCAGGTGCCTGTGATGATTAGAGTAGGAAACTTCCAGTAAGTGTCTCTCACTCTGCTCTTTCTCTCTCTAAACTATCTGTCTGTCCGTATGTCTTTCTTTCTCTCTCTCTCTCTATTAGACAGGTCATTCTCTCCCTTCCGCTGATTCAAGAAGCTCAGTTGTTAGTTTCTGATGAAAAAATGTGTGCACTGTACTGGTTAACTGCTTATGATTAAGCCTGCCCAGGATAAGTGTTGATAGGTAAACTGACCTAAATAGTGTTGACTGGGCCTTTAAATGCAATTACAAACAAATATAAACACTTATAAGAATCATTAATGTTTTTACCTGTGTTGTGGGTACTTGTAGGAATCAGATTTATGGAAAGGATTTAGGAAAATTATCTTGGAATTATCCTTTTCAACCCCACTCCCCCTTAGATTTCTGAAAAGGATTTAGGAAAATTATCTTGGAATTACCCCCCCCCCCCCCCACAGTGACCTTGATGTCAAGGTCACAGACTTAGCAAATCTTAACATTTGGATAAAGTTTTGCGTCAAAGTTTCTAGGAGATTGTATCTTCTGAACTCTTTGATAGATTTAGTTGATACTTACACTGAAGTTACATACTGGTCTAAAGATTTCATTGATGCATGTTCCCCCCCCCCCTTTGATAGATTTAGTTGATGCTTACACTGAAGTTACATACTGGTCTCAAGATTTCATTGATGCATGTCCCCCCCCCCCCCAGTGACCTTAATGTCAAGGTCACAGACTTAGAAATTTTACATTTGGATAAAGTTTTGCGTCAAAGTTTCTAGGAGATTGTATCTTCTGAACTCTTTGATAGATTTAGTTGATACTTACACTGAAGTTATTTACATACTGGTCTAAAGATTCCATTGATGCATGCCCCCCCCCCCCCCCCCCCCCCCCCCCCCACACACACACACACACACACACACACAGTGTCTTGAGGTCAAGGACACAGACTTTGAAATTTTACATTCGGTTAAAGTTTTATGACAAAGTTTATAGATGCCTATTATGTTCTAAACTCTAAGACAAATTCAGTTGATACTTGCATCAATGTACCAGTCACAACATTTTGTGATGTATGTCCCTTCCCCCACCTATGGCAACCCGGACCTCAAGATCATGGACTTAGAAATTTTACATTTGGTTAAAGTTTTATGATAAAGTTTAAAGATGCCTGTATGTTCTAAACTCTATCTAACACAAATTCAATTCATACTTGCATCGATGTTACATACCAGTCCAAAGATTTCATTGATGCATAACCCACCCTGCTGCTTCAGTAACTTTGATGCCCTCACTCCCTTGGTTGGTCCATTTAGAAATTTTATGTTTAGTTTAGCTTTTACAAGCACATTTATAGATTCTTATAGCTTCTTGACATCTTCATTCATATTACATACAAGCTTGAAAGCTATATCAGAGTATGGTGCTGGCCGGGGGTATACGTGACCCACTGGTCGCTTTCTCTAGTTCTTCAAGCCATGATGGGCTGGGGCCAACCTTGGCAATTGATCATGAAATATTTTTTACAGTCATTCTTTTCCTTACCCTGATTCAGGAAGGGCAGTTGTCAGTTTCTGGCTGAAGAATGTGCCCTGGACTGGTTAACTGCTTGTATGTAAGCCTGCACAGGAAAAGTGTAGTTAGATAAACTGACTGACTCAACATGATCTAAATAGTGTTGACTGGGCCATTAAACTCCAAAACAATTTTAGAGAAATTTCTGGAAAAGAATGTACACTGTACTGATTGACCATGCAGAAGGACTAAGCCTGCCCAGAAAAAGTGTGATCAAGTTATAGTAGTCGCAGAATAGATTGACTAGGCGGAGCTATCATTTGCACCTGCCCTTGGAATGTTCTATTAACAAAATGGTAAACCAAGTCACCCAATTGTGTGAATTCAGCTGTAACACAAACAAAGCTGTGCGTATATGGCCAGTTGGTCGGCTTGAAGAAAGCATGCGAAAGGCACTCTACCGAATATTCTGGTGGACTCAGCGATTTTGACATATACAGGCCTCATATTTTTCAGGCATTTGCAGGATTTCAGGCTTTTAGAGCTTGATTGTTTTCTTGATTTCAGGCTTTTAGATTTTGACTTTCGTGTATATAGTCTGTTAAAACTATTTATTTTAACCCTTATTTCTGACTATAAGTTAACCAAATTACTTTATATTTTCACAAACTCCATTACAAACAGTGTAGATCCTGATCAGATGGCTTCTTCAGAAGCCATCTGATCAGGATCTACACTGTTTGTAAAGGTAATAGTTGTGTCTTGTTCAGCAGGATAAGGGTTGAAGCTGCAAAATCGTGCGTTTCAGGCATGGAAAAGCGTGGTCAGTATGAGGCCTGCATATATTGACAATACCTGAGTAACTCCGCCTAGTCAATTTTATCTGTGACTACTATAACTAACCCTAATGACACGAACTTTACAAACAAACTCCATTGAAATGATGATTTGATAAATTATTGGTTTGAAATTCTCATCTATTATTGTTTACACTTGCAAATTATGTACCAGGAAATAGGTCAGGACTATAAACAGCCACTCAACATATTATAGGTCAGTAGATAGGTTTTATAGGTCACAAGCGATTATAGCATGCAGTTATTCAACTAACTTTGTTGGGTTACTAGAAGCTGATTGCAGTAAAAAACCAAATGTTGCCAGCTCATGAGCTTGTCAGGTTTCCTCCTGTACACCACTAAATATACTGTTAAAATTTAGAAGCTTATGTGGTCTAGTGGTTTATGCTACTTGCCTTAAAAACAGGGATCATGGCTTAGATTTTGGATGAGTTTTTAAACTGAGGTACCATCTCTGTATGACCTTAGCTGTCGGTTGGACATAATTCTCAAACACACGCACACACTGTCACAGATGTTTTATGTTATCCAATGTCTTCATATTATTCAGTACAACCTCTTTATAACACTATTGTTTGTTACAGAATTTGTTACATCCAAACAAAAATGTAAACTGACTGTACATTTTTCATGGTTTTTGTGATCCATCTTTGAACCATGTTATATCCAAAATTGTGTTATAAAGAACAACATTTTAAAGAGGTTTAGTTGTACACCACAACCATTTTATAACATTATTGTTGGGGTCCAAAGCAGAAACTGTGTTAGTTAGACAACCGTGTTATATCCAAACAAAAATGAATAGATTATATAGAAAAATGACCATTTATGGTCATTTTTCTATATAATATATACATTTTTGGGATCCATCTTGAAATCATGTTATATCCAAAACCGTGTTATAAGGAACCATGTTATAATGAGGCTGCGGTGTATTTGTAAGTGTGTTAGACTTGTTAAGAACATGACATTCCAAATGGTTTATTCTTGGTAGAAATCTGAAGGGTGTGATTGTATTATTGAATGACTCCGGGCGACTGGAATGTTCTTACCTGGGGACAGACCCCGCCCTGTTTATCCCTCCACCGACAGAGTCCAGGGACTTGAACTATGCAGATATGGATAGAGAAATGGCACTGTTACAGAAAGCAATAAAAGAAAATCAGCACAAAGCAGGTAAATTTTGTTAATTTCATTTTTCCCATATTACCCAATGATGATATTGTAGAAGCCCTCATGTTCTACCGGTAATGGTTAAGTTGCTTGCCTCTTTAACTAGCGATCAAGCAAGGTCGGGTAGTTGAAACCACACCATTTGGTACGGAAACCCTGAAACGGGTATCCTGGCAAACAGTGCAGGTCCAGATCAGACGCCGCAGAGCATGGCGTCTGATTAGGGCCTACACTGTTTGCAAAAAGTTCAGCCATTTTTCAAATCAATTTTGAAGGAAACACAACATGACACCCCTAAATTTTGAAATGGACTCCTGCTATATATATAAGGAGGAAGATTCCATTTGGTACAAAAAGGGTTAAGCAGTCGCTTCCAGTTCTAGTGTATTTATCATGTATTTGGACAGATAGGCCTGAAGAAATAGTGTAAACTCAGATGAGACACTGCATTGAGGCCGCAGAATGTGGCATCTCATCAGAATCTACACAGTTTGCCACGTGCCCACATACTTCTGGACAGAAAAATGGGTAGTATATTGTCCTTGCTCAAATTTTAGAACAAGTTTGGTTAAGGAGTTAAGGTTTCAGAATACTTAGGGTAAATATTGTGTTGTATGTTTGTTGTCATAAAGAACAACACACCATATTTGGGGAGGTATATCAACGGTTTTATGGTCAGAAATTTTGTTTTACAGTGACGCTCCAGCGGAGCCTTGAAACAGAATTTACAACAGTAAAACCAGCGATTCAGCTCCCCAAATGACGATTTTTAATAGTGATTCCCATTCCAATGTGCTTATTCAGTTGGTTTGTTAAAAATAGTACTATTTTGTTAAAGAGGCAAGCGCTGTGAGCAGCGTAAAACCAGATGCTACCCAATAAAAAGTGACATTACATAATGACTGGGTTTTGACAGTATATTGCGGCGCAAATTTTTGAAGTTATCGAATTAAGGGGAATGGGAACAACCTTAAAGGGAGGCAACTCCTGCATAAGTATTTTTGTCTTTCATGTCAATAGGGGTCAACTCTTAAAGGAAAGAATTTGCTCCTGAGGAGCAAATCCTTTCCGTTAAGAGTAAACCCCTTTTTCAGTGGGACAGGGCTTACAGAAAAGGGAACAGGAAGTTCCGAAAGTTGTCACCCTTTGAAAAATGGCAGAAAAATGTGCCAGATGTTGCCATTCCCCTTAAATGTTGTTTTAAGTATGCAGAGGCATTAGAAAAGTGTATTGTAAGATAGAAGCTGTAGTGTTAAGTATACATGAGAATCTTCAATAACTCCAGTACCTTGAGATCATGAGACCCTCCCTTACCTTGGCTTGGAGAAATCGTTTAGGCTGCATGGTGCTTCAATGCAGAGCTGAAACCAATGGCATATGAGTATTGGTTAACCCTTGTCCTGCTGAGCCCGGATATGCCTTATATTTCAAACAATGAAGATCCAGATCAGATGGCTTCTGAAGAAGCCATCTGCTCAGGATCTTCATTGTTTGCCATCGAGTTTATTAATTTGTTGCAATAATTTGCACAAAGTAATCTGATTGGTTGATACTCAGTAGTGGGTGTGGTATATTTAAATATTCAGCAGGACAAGGGTTAACAGCTTAGAGGATCTAAACCTGCCCATGTAAAGTTGTGCGAGTCTGACCCTGCATGTATATGAATCCTGTTGGTTTCATTGGGATGTCATCTCAATGTTTGGTACTGAAAAAAGTCTCTCCAAAATGACTTAAATAGTGTTGACAGGGGCGTTAATCAATTCAAACAAACAAAAACCTTGGACCCCGAAACTGTATTCCAAATAGGGGTAGTTTGTACTTCTGTGGGTAGATCATTGATTGATTGATTGATTTGGGGTTTAACTTCCCCGCCCACACTGTATAGGTCATTTTGGGATGTTGCTTCCAATTTTGTGGGACTTTAACCCGACATTGAGATGAAATGACATCTCAAGCCCTGTCGCCCAATGAAACCAATAGGGTTTATAAGCATGGACCGGCCAATGCGCACCACTTTGCCTGGGCAGGCTTAGATCCACTAAGTGGTTTACCAGTACTTGTGTGTGGCTCGGGTCGGTTTCCGCCCTGCGTGGAAGCATCATGCAGCCCATTTATTTCTTCAAGCCCCAATGGGCGGGGGCCTAATATATGAGTATTGGTAAACCGCTTAGAGAATCTTAACCTGCTCTGGTAAAGTTGTGCGAGTCCGATCCTCCATGTGTATAAACCCTGTTGGTTTCATTGGGCAGCAGGGCTTGAGATGTCATGTCATCTCAATGTTTGGTAAAAGTCACACAAAACTGGAAGCCATGTCTCCAGAATGTCCTAGATAGTGTTGACAGGAACATTAAATCTCAATTCAAACAAAAAAAAAACCTTGGACCATGAAAATTTATGTGAAATAAGGGTAGTTTGAACTGCTGAGGATAGATCATAGTGCCACGTCATGAGAAATGAGCCGGCGCTTAACAAAACCTGCAATAAGACTGGTGTGACCAGCACAGACTCAAATCAACCTGACCACCCATCCACTATGACAAGACCTTATGCTTATGTCTCTTTGCTTGGTAGGTACATGCGATCAGCGAAGACTCTGATCAGACTGAGGGAATGCACAGGCTGATCTGAGTTTTTGCTGGTCGCTCAAGACTTCTTGTAGATTTTGTCATGCGCTGGATCAAATAATTTAAATAACTTAAGAAGAACTTTTCTCTTTACAAATAAATAAATGGATGCTGTATAAACTCATTAGAATCACCTCATTGAGGTGATTCTAATGAGTACACACAGCATACCTTTCAAGATAAAGAGATAAAATCAGAAAAACCTTGATTAATTATCCTAAATATATAAGTACCTGAAAAAATGGGAGTAAGAATTCTCTAGGGGCTCAAGAATTGTCGGCCTCAGTAGCTCAATCGGATGTGTGTCTGACTGGTGATCAGGAGGACGCGGGTTCGATACCTGCCGGGTCGGTAACATTCTTCCGTGGAGATTGATCATGAAATCTTTTCTACGGTAATTCTCTCCCTTCCACTGAGTCAGGAAGGGCAGTTGTCAGTTTCTGGCGATAGTATGTGCACATTTCTGGTTAACCGCTTACGTATAAGCCTGCCAGGGAAAAGTGTGGATAGGTAAACTGACTGGCTCAAAAATGACCTAAGTAGTGTTGACTGGGCCGTAAAGTAAAACTCCAATACAAACAAACCATCACGTGAACAAGTCCAAGAAATGAAGACCCCCCTAAACCCCACTTTATATAGAGAAAACTGGGGTTTACAGGGATATTCATTATTTTTTTTTATTTCTGCTCCAAGACATAGGTTTTGTGGGTACTCGTTAGAACCGCCTCAATGAGGCGGTTCTAACGAGCACCCACATCCTATGTTTTGAGCATTTATAAGAAAAATATGAAGGATTTTCATCAGAAAAGTAGCCATTTTGGATATGTGAAAAATGCACTATGTCGTACGGGCGAGTTATCGTAATGCAAACAAAACATACCTTTCAAGTTAAAATCAGAAAAACCTTGATTAATTATCCTAAATATATTGGTATCTGTAACAATGGGAGTAAGAATTCTCTTGTGACTCAAGAATGAGTTTGAATTAGCCATGGTAACAGAGAATACCAGGTGAGAGTCTTTTGGTATCAAGATGCTTGTAGAATCGCGAGGCTTGCGATTCCGATTGTCGATATATTTAGTATCAGCTGACCATACTTTTTCCTATATTTTTGTCAAGTAATTTTTCCATTTTTTTTCAAGTAATAATAACATTTTTGCCAATTTTTCTATTCATAAAAGTACAATGTCACGTTGACCTGATATTCTCACTTGTCCTGAGATAGCATATCTTTATCAGGTCAAGGTGTTACAATGCAATTAATATAGGGGGTAACTGATTAAATAAGATATCTGTGTTAGAGTTATCAAAGTTTCAGTGTATATACTGCACAAATCCAAAAAAATTGGACACCTTGAGGGCTTGCTATAATTCTCCTAAAAATTTACCAAGTTTGTATCATAATTATACCCCAGGCGTATGCCATGGGGGTATATAGTTTTTGTCTTTTCCGTCTGTCTGTCTGTCCGTAAACAATTATTTTGTGTCAAAGATATCTCAGGAACTGCTTCACATAGAAACTTGAAATTTTGCACACATGATCAGTATGACTACTTGTATTGTGGGAAAGAAAATAAGGGCCAAGGGGTCAGGCCTTTTAGAGTTATTTCCCTTTGTAGTTCGGCACTGGTCAGGGGTATACGCGCCCCACTGGGCACTTTTGTCTAGTTCAGTAAGGAGTCCAAAGGTGCAGATGGAATGGCAAACAGTGTAGACCCTGATCAGACTGCTCTTTCAGGAGCAGTCTGATCTGGGTCTGCACTGTTTGCTTAGGCTTGTCTATCCCAGTTCTTAGGATCATTAAAGTACTTTCGTGACACAGAACTGGGCCAATACAGCTGACCGAAGGCCTGTAACTGGGCCAATACGAAATTACTTAATAATATCACAGTATTTAGGGAATTAATTCTTCCAATATAAAGAAGGTCATCTGTATGACAGTAACAAGAATGTTGTATATATCCACAGTTATTGTGCCCAATTTATCAAAGAAAGAAGAGGACCTGACTGTCAATGTACATGTGAATCCTAACCTAGATGAAGTATCTGTAAGTAACTTTGTCATATTTGTGGTTCGAGCCTTGCTAGGGTCACATGTTAAATGCCAAGATCGTGTTAGATGCCAAGATCATAGCTCCCGCCCATCGGGGCTTGAAGAAATAGATGGGCCGCATGATGCTTCCACGCAAAGCTGAAACTGACCCGCACATGAGTACTGGTAAACAGCTTAGAGGATCTAAGCCTGCCAAGACAATGCGGTGCGAGTCGGCCCATCCATGCTAATAAACCCTATTGGTTTCATTGGGCGACAGGGCTTGAGATGTCATTTCAGCTTGAGATGTCATTTCATCTCGATGTCAGGTAGAAGTTCAACAAAATTGGAAGCAACATCTCCAAAATGACCTTTACAGTGTTGACGGGGACATTAAACTTCAAATCAAACTAACAAACAAACAAAGATGCCAAGATCAACACAGTTCAGGTGGCTTTTCTCTGGGTACTCAGGTTTTCAGCCATCGCTGATTAACAATCGTCTTTAAATCAGTGAAATAATCTTGAAAGGGCCATAAAACCAAATCTACAAAAAAATGTTGTATTTGTTGTACAGTAGAATTTCGATGGCTCGAACACCGATGGCTCGTTTACCATGGCTGAGTCGAACCCATTTTGAGCCCCTGGAGAGTTCCTCTACATAAGAAGTAGTGCGGGAAAATTAAGGAGATTTTCAACTTTTATCTTGCAAATGTATTCTGTGTGCACTCATTAGAATCGCCTCGATGAGGCGATTCTAATGAGTACACACTGGATACATTTTTATCATAGAACACCGAAAATATGTCCCAAAATTAACCCCTTTATCCCTCCTGACAGTAACCATCAGTGACTCATACTGCCCCTGTCTCAAACAGATATTCATAATCCCAAAGGTGTTTGAGCCATTGAAGTTCGACTGTTTATCATATGACGTCGCGTCTGAGAGTGTAATAACGCCATGTATTTTTTTCGATAATCCACTAGTGGATTAAATATGCAAATTAGCTAGATACGTCCCGTAACGTTACATGTACGACGTCCTTAACGACGTCGCGTTTACTTATGGCGGAATATTGACATTTTTGTAAACAATCGTGGATAAAATGCGTTTTAAATGTCATATGATAAATAGAATCTTGCATTCGTTCTCGTGTATTATTGAATATATTAAACTCGTTGAGGAAAAGGGATAAAATGCTCGGCAAAGCCTCGCATTTTATCCCTTTTCCTCAACTCGTTTAATAAATTCAATAATACATGAGCACTCCTGTAAGATCCTCTTTATGTGGCTTGATAGGGGAAATAATATAGAAATAGATGCCCAGGAAAAGCGCCAGTCAAGGATTACAGCCTACCAATGGCATCAAGAGGAACAGCAACTAACAAAATAATAATAATAATGTTTTGTTTGTTTGCTTTGAGGTTTAACGTCCCCGTCAACACTGTAAAGGTCATTTTGGAGACGTTGCTTCCAATTTTGTGGGACTTTTAGCCGATATTGAGATGAAATGACATCTCAAGCCCTGTCGCCCAATGAAACCAATAGGGTTTATTAGCATGGACGGTCCGCCTCGCACCGCGGTTCCTGGTCAGGCTTAGATCCTCTAAGTGGTTTACCAGTACTAGTGTGCGGGCCGGATTCAGCTCTGCGTGGAAGCATCATACAGCCCATATATTTCTTCAAGCCCCTATGGGCGGGGGCTGACCAATGGCGTCAAGAGGAACAGCAACTAACAAAATAATAATAATAATACACAACCATATAGACGATCTTACATGAGTGCTCATGTATTATTGAATTTATTAAACAAGTTGAGGAAAAGGGATAAAATGCTCGGCAAGCCGAGCATTTTATCCCTTTTTCTCAACGAGTTTAATAAATTCAATAATACACGAGCACGGATGCAAGATTCTGTTTATCATATGACGTTTAAAACGCATTTTATTCACGATTGTTTACAAAAATGTCAATATTCCGCCATTAGTAAACGCGACGTCGTTAAGGACGTGGTACATGTAACGTTACGGGACGTATCTAGCTAATTTGCATATTTAATCCACTAGTGGATTATCGAAAATATTACATGGCGTTATTACACTCTCAGACGCGACGTCATATGATAAAAACACATACAACATGCTAAAAATGAGTTTCAATTCTTCATCTTTGGGAAGTGAAAGATCTTTGTATGCAGCAGGGGACTCTAGCCTTACCAAATTCAAATGATGACCCTTCGCTGACTTGACCTATGTGGCAACATCAAACACCAATGGTTGATTGCAAAATAATTTGTCAACAATGATCCTGGCGTCAACTTCTACTAAACCATAATGGTCTGTTTAAAAAAATATGGCCTTAATTGGTTGGGGCCCTTGTTGCCCACTTGAGCTGTGGTGAGCCTAGTTACCCATGGGCCTCCTATTTTGTTTTCTTTCAGATGGCAACAGGTGTTGAAATAGATGGAGAACCAGTGCCATCAATCACAGTTAGGGTAAGTAACTCATGTCAGATTATTTTATTTACACTTTCAAAGGAAGCAACCCTTTTAAAAAAAATTTTTTTGTCTACCTTATTAATTACAAGAATTCCCTCGAAGGCTATGTCACGCCTGTGGGGTGCGCAAAGTCATCGAATCATGATATGTAGGTCAAGGTCAAACATAGATGTTTGCACAAAAGATTTCATTCTCAAATGCAAGCTTGTACTAAGTATCATTAATGAAGTTCTAATAATTCTTGAGAAATGAACTTAACCATTAGGGTGAACGCTAGGGTGGTCGCAATATATTACAAAGTCAGTGAACCATGAAATTTAGGTCATATATGGATGCTTGCATTTAAGTTGCCATACCAAGATTCCACTTTGCACAAAATATCATTAATGAAGCTCTTATAGTTCTTGAGAAATAAACTTGACCATTAGAGTGAACGCAAGGGTGGTCGCAATATTTTACAAAGTCAGTGAACCTTGAAATATAGGTCAAGGTCAAATATGGATGCGTGCATTTAAGTTACCATCCCCAGATACAAGTTTGTACCAAGTATCATTAATAAAGCTTTTATAGTTCTTGAGAAATAAACTTGACGATTAGGGTTAACGCTAGGGTGGTCGCAATATTTTACAAAGTCAGTGAACTGTAGGTCAAGGTCAAATATGGATGCTTGCATTTAAGTTACCATCCCCAGATACAAGTTTGTACCACATATCATTAATGAAGATCTTATAGTTCTTGAGAAATAAACTTGACCATTAGGGTGAACGCTAGGGTGGTCGCAATATTTTACAAAGTCAGTGAACCATGAAATGTAGGTCAAGGTCAAATATGGATGCTTGCATGTTAAGTTGTCATCCCCAGATACAAGTTTGTACCAAGTATCATTAATGAAGCTCTTATAGTTCTTGAGAAATAAACTTGACCATTAGGGTGAACGCTAGGGTGGTCGCAAATGTTGACGCCTTGACGAATGGACGGACAAACGAACGAACGGATGGAAAACCGGGCGCATATATCGCGCCATGCTAATAGCAGGCGTGACAAAAAGGGGTCTGGTCTTAGGAAGAACAATAACCTTGGTGTAAGAGTAGACACTTAAGTGTACTTGAAAGCAAACAAAAAGATTCAGTCTCTGTTTAAGGGACTAGTTATACCCCCAGCATTTATGCAGAGGGATATATAGTTTTTGCCTTTCCGTTCATTTGTTATGTTTGTTCTTATGTACATGTACATTGGTTTGTTCGTTGGTTCATTCGTCTTTTCATCACATTCATGGAACAAGGGTCAAGGTTTTTAAGAACATCAGCCCTGTCTGTCTGAAGAAGATACCACCACTCTACATATGAACACAGTCAAAACACAGTCTTGTCTCTTTCTGAAGAAAATGAGATTACTACACATGTTCTCAGTCAGAACACAGCCATAGTCAGTCAAAATACAGCCCTGTATTTCTGTCTGTCTTAAGATAAAAAAATAAGAACAATACACATGTACTCCGAAAAAAACACAGCATTGAATAAGAAAAAAAAGATCACTCTAGACATTACCCAGTCAGAACACAGCCTTGTATGTCTGTCTTAAGAAGACCAAATCACCCTAGAAAAATTTACCTGTCTGTCAAAATGGCTTTATCTGTTGTCTGAAGAAGACACCCTTCAAATGTATTCATTCCATACACAGCCTTATCTGTCTGTCTGTAGACAAAGTCACCTACACATGTACTCAAGTCAAAACATAGCCTTATCTGTCTGAAGAAGTCAAAGTCACCTACACATGTACCCAGTCAAAACATAGCCCTATCTGGCTGAAGAAGACAAAGCCACCTACACATGGATACCCAGTCAAAACATGGCCCTATCTGGCTGAAGAAAACAAAGTCACACTCCACATGGATACTCAGTTAAAACATAGCCCTATCTGGCTGAAGAAGACAAAGTCGCCTACACATATCCCAGTCAAAACAAGGCCACATCTGGCTGAAGAAGACAAAGGCACCTACACTTGTACTCAGTCAAAACATGGCCCTATCTGGCTGAAGAAGACAAAGTCACCTACACATATACCCAGTCAAAACATGGCTCCATCTGGCTGAAGAAGACAAAGTCACCTACACATGTACCCAGTCAAAATATGGCCCTGTCTGGCTGAAGAAGACAAAAGTCAGACTCCACATGGATACTCAGTCAGAACATAGCCCTATCTGGCTGAAGAAGACAAAGCCACCTACACATGTACGCAGTCAAAACATAGCCCTATCTGGTTGAAGAAGACAAAGCCACCTACACATGTACGCAGTCAAAACATGGCCCTATCTGGCTGAAGAAGACAAAGTAGAAGTAAAACAAAGATCAGGAATTGATACAATTAACTTACTCCACCCATAAAAGACACCAAAGGGAAAGAAATACAAACATTAAGCGACCAGACCATAATGGAAACCTAAACAAAGGAAGGCCATAAGGACAGTTACTTTCCCACAAAATGGCCATATGGCCATCCAAAATTAAAAGACACAAGTGATACACACAGTAAGTAACAAACAACAACATAAATAAATCGCCACAGAAGAGCCGCCTTGGAACGGTCAGTGGAAGATTTCCACTGGGGGGCTTAAATCGATTTTACGTGGCCACAATCCTCGCCCTTACTTCCGTCGCGATTTAGACAAATAATTTGTTCAGTCCGCATGAAGGCCTCCTAACTCATCAGTGCAACATCTCCGTGAACACAAAAATCAAAGAACCACAGAGGTGAGACAACGGTGAGGACTCGACAGCAAGAAACCACTGAAATGCTGGAGCAAAAGAAAACCAACAGACTCCGATGGGCCCGACCAGAGGTAGAGCATCAGGCACCAACCTACATTACCTTGAATTAGATCTCTCTAATTCTCAATAAGCCTTTACGTTGGAGCCGTCATAGAATCTGAGGCCTGACCCACCGGCGTGCAATTAAAGAGGGAAGCAAAGTTGCCAACCGTGATTGGGTTAACTACCATGCATGCAGTCTGTCGTATAATATCCATGTTGTACCCAATCTTTTTATATCGAAGAATGATTTTACGAAATTGGGTGCTAAAGTCATTGCAGTTATATATTTTTCTGAATTTATATACTAAGTCACCATAAAATTCGGGTTCCGATAGACCTTGTTGCAGAAGAGATTTAAGTCCAATATTGAATTTTGAAATTAAATCAGAATGGCGTCTATAAAATTTTGAAAAGGCTTTGCGTATTTTATGGTACCGATAACCCTGATTAAGAAGTTTAGCCGTTAATAATTTATTACGAGTGTTGAAGTCAGTTACATGACTACACACTCTAGCAAATCGAATTAATTGCGAAATATAAACGCCATAGGATGGCGCACGAGTAGTGAGTGAGTGAGTGAGTTTTAGTTTTACGTCCCACCAACAGCTAAGGTCATATGGGGACGGGACCTCGGTTTAAAGACTCATCCGAAAGTCTGGAGAAGCCCGGGATCGATCCTGCGATCCCTGGTTTACAAGGCGAGTAGCGTAACCACTGCACCACGGAGGCTTCTGGCGCACAAGGAACATCACCATCCAAAAAAGGAAAATTTACAATCTCAAAATCAAAGTCATCGCTTTTATCATAAATTTTGCACGAAACAAATCCATCTACAATAGATAGATGTAAATCCAAAAACGGGGCCTCGGTATCAGAAAAATTTGCTTTATTTAACTGAAGTTCTAGGGGGGTAAATCTGACTGATCAAACCATCAAAATAGGTATTATCAATATTTAATAAATCATCTAAATATCTAGAAGTGGAGCTAAAAGCTTCAATAATTTCAGATTGGTTATCAATGGAAAGCGACAAAATGAAGTCTCTTTCATAACAATACAAGAACAGATCAGCCACAAGAGGTGCGCAATTAGTACCCATCGGAATACCCACCATTTGTCTAAATAACTTAGTACCGAATCTAATATAAATATTGTCAAGTAGAAAGGTGAGGGCATCACACACTTTCTGACATGACCAAAGTGTATAATTCTTATGCTCTTTAGAAGTGGTGAAAAATGCATTTCTGACATTACATGCAAGATAGAGAGAATCTTCTCTGTGAAAAGCCCATTCAATTAAATCATTAAGCTTTTCTTTTATAAGATTATGAGGAAGTGTAGTGTAAAGAGTGGAGAAATCGTAAGTAGACAGACTAGAAGCACGAAAATGTCTGGATTTCAATTTATTTAAAACCTCATTCGAATTTTTTATAGACCAAAACAGATTTCTTCCTGATCTTTCAAAGACTTTATCACAATATTTAATTACATGCGTTTTAATAGCAGTAAGACAGGAAGTTAATAATTATAGCCCCGCTTGAAAAGTGGGGCTATATTGGATTTGCCCTGTCATTCCGTAATTCTGTAATTCCGTAATTCTGTAATTCTGTAATTCCGTAATTCCATTATTCCGTTATTTTTTCGTCACAGTTTTCCCCGAAACTAAGAGAGCTAGAAAACTAAAACTTTGTATACACGTGGACAATGGGTGCCTCCACGGACCTTACCGAAATTATGACCAAGGGCCCATAACTCTTGGAGTTATCTCCCCTGATAGGTTTTTTTAAATGAAAATGTTTGGTCACAGTTTTCTCAGGAACGAAAGAAGCTAGAAAGCTCAAACTTTGCATAAATGTGGACAATGGGTGGATATAGGGAGCTTACCAAAATAATGGCCAAGGGCCCATAACTGTTGGAGTTATCTCTCCTGATAGGTTTTTTAAATAAATGAAAATATAGGTTTTTTTTAAATGAAAATGTTTGGTCACAGTTTTCTCAGGAACTAAAGAAGCTAGAAACCTCAAACTTTGCATAAATGTGGACAATGGGTGGATATAGGGAGCTAACCAAAATAATGGCCGAGGGCCCATTACTTTTGGAGTTATCTCCCCTGATAGTATAGTTTTTTTTAATAAATGAAAAGGTTTGGTGACAGTTTTCTCAGGAACTAAGAAAGCTAGAATACTGAAACTTTGTATGAACATGAAAAGTGGGTGGATGTATGGCCCTTACCAAAATAATGGCCAAAGGCCCATAACTCTTGGAGTTATCTCCCCTGATAGGATATTTTCTGCAAGTAAAAAAATCATTTCACTTTTCTAACCATCAAACCATGAAAAATATTTTCGATACAGTTTTCTCAGGTACTAAGAAAGCTAGAAAGCTGAAACTTTGTATAGACATGAACATTAGGTGGATGTAAGTAAATAATGGCCAACAACATTACTCTTGGGGTTATCTCCCCAGCAAAGAAAAAAAAAAATATTAAAGTTTTCTCTGGAACTAAGAAAGCTCCCCTGATAGGTTAAAAGCTTTTAGAGTCAATGTGTCTTACTCCTCTGATAGCGCTATAGCGGGGCTATAGTCAGATCCTCTGACAGCTCTAGTTTAGAAAGTTCAGTGGTAGTGCAAGAGCTAGAATTTGCAATAAACCGTGCTTTGTAAGGTCTTTTATGAAGTTTTGGTAACCAGTATAGCGTAGGAAGCTTGTCTTGGCCTTCGTTAACACACACAGCAAACTTGGTGGCTGAAAGACAAACATGTTTATCTACTATAGCTCTCTCTTCAGCTAAAGGCTGAAGTTCATAGGCCTTAGTACCACCAAGCTCCTGCTTAAGCGTGTTAACATAGTGGAGCCGTCACACAACGAAGACGTTGTTAGCGGCCTTGTCAGCAGGGGCCAAAACAAACTTCTTATGAAATTCTTGAATACCTAGTTTAAGATGACGTAAAGACGTCTTGGGCTTAGGAGGTAATAAGTTAGTATTTTGAGAATAGAAAGAAATGCGTTTATTCACTAGTTTTAAAATGCTAAGTTTCCAGTCCTTAAGGGCTTTATGTTCAACATACTCTCGCTTACACCATCGATTACCGAATTCATTCAAGGAAGCAGCGATTTCATCTCTACATTTAACGAAATCAATTTTAGAAGGAAACCGATATTTCGGTCCTTTAGAAATTATATTCCTTATCCTAGAATCAGGAATAATTTTCAAATTGCCAGTAATTACATGACCAGCAGCAGGATAGCAATACTTTGAGTTTTTACAATCACATGAATCAGGAGTATTTGTATCAATATCAAGATCTGAAACAAGTTTATTGAAATTAAAAATGATAGATCTAACAGGTTTGTTATATTTATAGCAAATTATAGGTGTTTCAGTATTTTGAAAATAAGCAAGAATGGAAGAAAGCACCGATATCTCACGGAAGATACTGGGCAAATCTATAAAATCCATACCCTTATTAATGAAGGATATTTTGAAGAAATGGCGTTTATGATTAATTTCAGAATCAATGTAAGGACGGAGAGTATGCTGAGTATAGCCTCTAGTTAAGAGAGCCGCATCATATAACTGATGAGAACTAAAGTCATCTACACATGGATACTCAGTCAAAACATGGCCTTATCTGTCTGAAGAAGACAAAGCCACCTACACATGATTTGAGGTTTAACGTCCCCGTCAACACTGTAAAGGTCATTTCGGAGACGTTGCTTCCAATTTTGTGGGACTTTTACCCAACATTGAGATAAAATGACATCTCAATCCCTGTCACCCAATGAAACCAATAGGGTTTTTAAGCATGGATGGTCTGACTTGCACCGCTTTGCCTGGGCAGGCATCAATCCACTAAGCTGTTTACCAGTACTTGTGTGTGGGTCGGATTCAGCTCTGCGTGGAAGCATCATGCAGCCGATATGTTTCTTCAAGCCCCTATGGGCTGGGGCTGATCTGGCTGAAGAAGACAAAGCCACCTACACATGTACCCAGTCAAAACATGGACCTGTCAGGCTGAAGAAGTCAGTCACACTCCACATGGATACTCAGTCAAAACATGGTCCTGTCTGGCTTGAGAAGACAAAGTCACCTACACATGTACCCAGTCAAAACATGGCCCTATCTGCCTGAAGAAGACAAAGTCACCTACAAACAAACCCAGTCAAAACATGGCCCTATCTGGCTGAAGAAGTCAAAGTCACACTACACATGTGCTCAGTCAAAACATAGTCTGTCTGGCTGAAGAAGATAAAGTCACCTACACATGTACCCAGTCAAAACATGGCCCTATCTGCCTGAAGAAGACAAAGTCACCTACAAACAAACCCAGTCAAAACATGGCCCTATCTGGCTGAAGAAGTCAAAGTCACACTACACATGTGCTCAGTCAAAACATAGTCTGTCTGGCTGAAGAAGATAAAATCACCCTACACATGTACCCAGTCAAAACATGGCCCTATCTGTCAGTCTGTCTGAAGGAGACAAAGTCACCCTACACATGTACTCAGTCAAAAAATGGCCCTATCAGTCAGTCTGTCTGAAGGAGACAAAGTCATCCTACACATGTACCCAGTCAAAACATGGCCCTATCTGTTAGTCTGTCTGAAGGAGACAAAGTCACCCTACACATGTACCCAGTCAAAACATGGCCCTATCTGTCAGACAAAATCACCCTACACATGTACCCAGTCAAAACATGGCCCTATCTGTTAGTCTGTCTGAAGGAGACAAAGTCATCCTACACATGCACTCAGTCAAAAAATGGCCTTGTCTGTCAGTCAGTCTGAAGAAGACAAATCACACTACACATATATCTGTTTCATTGGGCGGCAGGGCTTGAGATGTCATTTCATCTCAATGTCGGGTAAAAGTCCCACAAAATTGGAAGCAACGTCTCCAAAATGACCTTTACAGTGTCAACGGGGACGTTAAACCTCAAATCAAACAAAACACATATACCTGTCAAAACATGGCTCATCTGTTAGTCTGTCTGAAGAAGACAAAGTCACCTTGCACATGTACTCAGTCAAAACATGGCCTTGTCTGTCAGTTTGTCTGAAGAACACAAAGTCACCCTACACATGTACTCATTCAAAACATGGCCTTGTCTGCCAGTCTAACTGAAGAAGACAAATCACACTACACATATACCTAGTCAAAACATTGCCCTGTCTCTCAGACAAAGTCACCATACACATATACCCAGTCAAAACATGGCCCTATCTGTCAGACAAAGTCACCATACACATATACCCAGTCAAAACATGGCCCTATCTGTCAGACAAAGTCACCATACACATATACCCAGTCAAAACATGGCCCTATCTGTCAGACAAAGTCACCATACACATATACCCAGTCAAAACATGGCCCTATCTGTCAGACAAAGTCACCATACACATATACCCAGTCAAAACATGGCCCTATCTGTCAGACAAAGTCACCATACACATATACCCAGTCAAAACATGGCCCTATCTGTCAGACAAAGTCACCATACACATATACCCAGTCAAAACATGGCCCTATCTGTCAGACAAAGTCACCATACACATATACCCAGTCAAAACATGGCCCTATCTGTCAGACAAAGTCACCATACACATATACCCAGTCAAAACATGGCCCTATCTGTCAGACAAAGTCACCATACACATATACCCAGTCAAAACATGGCCCTATCTGTCAGACAAAGTCACCATACACATATACCCAGTCAAAACATGGCCCTATCTGTCAGACAAAGTCACCATACACATATACCCAGTCAAAACATGGCCCTATCTGTCAGACAAAGTCACCATACACATATACCCAGTCAAAACATGGCCCTATCTGTCAGACAAAGTCACCATACACATATACCCAGTCAAAACATGGCCCTATCTGTCAGACAAAGTCACCATACACATATACCCAGTCAAAACATGGCCCTATCTGTCAGACAAAGTCACCATACACATATACCCAGTCAAAACATGGCCCTATCTGTCAGACAAAGTCACCATACACATATACCCAGTCAAAACATGGCCCTATCTGTCAGACAAAGTCACCATACACATATACCCAGTCAAAACATGGCCCTATCTGTCAGACAAAGTCACCCTACACATATACCCAGTCAAAACATGGCCCTATCTGTCAGACAAAGTCACCCTACACATATACCCAGTCAAAACATGGCCCTATCTGTCAGACAAAGTCACCCTACACATATACCCAGTCAAAACATGGCCCTATCTGTCAGACAAAGTCACCATACACATATACCCAGTCAAAACATGGCCCTATCTGTCAGACAAAGTCACCCTACACATATACCCAGTCAAAACATGGCCCTATCTGTCAGACAAAGTCACCCTACACATATACCCAGTCAAAACATTGCCCTATCTGTCAGACAAAGTCACCATACACATATACCCAGTCAAAACATGGCCCTATCTGTCAGACAAAGTCACCCTACACATGTACCCAGTCAAAACATGGCCCTATCTGTCAGACAAAGTCACCCTACACATATACCCAGTCAAAACATGGCCCTATCTGTCAGACAAAGTCACCCTACACATATACCCAGTCAAAACATTGCCCTATCTGTCAGACAAAGTCACCATACACATATACCCAGTCAAAACATGGCCCTATCTGTCAGACAAAGTCACCCTACACATGTACCCAGTCAAAACATGGCCCTATCTGTCAGTCTGTCTGAAGGAGAAAAAGTCATCCTACACATGCACTCAGTCAAAACAAGGCCTTGTCTGTTAGTCAGTCTGAAGAAGACTAAGTCACCCTGCACATGTACTCAATCAAGACACAGCCTTATCTGTATATCTTTAGGGAGACAAACTGAACCTACACATGTACTCCGCTTAGATGACACAGAGTATACATGTATTTGTTCCTTTTTATCTGCAGGTTCAGCTAAAGTCAAGATTACTACTAGAAAACATCAAATTATCAATACATACCCAGTGGCCGATGTCTGCCAATCTGAAAAATTTTGATATCCACTCTGTTGGTAAGTACAGCCAATCTATGAAATTTTGATATCACTCTGTTAGTAGATATAGCCAGTCTGAGAAATTTAGATATCCCCTCTGTTGGTAGGTTCAGCCAGTCTGTGAAATTTGATATCCCTCTTTTGGTAAGTACAGTCAATCTGAGAAACTTGGATATCCCCTCAGTTGGTAAGTACAGTCAGTCTGAGGAATTTTGATAACCCTCTGTTGGTAAGTACAGCCAATCTGAGAAACTTGGATATCCCCTCAGTTGGTAAGTACAGTCAATATGAGGAATTTTGATATCCCTCTGTTGGTAAGTACAGCCAATCTGAGAAACTTGGATATCCCCTCTGTTGGAAAGTACAGTCAATCTGAGGAATTTTGTTATCCCTCTGTTGGTAAGTACAGCCAATCTGAGAAACTTGGATATCCCCTCTGTTGGAAAGTGTGTGTGTGTGTGTGTGTGAATTCGGGTTTAACGTCGCTTTCAACAATTTTTCAGTCATATCACGACGGTGTCTGGTTGCGACAGGGAGCTCAATGCTCACGTTTAAAGTGCTGCCTCACTGAAGTATCATGTCCCAGACACATTACATGATACCACACCCAGTCACATTATCCTGACACTGGATCGACCAGTCCTAGCTCTACCCCGTAAATCTGAGTGCCAAACGAGGAGCAGCTAGTACCATTTTTAACGACTTTGGTATGTCGCGGCCCGGGATCGAACCCGAGACCTCCCGTTCCCCGGAGCGGACACTCTACCAACTGAGCTATCGGGGCCGGTCTGTTGGAAAGTACAGTCAATCTGAGGAATTTTGATATCCCTCTGTTGGTAAGTACAGTCAATCTGAGAAACTTGGATATCCCCTCTGTTGGAAAGTACAGCCAATCTGAGAAACTTGGATATCCCCTCTTTTGTTAAGTACAGCCAATCTGAGAAACTTGGATATCCCCTATGTTGGTAAGTACAGTCAATCTGAGAAACTTAACAGTCAATCTGAGAAACTTGGATATCCCCTCTGTTGGTAAGTACAGTCAATTTGAGAAACTTGGATATCCCCTCTGTTGGAAAGTACAGTCAATCTGAGAAACTTGGATATCCCCTCTGTTGGAAAGTACAGTCAATCTGAGAAACTTGGATATCCCCTCTGTTGGAAAGTACAGTCAATCTGAGAAACTTGGATATCCCCTCTGTTGGACGGTAAGTACAGTCAATTTGAGAAACTTGGATATCCCCTCTGTTGGAAAGTACAGCCAATCTGAGAAACTTGGTTATCCCCTCTGTTGGAAAGTACAGACAATCTGAGAAACTTGGTTATCCCCTCTGTTGGAAAGTACAACCAATCTGAGAAATATTGATATCCCCTCTGTTGGAAAGTACAGCCAATCTGAGAAACTGGGATATCCCCTCTGTTGGAAAGTACAACCAATCTGAGAAATATTGATATCCCCTCTGTTGGAAAGTACAGACAATCTGAGAAACTTGGATATCCCCTCTATTGGTATGTACAGCCAATCTGAGAAATTTGGATATCCCCTCTGTTGGAAAGTACAGTCCATCTGAGAAACGTTACCCCTCTGTTAGTAAGTACAGCCAATCTGAGAAACTTGGATATCCCCTCTGTTGAAAAGTACAGCCAATCTGAGAAACTTGGATATCCCCTCTGTTGGTAAGTACAGCCAATCTAAGAACTTGGATATCCCTCTGTTGGTAAGTACAGTCAATCTGAGAAACTTGGATATCCCCTCTGTTGGAAAGTACAGTCAGTCTGAGGAATTTTGTTATCCCTCTGTTGGTAACTACAGCCAATCTGAGAACTTTGGATATCCCCTCTGTTGGAAAGTACAGTCAATCTGAGAAACTTGGATATCCCCTCTGTTGGAAAGTACAGTCAATCTGAGAAACTTGGATATCCCCTCTGTTGGTAAGTACAATCAATCTGAGAAACTTGGATATCCCCTCTGTTGGTAAGTACAGTCAATTTGAGAAACTTGGATATCCCCTCTGTTGGAAAGTACAGTCAATCTGAGAAACTTGGATATCCCCTCATTTGGTAAGTACAGCCAATCTGAGAAACTTGGATATCCCTCTGTTGGAAAGTACAGTCAATCTGAGAAACTTGGATATCCCTCTGTTGGAAAGTACAGTCAATCTGAGAAACTTGGATATCCCCTCTGTTAGTAAGTACAGTCAATCTGAGAAACTTGGTTATCCCCATGTTGTTAAGTATAGATTTATTTTGAATCAGATAACATTTGTAAGAATTAGAGTATTAGATGTTCATGTGGAATACAAAAAAATGTCCCTATGGATCTATGTTAGGGATTTCTGTTGGCGAGCCGTGTAATCTTAACAGTTGCTTGTCAAAAAGAGATTTCAATCTTCATTTCAAATGTAACATTGATTAAGGGGAAGGGAACACCTTCAGGGGAGGCAACTCCTGCAAAAGTATTTTTGTCTCCCATGTCAATAGGGGTCAACTCTTAAAGGAAAGAATTTGCTCCTGAGGAGCAAATTCTTTCCTCAGGAGCAAATTTTTGTTTGTTTGATTTAAGGTTAAACATCCCCATCAACACTGTAAAGGTCATTTTGGAGACGTTGCTTCCAATTTTGTGGGACTTTTACCTAACATTGAGATGAAATGACATCTCAAGCCCTGCTGTCCCAATGAAACCAATAGGTTTTTTGTCTGGGCCTTGTAGTGGTTTACCAGTACTCGTGTGCGGGTCAGTTTCAGCTCTGCGTGGCAGCATCATGCAGCCCATATATTTCTTCAAGCCCCGATGGACGGGGGCCAAAGGAATTCAATATTTATCCCATTTTGTTCCAAATAAAATCTTCCATATTATAAATAGGACAAGTTCATTTCAAACTTTAAGGTGTCTGGTTGTGTTTTCTTCAAAATTGCTGAACTTTTTGCTAGCATTGTAGGCCCTGATCAGCTGATGCATTGTACAAAGTCTGATCTGGGCCTGCACATTTTGCTGGTATCCTGTTTTGAGTTAAGACGTATTATGGATAATTATGTCTTGTCAGCAAATTATCTCAAAAACTATTAGAGCTAGAGCCTTGAAAGTTGGGGAATAGATTGGTGGCGATGAGTTGATGACCTGATTAACTTTTGACTAAATTCCAAAATATACTTCATGAGTTATGGCCCTGTGTCACTTTGGGTATTTGTACATTCTATGCTTTGTGAAAGAACCATGTGCCAGTGCAGTGGATAGAGTGCTGGACTTCGAATCAGATTGTGAACTATGTATCTGAGGGGCGTGAGTTCAAACCTCAGTGGAGGAATGGATTTCTTTTTTCTTCTTTTCTTTTTTTCTTCATAAATAAACACACACACATGCATGCATGCAGACATACGCATGTATGTATGCATCCATGAATTCAAACACGCAAACATTCACTTATGCATACATGCAAGGATGCACACATGCATGCACACTCACACTCATGCATGCATGCACATACACACATGCATGCACACACATGCTTGCATGCACACACTAATGCATAAATGCACCCACTCCTTATGCATGCATGCATTCAAGCACACATGCATGCACACAGACACTGATGCATGCATGCACACACATGAATGCATGCATGCACACACTCACTCATGCAGGCATGCATGCACACATACATACATGCATCCAGACATGGATGCATGCATACATGCACATTCACACATGCATGTCCACATGCATGCACACACACTCTTGCATACACATAGGTCCTTGAAGGAGAATACTTGATAATAGTTTGTTGGAGTTGGCCTTTGCCATTTCTGGCCACTTAATTGTGTTTAATCTTGTAGCACATGATTTCCAAAAAAAATGTTTTCAATTGTTGTCTAGAAACTTGACAGGCTGATAGGGAATGACTAGTACATGACCTGAGAAACATTCATGATTTGAAAAAACTCTGAAAAATTTTCTTTGGTTATGGCCCTTGGAAAATTGGGCATTTAGGAGCAAGTATATGGTTGGGGGCACTATGTTTTCAATTGTTGTCTAGAAACTTGACAGGCTGATAGGGAATGACTAGTACATGACCTGAGAAACATTCATGATTTGAAAAAACTCTGAAAAATTTTCTTTGGTTATGGCCCTTGGAAAATTGGGCATTTAGGAGCAAGTATATGGTTGGGGGCACTATGTTTTACAAAAAAACATTTCTAGTTGCCCTTATTTCTTGTTAGAAATGTATGTTGCGAATACTTGTTAGAATTGCCTCACTGAACTGATGCTAGCAAGTACAGTGGAATCCCGCTATTAAGGCCACCTAAAATCAAGACTAAATCTGCTTTAAAAAGCTTAGTATGTTGCAGTTATTCTTCCTTGGTGTTTTCTGCATACAGTGTCTTCTGGTCTTGAACCACCTTTGGGACTGTTCAAAAGTGGTCTTAAAGACTACTTTTGAACAGTCCCAAAGGTGGTCTTAATATAGGAATTTTACTGTATATTATAAAACATGTTTTCATGGAGAAATAAATGCAGATTATCCCCACATAATAAAAGTGAAGGCAGTGATCAGGAATAATATGTCTGCTTTCAGATCCTACCATGCCCTCAGAGTCTTTCACTGCATTTTTCATCAGTGGTAAAGCCCTACCGGCAGATCTTAGTGCTCAAGTCTCTGCTAAATATACTAGTACCACAGGTAAGTAAATTGTTTGGCCCTTTTATGTCCCCGGTAGCGATAGCGGGGACATATTGTTTTTGCTCTGTCTGTTTGTTGGTTTGTACGTGGACAACTTTAACGTTGGTCATAACTTTGGAACCGTTGTAGGTAGAGTATTCATATTTGGCATGAAGGTGTCTTGTGACAAGAGCTTCACATTCATGCAAAAAAAAAAATTGACCTTGACCTTTGACCTACTTAAAAGAAAAAAATAACATTGGTCATAACTTTTGAACCGCTTGAGATACAGCCTTCATATTTGGCATGTATGTTCCTTGTGACAAAAATTTTACATTCATGCAAAAAAACTTGACGTTGACTTTGACTTTGACCTTGACCTTTTACCTACTTAAAATAGAAAATAACATTTTGGTCATAAATTTTGAACCATTTGAGATACAGCCTTCATATTTTGCATGTAGGTTCCTTGTGACAAGAGCTTTACATTCACACAAAAAAATTGACCTGTGACCTTGACCTACATAAAAGAAAAAGTTAACATTGGTCATAACTTTTGAACCGTTTGAGATACAGCCTTCATATTTGGCACGTAGGTTCCTTGTAACAAGAGCTTTGCATTCATGCAAAACATTTTGACCAGTGACCTTGACCTTTGACCTACTTAAAAGAAAAAATTAACATTTTGGTCATAACTTTCGAACCGTTTGGGATAGGCCTTCATATTTGGCATGTAGGTTCCTTGTGGTAAGAGCTTTACATTCATGCAAAAAATTTTGACCATGACCTTGACCTTTGACCTACTTAAAAGAACAAATAAAATTGTTCATAACTTTTGAATTGTTTAAGATAGAGCCTTCATATTTGACAGGAGCTTTACATTCATGCAAAATTTTTTGACCTGTGACCTTGACCTATGACCTACTTTAAAGAAAAAATATTATTGTTCATAACTTTCGAACCGTTTAAAATAGAGCCTTCATATTTGGCATGTAAGTTCCTTGTGCCAAGAGCTTCCCACTCAAACCAAAAATCTTGACCTGTGACCTTGACTTTGAACTGTGACCAACTTTGAAAAAAAATGACAATGCCCAGTGTTTCACAAACACATCTTGTTATTATTTTCACTGAATAGATATGTGAGGGCAAGCAACATTTAAAGAAAGGTTTCTATGCTATCAACCTATAATTGTATATATGTCGTAGTCCAAATAGGAATTTAGCCAGATCCGGAATCTGGCAAGACCAAATAGGAATTCCTATTGGCCTAGCCAGATTCCAGATCTGGCTAAATTCCTATTTGGACTACGACATACGTATACTTGTACATGAAATAAAGTCATTCATTTTTTGAGCCTAACTACTACCTTTATTTAGAGCTCTAATGTGAATATTATTGTTAAACCCCAAGCCAACCTCTGTGACTTTGTCTACATTCTATGATGTAGTCAATTAGTCAATTCAATTACTGTAAAAAATTTGGACACTATGAGGACTTGCTGTAATTCTCCTAAAATTTTAACAAAGGGGGTCTTTCATTTGTGCCCACGCATGTTTTTTCTTTAAACTTTGTATTTTAATAAGTCAGCATATTCAACCTATAAAAATGTATTTAATAAATTATATAAATCAAAGTAGGACTCAGGAGGCCACTCTAACTGACTCCCTCCATGAGCTGGTGTCTGTCTCTAAATAAGTGCGTCTTAAATCTTATGTTTTATTTAGTTTCAAGATTTGTGAACTGGCTTGAATGCAGAACTCCATAGGCATTCCTTTGATACTAAAAAACTTTTTGAATTAATTAAAGTTTACATTTTCTGATAAAATAATTATCAAAAATCTCATTTTTAATTAAATTTTTAAAAAATTATCAAAATTCAATCCCTAAGATAAATATGTTCTAAACTTTGTCAAGATTTCATTTTGCTAGGAAAACTTGCCATATGTACCGGTATCCTCTTTAGCTATGCCAAATTTTATGGAAATCCAAAACCGGTAACATTGTAGTTTTACACCTTTAATGGATGTAGGTCGTTTCTGCAAAATTTACTATTTCATTGAAATCATCCAAGAACCTTATAAAAAGGCAATTCGTAACACTTACAGTATAAAAATGATATTATACAAATCAGAATGAATACGTATTGAGCTGATCTAGCTTAGAAACTATTAAAATATCATGAATTTCTGATATTTTCCTTTCATTTATACACTATGTTCTATCCAAAATAGTAGATAGTAAAACACTAAATCAAAAGGTATTCTAATCAACAAATTAGACTTAACCCTTTTATAGAACATATTTAACAATTATATTGCTTTTTTATTAGCAGCAAAATTATTGTGAACATGCGCAACTTTATTTAATGGCTTTGCATAAGTCATGCTACTCAAATAGGTGTAAGGCAAGGTGATCCATCATTTTCATTTCAAGGACGCAATGGTCAGTGGTTTGTTGTTACTAGTAAAAATAGTTCTGTTGATAAATCCATGGCCAGATTTAGCCTTAGATATACTCTGTCTTTATGAATGCTGGATTATTATCCTAACAAAAAAGTTATAGTAATTATTTGTTAGTATTTCCAAAAATCGAAATGTCACTGATATTGAGTTTCTGTTGCAAAAGATATCATTGGTGGATGAGGCGCAGAATATTTGGTGTAAACAAAGCTGTCCCATGTCGTAGAGAAATTTTGCTATTAGACAGGGAGAGAAACAGTTTCCTTCCTTATAGTACACATGCATACATATGTCTCTTTTCTGCATTGGTATTGTAATTGTTGACGTTTCTTTAGTGTCTTATTTTTTCTATTTACTTTGTCAATATAGTGGTTAATGTATCGGAAGCGAGCTTTTAGTATTTTGTTCTGGTTGTAAAACTTTCAACCACTTCTTAAATGTTTCTGCTGAATGCAAGTTCACTGTTTTTTTTCAGCACTGTTCTTGTTTGCTTTTTGTTCATTAATATTTACCAGTACATTTCTGTGCAATGTATCTCTCAGCTTAGAAAGAGCATTGCAGTGTTTGGACAGAAAAATGCATCACAATGTATTTACTGAAAATAATTTAAAATCCTATGAGTAATGTGATAACTACTCACAGATTGAATAATTATTATCAACAGTTTAAATGCTTCTTGATATCTTACATAATGTGCTTTGTAATTACTGCAACAACTGCTGAGATAGGTAAATGAAGTGAAAGACCTATACAAATATATAGACAACACAATCATGATCACATAAGTTTTGGAACACTGACAAATGTACGACCATGTGAATTCTAAAAGTAAATTCAAATGGCTTTGGAATACAGCTTCAGGAAGCGGTTTGATTTTGTTCATATGGGCTATACAAAAAAAAAAAAAAAAAGATTGGCTAGTGCCTATGCAGATACAAATTCTGAAAACTTAATGTCCAGGAAAAGTAATCTCAAGTGTTATTGATTTTCCCTAGAGTAAACCTTTCTTTTTAAATGGACAGGGTTAAATAAACAAACAACAGTTGGACTTGAGAGTCATTTATCTCAAGTCGGATAACAAATCTCACAAAATCTGAAGCAACATCTAAAGTGACTGGTTTGTTGTTGATTTGAATGTTAAATCTAAACATCACCTTAGCACCATTACCAAATTAGACAAGAAAACTGTGCACTTGATTACATGGATGCGTTTGATGACGTTTGTCATCAAAACCATTGCGGTATAGTTCTGTAGACAAAATAGTTCGTTCCATAGGGGGCAAATTTACTGAAATGGATGTTTTGAAATAATACTTATAATTATGCTATGAACTACTTACACATACCATGCTATACTATAGCCATCCAAATTGAAAGCAATAGTAAAGTATTATTAAACAGCATGACCAAAACATGATAATCATATAATTTCACATTTTGCTGAATCAGGACTATCAGTATTCAGTCTGTTAACACATAATGTTACTGGTCCTCAATTTCCATCAAAGTTCATCAACATGTTCCTAAGATATGTGGGTAGTTTTTATGCTAAAATGGTGTCTTGACAAAAATTGGAACATGGTAAATATGCATATAAAATTTTAATGAATACAAAAATAAGAGCTGAAATATGGGGACACCATCAAAGAAAACTGAATGCCAAGCCACTATTACTAGACATATGAGGTCATTCATAGTATCAACTAACTCACCAATTATGGCTTTAATTCATAAAACATAGCAGCATTAGATATATGAAACTCTGAATACTGTATACAAGTTTATATCAGAGTACTCTCTGTTGTGATAGAGACTTCATAAAATATGTAATAAATTTACTACGGAAATGAAATTTAAAAGTGAATTCATCGTAATTATAATGGATATACCCATCGCAATTACTGTGCATAATTTTATCAAAATCCAAGCGTGGGCAGAAACCAATGCAAATTTCCTATACCTTGAAAGACCCCCTTTCTTTCACTATCCAACAAAAGCCCCCGCCCATAGGGGCTTGAAGAAATATATGGGCTGCATGATGCTTCCACGCAGAGCTGAATCCGGCCCGCACACTAGTACTGGTAAACCGCTTAGAGGATCTTAGCCTGTCCAGGAACCGCGGTGCGAGGCGGACCGTCCATGTTAATAAACCCTATTGGTTTCATTGGGCGACAGGGCTTGAGATGTCATTTCATCTCAATGTCGGGTAAAAGTCCCACAAAATTGGAAGCAACGTCTCCAAAATGACCTTTACAGTGTTGACGGGGACGTTAAACCTCAAATCAAACAAACAAACAAACTATCCAACAAGGAGTCCAAAAGGTGCAAATGGAATGCCAGTGTAGACTCTGATCAGACTGCTCCTTCAGGAGCAGTCTGGTCTGGGTCTGCACGGTTTGCTCAGGCCTATATGTCTCAATACTTAGAATCATTACTGCAGCATAAAAAAAACACAAGAATGTCATGTTAAGTGAGCAAAAATGGAAATCAGCTTGTGTAGTTGATTAATCTAACCACATTTAAAGTACTTTCATCACATTAAAATGTTCCATGTCCCTGTAATGAAACCCCTGTAAACGCCACTATATATAAAAAAAAACTGAGGTTTACAGGAGTATACATTATTTTCCTTATTTCTGATTTAAGACATAGATTGTGTGTATTAATTAGAACTGCCTCATTGTGGCAGTTCTTATGAGCATCCACAACCCATGTATGAGGTATAATTTAGATGTAACATCGCAAATTTTAATCAGAAAAGTAACAGTTTTAGAGATATAAGAGAATGCACTTTCTTGCACACCAGACAAGGAAATCCGTGATTTTACCCTGGGATAGAAATTTATGTACTGACCCTAGTGTGCCGACCCCAAATCGAATATAATCGCGTGTTTGATAAATGCACTGGTTGACATGGTTGATTACAACCTCATGTGCGGCGGCGTCATGCGTGACGTCACTAAACATTCCTGTTGTGTCATCACAAAATGGTGGACATCGGTAACTGAAGTGACAGCAGCATTAGAAATTCCCAATAGAAATGGAAGGTATGCAAGAAAAAGAATCCAATATGGGTGTGAGGGGTGGATAGAAAATTCCGTCCCTCGGGGTCACTGTCCGGCATCACTCGGCAAGCCTCGTAATGCCGGACAGTGTCCCTCGGGACGGATTTTTCAATCCACCCCTCACACCCATATAAGATTCGTATAATGTCACACGGCTGTGGTATTGTAATAATAATAATAAAAAAACACTTACATACTTGTCTCCATATGGCTATTAGCTATATTTTTCCCGAGCTATCTAGTACTAATATTTGTGGATGACAATTTATTTTGCATTTTTTTTTTCCATTATTAACAGCTGAAGGTAAAATTGTTCTTGCAGACATTTATTTTTGCAAAACTTTTGTTTATGTTCTTTGCTACATGTTAGCTTTTGAACAGCTTAACCCTTGTCCTGCTGAATATTCATATATGCCACACCCACTACCGATTATCAACCAATCAGATTATTTGATGCAAATTATTGTAACAAATTCACAATCTGACTGGCAAACAATGTAGATCCTGATCAGATGGCTTCGTCAGAAGCCATCTGATCTGGATCTACATTGTTTGAAAAATGAGGCATATCCGGGCTCAGCAGGACAAGGGTTAACCCTCACCATGCTAAACATAGAGGATCTTACATGAGTGCTCATGTATTATTGAATTTATTAAACGAGTTGAGGAAAAGGGATAAAATGCGAGGCCGTGCCGAGCATTTTATTCCTTTTCCTCAACAAATTTAATAAATTGTTATACCCCCGCAAACGAAGTTTGAAGGGGGTATATAGGAGTCAGCTTGTCGTCTGTCATCGTCGGTCCGTTACAAAAAACTTTAACATTGCTCATAACTTCCTTATTCTTTGACCGATTTCTTTAATATTCACACACCACACACCTTGCCACTAGTACTTAAGATTGATATACACAAACCTGACCTTGACCTTTACGTTGACCTTCCTCAAGGTCAAATACTTGTAAAAATTTGTCTGTCGTCGTCGGCCCGTTACAAAAAACTTTAACATTGCTCATAACTTCCTTATTCTTTGACCGATTTCTTTAATATTCACACACCACACACCTTGCCACTAGTACTTAAGATTGATATACACAAACCTGACCTTGACCTTTACGTTGACCTTCCTCAAGGTCAAATACTTGTAAATATTTGTCTGACAACGCATGCGGGGGTATAATTGGCGCCTGTTAGGCGGCAGCTCTAGTTGATATTGTTAAGAGCCAGGTGAGCAGAAACCAAAAGCAAACAAACCTTTTTGAAAAATTTAACAAATTTATTTGCAAAGTATCTTTAACCTGTAGAAGTAAGTAAATTAAATGTACTTAGCTCTGTTATGAAATATCCTTGAATGAATCTATTTTCCTTGATCCCACAGAATTCACAGTCTGAAATAAAATATAATATCCTTTAACAATCCAACACAGAATTTAGAAATAATTTTTCTTAAAAGCCCAAACATCAAACTCCAAAGTCTGACTCCAAGAGAAACATCAAGCTCTTTTATTGAACCTAAGATTTCTCTTGAACATTCCAGAGGGCTGTGGAATAAGATTAGGTAATTTTCTAAAAATAATGCATTCCAGAACTTTCTGGAAGATTCCAAAGTACTTTTCCTTGTAAACAAGTTACAAGTTGTTTACAAAAATGAAATTAATCTGTGACTCATTTCTTTCCAGAAAGTTCTTTAAGAAGAATAAACATGATGTTATTAGGTCACCCAGTTGGGTGAAAGTGGGAATAAGAAAAATACATTCTTATGCATAACGGTATAGAGGATCTTACATGAGTGTTCATGTTTTATTGAATTCATTAAACAAGTTGAGGGAAAGGGATAAAATGCAAGGCTTTGCCGAGCATTTTATCCCTTTTCCTCGGCGAGTTTAATAAATTCAATAATACATGAGCAGGAATGCAAGATTCTATTTATCATATGACATTTTAAAATGCATTTTATTCACGATTGTTTACCAAAATCGCAATATTCCGCCATTAGTAAACCCGATGTCGTTAAGGACGCCGTACATGTAACGTTACGGGGCATATCTCACTAATTTGCATATTTAATCCACTAGTGTATTATCAAATTTATTACATTACGTTATTACATTCTCAGACGTGACGTCATATGATAAATTTCAATATTCTACACTCCTTCCCAATTTTCAGCAATTTGTTTCGCAAGATTTCAGTTTTCACCATGGCTTCTCAGAAACAGAATGGAAAACAGTATAGATCCTGATCAGCTGGCTTCTCAGAAGCCAGCTGATCTGGATCTATACTTTTTTCAAAAAGGATATAACCGGGTTCAGCATGGTGAGAGTTAAATATCTTGAAAGTTGATTGATTGATTGAATTGAGGTTTGATGTCCTCATCAACACTAAATAGGTAATTTTGGAGACGTTGCTTCTAATTTTCTGGGACTTTGATTACCCGACATTTAGATGAAATGACATCTCAAGCATTGTCGCCCAATGAAGCCAGTAGGGTCTATATGCATGGATGGTCCGACTCGCACCACTTTGCCTGGGCAGGCTTAGGCCTTCTAAGCCATTTACCAGTACTCCTGTGCGGTTGGTTTCAGCTCTACCACATGATTACGAAATACACACACTGAGTGTGCGCACCAAAAGTGGTGTCTGATCATAAATGGACTTATAAAATGATCTGTGCAATTTTATAAACTGAAATTTGCAGGATTACTGGATATAGTATTGGACTGTCGTTATATGAATTCTAAATCGTGAGTGCTTACTGATATTGATAATATTCAATTTGACATATTTTTGTTCATAACAAAGACTCACATTTAAACGACCACACTAACCCGCCCTGAGGCTATTGATAGTGTATTGGAAATCGGATTATTACCATTGCAAGACGACCCACGCTGAACGGCTATCAAAACAGGGGAGGCTACTCTGACTATACCACAAACTGAAATATGTCTACAACTGCAGAGCTGGTGAAAGCTGAAGATGACGCTAAAAGAAAACACATCGACATTGTCAGACAATTGTCTCATGTTGAATTAAAGAAATTCAACAAAGCAGACTGTCAGAAACGTGTTCTTAAAGAACTGAAGCAACAATTTCCAAACCACAAAGAGAGTCATCTCAGCGAAACAGCCCAGTGCGTTGCAAATGCTGTCTAGCGGGAAGCAAGGTCACTGTTGGGCACCAGATCACGTGAATCTACAACAGCTCAAAAAGCATCTGAACTGCTGTCAGACACTGTGGTCTCGGAACTTGATGTGACTATGCAAACAAATGAACTGCAAGCAGATGAAAAATTGCAAGGTGACACTGATTGTGAAGCTGAAATATGCGCTGATACATCCATAGACGAGCCAGAGCCTGGTCATAATGACAGTATAACCCAACTCAAACAAACAGTCGAGGTAACCGAAAATAAACACAAGTCCTCCACAGAAATGTCAGAAAGTTCTAAATGCTGTGATACTTGTACAGTAAAACCTAGTTCAAGAAAAGATTACCACTGGACACAGTGCACCATCTGCATGTCATGGTTTCATGACAATTGTGTTGGAATTGAACAAGATGAACCTGTCGGCTTATGGGTATGCCTCAAATGCAGAAAATTTCCTAAGGAAATCAATTACATAAAAACAGATGTTGAAAATCTAAAGTCAACTACACAAACAATTCTAACTGTTGTCCAAACATTATCACACAAAGTAGAAAACTGTATCACTGGCCTAAATGACAAAATAGCTGCACTGAGCAAGCAAGTAAAAACAAATGACCAAAGAACAACTGATTCCATAAAATCAATAACCACTTCAACAGATGCTATAAAAACTGTCCTAGAGCAGAAATCGAAAACGATCATAGATAAAACAACAGCTGTGTTAGACAAAGTGAAATCCTATAGCGCTATTACCAAATCAAATCTAACACAACAGCAAAGTTTGGAAAACTCAACAAGGGGCCAACCAGCGACTGGAAACAAAACGCAGGCAAACAACAACATGACACAGAGCGGTCAACAGAAAACATTAGAAACTCAGAAGCTGCAAAAGCCAAAACCCAAATCTGGTGATAAAACAGTTGTTCGCCGTAATCAAGAAAATAAACAGAAACAAAATGATGAAGCTGAACCTATAGACTTGACACGTTCTCCACATCCAGTGAAAACTATAAATAAATCAACACTACTTGTCGGAAGCTCAATCCTGAAAAATATCAAAACAGCTGACCTCAAACCTAATACTACTGTGCGATCATTTCCGGGAGCTACCATTAACACTCTCAAGGACAAACTATCAAATTATAATATCGATCAATGTAAAACAGTTATACTACATGTCGGTGGAAATGATGCCGACAGTGGCTCTGACCTCGATACTTTCAGTGAGGACTTTGAATCTCTTTTAGATACTTTGTCAGCTGAAAATCGTACTGTGATAGTGTCCGGTTTGCTTCCAAGAGAAACGGTGGACCTTGGTCCATATAATGATAAAATGAAGACACTCTGTGAAAACAAGGACATCCAATTTATAAACAATTACAATGGTTTTCTCCTTGTAACTGGCGAAATGCCAGATTCATACTTCATTAAGGACAAGGTTCACCTAAATTCCCATGGCACAAAACGGCTATTGAAAAATATTGATCAGCTACATTGGGTTACCAAACAAACTCCTGGATTCCCAAATGGTACTCACAAATATCAATCACAACCTCGTCCATATGGTAGACCTATGAGAGGTCAAGGACACTTTAGGTCGCCTAGATATTGTCACATATGCAAGATAAATGGGCATGATACAAAAAAGTGTTGGTACAATGGCAGGAATGCGGATTTGATGGGATAGGAACCAAACAGGCGCAGCAAGATGATCCCAGAAACCCCAGATATTGGTCAAACTACTTGTATCTCATTGAGAAACAGATTTGACAAATTGACTACCTCGAATTATGATGACATAGCTATGATTGAGTCCAATCAAAACTGGATTCCTGACATTGAGGAAACTGATATAGTACCAATTGAAAACAACAAAAGGTGTAGACAGTCTCAAGACAACGCCCAACCAGAATTGTTAAATGACATTGACTCAACAAATGAAAATTGCAGTTTTAAATACTCATCAAAGGGCCTGCATATCTGTAACTTAAATATAAGGCACATTTTACCTAAACTTGATGAGCTGAAAATACTTATGACAAGTGATAAATCTCCTGATATAGTTGGTCTCTGTGAAACTTTCTTGAATGATTCTATTTCAGAGAACCAGTTTTACATAGATGATTTTGATATTATCCGCAAAGACCGATCAAATATTGAAGACAAATCTGGTGGTGGTGTCATGTTATACACCAGAAAATCCTTATGCTGCAAACCAAGATCTGAGTTTGAAACTAACCAAATTGAGTCAATTTGGGCTGAAATAGCTGTGCGTAATTCTAAGTCCTTCCTTATCTGTTCAGGTTACCGTCCACCAAACTTACCTTCTGGTTGGATTGATAAATTTGAGGAAGAAATATCGATGGCGCAGACAACTGGTCTAGAAATTATCTTAATGGGTGACTTCAATATAGAGTTTCGCTCATGTACCAATAATAAGTGGTTAAACCTAATACAGCTTTTCGACCTATCACAAATAGTTCAACAACCCACTCGTGTAACTGAAAAATCATCTTCTTTAATTGATCATGTCTACACTTCTAACCCAGAAAATATTATAGAATGCTTCGTCCCAGACTATTCTATAAGTGATCACTTTCCTGTGTGCTTCACAAGAAAAATTAACAGCAAATACCAAAATCTAAACATGTTTTAAAGTCATATCGCTGCTTTAAAAACTTTGATGAAAATTCATTTTTGTTTGATCTCTCCGAAGATATGAATAACTTCAATGCTGACAAGCCTGACATTAATCATGACATGCAATTCTGGTATTCCCTTGTTTTAAAACAACTAGATAAACATGCTCCTGTCAAGCACAAGCGTGTTAAAACAAGTCGTCTCCCGGAATGGCTAAATGAGGACATAATTAATGCTCAGAAGCAAAGGGATAATTGTAAACGATTAAAACAATGGTCTCAGTATAAAAAATATCGAAATGAAGTCACAACGTTGATACGACAATCAAAACGTAGCCATTTTTCCGACTCTATTTCAAACTCAAAAGATACGAAAACGATATGGAAACACCTTAAGTCAGTAAGTAACCCAGGAGAATCTAATAATAACATACCAGATGAGATTGTCATTAATAACGTGACATTCACAACAACAGAACAAGTTGCATCTAAATTGAATAAGTTTTTTACATCTATATCAGAGTTGCTTATTAATTCTGACACTGATGACACAACGCCTGATCTAAACAATCTTGTCAGATTTATGCAAAGTAAAGTGCCCCAGGATGTCCACTTTAAAATACCTCGCATTACACCATCACAAGTCGCGGCATTTATAAATGCTCTTGATCCTACTGAAGCAACAGGTGTTGATGGCCTTGGGCCAAAAATTCTAAAAATGGCTGTCCAAATATTAACTCCCAGTATTGCTGCACTTATTAACAAAAGTTTGGATACGGGAGCCTTCCCTGACCAACTTAAACTTGCAAAAGTGTTTCCGATATTTAAAGGTGGCTGTAAGACTGATCCATCAAATTACCGCCCAATTTCTATTTTGCCCACTTTATCAAAATTGTTTGAAAAACACATTAATAAACATCTAATGGCATACTTAAACAAATATAGATTAATTCACGAGAGTCAATCTGGCTTTAGACAGAAACATAGCTGTCAAACAGCTCTTGTCAAGCTTATAGATCAATGGATGACTTGTATTGACCAAGGAGACTTAGTTGGAGTCCTTTTTGTCGACTTTAAAAAAGCTTTCGATCTTGTAGACCATGCTATCTTATTAGAAAAGCTTTCACTATATAAATTTCATCCTTTGTCGTTACAATGGTTTGTTTCTTACTTAAATTGTCGTAAACAGACAATAGGCAGCGACAGCAATACAGAATATGCTAACATTAAAACAGGTGTCCCACAAGGGTCGATATTAGGACCCACATTATTTTTGCTGTTCATAAATGACCTACCCCTTTTTATCAACAATTGCTATTCAGATCTGTTTGCAGACGATGCTACAGTTCATACACATAGCCCTAGCATCCAAGATATTGGGACTAAATTACAAACAAGCCTCAACAGAACTGTAACTTGGAGTTTCCAACACAAAATGAGAGTACATCTGGGCAAAACAAAGTATATGGTCATAGGAAATAAGAATCGAAACAATGATTTACACCTAATTGCAAATTTCTAGCCCCAAATCGCATTTTCAAACTCAAAGCGGTGACCTTCGAAAACAATATCTCAAACAAAACGGCATCCTTTCATGCTGCACCTAGTAACACGAATCGTTGTACGCAAGCGGTTCGACTCAGCCAATCTGATTACAGCAAGTCTTAGCACCGCCCATCACGTGTACGTGACATTCATCACTTCAACTGACAGGCTTACTTGACGTTCAAGATGACCGCATGACTAAAAAAAAATAAAAATAAATAAATAAAAATGGAATGAAACGAAAATCATTCGAGCGATCACCTCCTTTTCTTGAATCAGAATATTTACTGACATTTTGAGTTTACATCCGGCGGACACTTAGAGATTACGAACTGAAGTTTATGTCATAAAATTCTAAATTGAATTTTAATAATCCAAGCGGCGTCACGCAAAAATGTCTTCAGCGTATCTCCGTAAAGTCAAAACATAAAGGTGAAGGCACAGCCTCTTATGAGGGCAGCGCTGTTGCTCTTTCTGGTGTGCGAACATTGAACACTGACGCAGGATCATCTGAGTCTTCGCTGATCGCAAATACGCTAATGATCCGTTCTGCATGACAAAGTGTTGCCGATAAGTTCATGACGACACATTCATTTCCACCCTCACGCGTCCATCCCAATGTAGATCTCGGGAAAAACAAGAATTTTTACATGACTGGAACACAGTTTGTTTGCATGACTTGCAAGAGCGATATGAGCCGGGGCACAGCATTTCCTATAATATTGTATGTGCGCCCAGAGAAGACTGATCAGCCTGTGCATACACACAGTCTGGTCAGAGACTTCGCTGTCCGCCTGCTTCGCTGGACGTACAGGCGATCTTATAGGAAATGCTCTGCCCCGGCTCATAATCGGAAACACTGTATGCCAAACAATTTTTTTCTGTGTACATACGGATTCATTCAGCCGCTTCCTTTATTCGGCGCATATTAAAGATTCTCCAAACCTGGTCGGTTTGATGTCCCCTCACAGTTTTTTTTTTTTTTTTTTTTTTTTGTTTTGGTTTTACGACCCTTTCAAGATTATTTCACTCATATCGAGCCGATCGTTAATCAGAGGTGGGCGAAAACCGGAGTACCCGGAGAAAAACCACCTGACCTTCCGTTGCAGAACTTGGCGTCTCACATGTGACCCGAGCGAGGCTCGAACCACAGCGGTGAGAGACCTAATGATCAAGAGTCAGCGCTCTTAACCACTAGGCCACGGAGGCCCGTTCCCTCACAGTTTGGACAAGTCTATTTCCAATTTTAGGAAAGAGGTGTCTATTTTATATTATGTGCCCCCACCAGCGATGAAGAGGGACATACTGTTGTCGGTGTGTATCTCGTTGGCGTGAGCGTGGACGTGACAATTTCTTGTGCGCACATTAACTCTTGAACGGGTTAGCGGATTTTCATCAAACTTGCAGGAATATATCACTGGAATTAGCGTAGGAGGTGATCAAATTTTGTTTACATTGACTTTTTTTTTCAAGGTCACCATGGGATTAAAATGGGCAAACTTCAGCCTAATTAATCTTGTATGTATCTGTTGAAGGATTTTCATTAAACTTGCAGTGACACTTCATTGAAATATGCTTAAGAGCTGATTAGAGTTTAGTGACATTAATCTCATTTTCAAGGTCACCACAGGGCAAATTTAAGCCAAATTAAGTGTGTGTGTGTATTTTATATCAGGAACCTTTTGGAAGATTCTTTCCAGACTTGTTTGTATACATCACTGTGACAAGTCAAATAGTTGAATAGGTTTGTGATCTTGACCTTATTTGTAAGGTCAGCAAAGGATTAAAATCATTAAATTTCAGTCAAATCCTACATGAGTGCGCGTTATCGCAGGAAACGTTGGATAGATTCCCATCAGAAAGGCATAGCACTGGAATAGATAAAGAGTTGATTCAGATTTGGAGACCATGACCTTTTCAAGGTCAGTTTGGGACTAAACTTGTCAAATTTCAGTCACGGTAGGCTTGTTTGCAAAGTATCTTAGGGGGATTCTCATCAAACTTGCATAGATCTATCATTGCTACAGGCCAATGCATTGAATAAGTCTGGATGACCTTGATCTCATTTTAAAGGTCATGTCTTAAAACATTCAGGCTGGCTGATTGGGGACAACTGCTTTCTTTGAAAACAATTACAGGTATTATTATTATTATCATTATTATTATTAATTTATTATTATTATATTATAATTAATTCATGTATTTCGTTAACATCGTGGCAACTCTGGTCATATGCCGTGCTTTGTTGCGTAAACTTTGTTTGCTTTTGTACTTGTATGAGCCCTCAGATCATTGAGTCACTTGATGGTGAACTTGGTGGACATTATAATCATTCCAGAGTCTTTGTTTGGTGCAAACCGAGTTACTCGTCATGGGCATCCAAAAAGGGTATGCTTTTCTGGAACTCCTGTTCCGTCTTGTTCCGAATGTTAACGTGACGCATTTTAGAGTCTCATTTCACAGTATTCCTTTATGTTCTTTTTCAGTCGGAGAACGTATCAGTGTCCCCGACTAAAACGTTTTCATGACAATGCACCAATACATCTGCCGGCCCCCGCCCATCGGGGCTTGGAGAAATATATGGGCTGCATGGTGCTTTAACGCAGAGCTGAATCCGACCCACACACGAGTACTGGTAAACTACTTAGAGGATCTAAGCCTGCCCAGGCAAATCGATGTGTATCGGGCTGTCCATTCTTATAAACCCTATTGGTTTCATTGGGCGACAGGGCTTGAGATGTCATTTCATCTCAATGTCGGGTAAAAGTCCCACAAAATTGGAAGCAACGTCTCCAAAATGACATTTACAGTATTGACTTGACCCGTCACCCAGTTCAATCATTAGTTTTCACTAGGGGTAAGAAAGAATATGGCGTGTTCCATTAGGATAACGTACCTAAGCAATACACTGCTTCGTTCCATGGCTCTAGCAATGGCATTTATCGGATGACAAAGTTCTTAATTATCCTCCACACATAGGTGCTCGTTAGGACCTCCGTTAGAACCGCCTCAGTGAGAGTATGTGGCGGTTCTAACGAGCACCCACATCGGAGTAGAAACATTATGTTAACAAGTCAATGAAATCTATACTCTGGTAAACCCCACTTAATATAGGGAAAAGTGGGGTTTACAGAAGTATACATCGTTGTCTTATCTCTGCCCCAAAACAGAGATTGTGGATACTCGTCAATATCGCAGTTATAAAGGCGTATCCACAATCTATGTTTTGGGCGGACAATGAGGTGGTTATAACGGGTACCCACAATTTATGTTTTGGGCAGAAATAAGAAAACTATTACCAATTATCACTTGATACATGCCATTTTCTTTACCTTATCTCATAAAGGCAAGTTATCCTAATGATAAGAAAAGTAATGTATACCCGTGTTAACTCCACTTTTTCCCAATATAAAGTGGGGTTTGCCGGGGGTGGTGTTAATGTGGTGTGTGCGTCGGGTACTCCTCAGCAAATGGTAAAAGGACGTCACTCGGCTGGGGTATTTCGGGCCAACCTATTCCACCCCCTGCTTATCCGAGCATGAAATTTGAAATGGTGACATAATCTAGCCTGTGTAAAAATATCCTGATAAGTCGAGTTGAAATTCAAAGACCTGAAACAGTAATGGCAACCGGCCCCCGCCAATAGGGGCTTGGAGAAATATATGGGCTGCATGATGCTACCACGCAGAGCTGAATCCGGCCCGCACACTAGTACTGGTAAACCGCTTAGAGGATCTAAGCCTGTCCAGGAACCGGGGTGCAAGGCGGGCCGTCCATGCTAATATTAAAACCCTATTGGTTTTGTCACAGGGTTGGAAAAAGAACATGGCTCGACCGGGACTCGAACCCAGGGCCTTTCGCATACCGTGCGAACACTCTACCGACTGAGCTACCGAGCCACACGGTCGACCTGCTACATTTTCCCCCTGCTTAATTAGATTCGTCCCGAATCTCTTCTCATGAAATTCGTCCCGAATCTCTAAGTCCTATCCAGTCCGGATGCGAGACTTATTTTCATACTATTTCATGCTCTCAGACGCGGTGCTGGACCCCCACACTGGCCACCAAATGTCACAGGGTTGGAAAAAGAACATGGCTCGACCGGGACTCGAACCCAGGGCCTTTCGCATACCGTGCGAACACTCTACCGACTGAGCTACCGAGCCACACGGTCGACCTGCTACATTTTCATTGGGCGACAGGGCTTGAGAAGTCATTTCATCTCAATGTCGGGTAAATGTCCCACAAAATTGGAAGCAACGTCTCCAAAATGACCTTTACAGTGTTGACGGGGACGTTAAACCGCAAATCAAACAAACAGTAATGACAACTTGCGCACCTTTGATCAATGGCTCATATCAAAGATATTACAATAGGTAGCAGTAAAATGACAAAAGAAATGATAACACGGATCAGAATCAAAACCGGGTGTGCAAGTGGTCATAAGCGTTTGATTTATTTCCCAACATTTTTAAACATCAGGTGAGATGGGCACACACAAAAAAAAAAAAACGTTTTAGCCTCGCGGCCTTTTAAGTTTAGTTAGTTTGTTGGATCCCGCTGCGATCTTATAGCCTGAAACGACAAGCGTGCACTTTCAATAGGTCTTTGAATCATAAATGATAAAATCGTCAAATAAAGTCAATTGAACAAGTGATTTTGTTTTATTTTTAATAATACTAATGTCAGAAAAAATAAGTTATTTTCTTTCTACAAAAAAACTAGACAACATTCACCCTGAGCAGGCATAACAGACAAAGTGAATCTTTGATGAGACTTAGTAGGTTGGCAGGCTTATCGGAGACTTTGCTGGTCGCAATATCACTTTGATGAAATTATCATCAATTGGTGTGGTTCATGTTACACATGTCCCGTTACACATGTCCCAAGTTGGATCTACCTTTTAGTTTGTCTTTCTTTTACTGTAGAAAATTGCTAACGCAAAAGTAAATGCGATTTCACATTTTCTTATCCACTCACGTGGTTAGTTTTTGTAGGCGGTTCTTTGTCGTGTCAGTCAAACTGTGGCGAAATGGTTTGCTAGGCGGCGGTTCTTTCATGTAGATGAGAGGTAGCGATGACGCTATTTTTGGAACATCTTGACAGCTGTGATGTGTTTTGTTTCTTTGAAGTTTACTCTTGACATCATCTAACTGTTGTGACGGAAATCGTACTGGCGGGCTTCTGAAGGTCACCGCTTTGAGTTTGAAAATGTGATTTGGGGCCAGAAATTTGCAATTAGGTGTACCTGACCTTGTGCTGCAATGCGATGAAAATTTCATTGAACGTGTTTCTAAGCAGAAATTGCTTGGAATATATATCGATGAAAACCTTTCTTGGAATCCACAAATTGACTACCTTTGTTCCCTTATATCGAGTAGAATATCTCTTCTTAAGCAGCTATCAAAATACGTCTCAAAAGAGGCACAGAAAATGTTTTATTCGGGTCATATCCTACCTTTGGTTGACTATGGATCTAATACATGGGGAACCACTACTAGTACTAATATTGATAGACTTTTAAAATTACAAAAACGCGCTGCACGAATAATTCTACAAGCTGACTTTACCACGCCCTCAACACTGATGTTCAGTGAGCTTGGATGGCAATCTGTGCCAAAACGAATTCTTTATAATAAAGCTGTCCTAACATACAAGGCAATAAATAATATGACACCTGAATATATTTCAGATTTACTTACACCTATGTCGATGGCTCATGCACGGTCACTTAGATCATCTGATAACGGAACCCTTAAAGTTCCTAGATCAAGGTCTGCGCTCTATGATCGCTCTTTCTCATATTCAGCACCAAAACTTTGGAACAATTTACCTCAGACTGTCCGAGAATCAACTTCCTTACACATTTTTAAAAATCAAGTCATTAGTTATATTTAAAAGGAACTGTGATATTAATTTTAACAAAATTTTAAACCATGTTTTTTTGGGGTTTTTTACCGTTCTGGCTCATTTTATGCGCTGCAATGCAACAAATTTCTATTTCTGACTAGTTCGTGCGTTCTGCTGAAATGGGCTACGATGCAATTACTCTGTCGAGTGCTGGTGGCTGAGTGTGCTGTCTAGACATTGGTTCTGCCATACGTTTCTCGGCTTCTAGCTCTTGACGGAGTGCTGCAAGTCAATGTGCCTATCTAGTGCAACGTAGGTGTAGCCAGAATGACTGAAGCATTTTATCTGATTATGCCCATTATGTTACCAGATAATTAGATTTTTATTATGTACATGTATGGATATATTGTTTTATGTGTTGTACATATTGTTTATATCATTCTTAGATAAATAAGTTATACTCATGTCTTACAGAGGGCCACATGGTAGAATAGTTTTATGGCTAAATGTGTTTTACCCTCTTAAAATATTGTACAAATAAAATAAAAATAAGCATCATGCAGCCCAGTCTGTTTCTTCAAGTCCGGATGAGCGGGGACAAAATAAATATATCTCTAAAGAAGTATACAGGCAGATAGTATAGATACTGATCAGACCAGATTTTACATACACTGCAACCTCGTTATAACACTGTTATTGGGGTCCAAAGCAGAAACCAGGGCTTAGTTGTTTCATTAGCTTAACCCTTTACCACTCAGGGATTTTGTGAATTTCGCTGATTTTCACAGTGTTGCACCCGACAGCAACTTCAACTAGCCATTGTTTCATAATGGATAGTCTGTTTTACGTCAAACTCGGTATGAATGTTCATTGGATAGTAGCCTTTCAAATGCAACCTTTCATGACTTGATCATTTTTGTCATGGTAAAGAGGGGGCATCTCAAAGTTGGCAAAAAGTGTGTTTTCACATGAATTTTTGACCACATTTTAATCTTCACCCAGCTTTCAAAGCAACAATTAAGGTGTTTGGCACTGGCCATTTTCACTGTTTGCAGCATGTTTTATCAGCATCAATTTTCAGGCATTTTTGACCCCAGACGCCCTCAGATATAAATTTTAGCGGCCGTTTGGGCCATACACCCGACATTTTTTGGGATGTGAGGGGGGCAGCCAGGGCTAGAAATAAAGATTTTAGGTGCTTCTGGGGCTTAAAATGGGGGGGGGGGGGGGGTGCAGACACGTAAAAACACGTATCTGAGTGGGAAAGGGTTAATGAGCTTGTTAGTGGTCAATTTATTAACTGTTCTAGTTAAAAGTAAAATTTCTTATTCATTGGTATTTTGCTGAAATAATGTGAGCAGCTTTTGCATCTGCAAAAGCTGCTCATATTTTTTCAACAAAAATATTAGCATATTTGCCATATTAAATGATCAAAGTTTTAACAATCCATTAACTAACGACATCGTTAGTTTTGAACAACTGGCCCCAGGTTGTTATATCAATAAAATGCACAAATTATATGGAAAAATAACCATTAATGGTAATTTTATATTTTTGGGGATCCATTTTGTAAGTGTGTTATGTTCAGAATGGTATTATAGTGAACATATTTTTAAGAAATGAATGTTATTTCTTTAATGTTCATTGAAGCATGAATAACATTGGGTCCCAGTTAAATAAATTGCCATTATTACTTATTTTTACATTATTTTCCATCCAGTGTGTGGCAAACATTTCTGGTTTGAGGGCTAAAATTCAGATAGGAAATAATTGCAGTAGAGCTTTATTGATGTCTTAACCTCACCATGGTCCAATCATATTGAAGAGAACCCTGATTTATTTTGACACACCTTATTATACCCCCGGCATACAAAGTATGCTATGGGGTATATAGTTTTTGTCATGCCGTTCGTCTGTTCATCCATCCGTGTGCATCCATCCGTCCTTCTGTCCATCTGTTAACATTTTGGTTAAAGTTTTGCGTTAAAGTTTCTAAGAGATTGTATCTTCTGAACCCTTTGATAGATATAGTTGATACTTACACTGAAGTTACATACTGGTCTAAAGATTTCATTGATTCATGTCCCACACCCCCCCCCCCCCCCACACACACACACACAGTGACTTTGAGGTCAAGGTCACAGACTTAGAAATTTTACATTTGTTTAAAGTTTTATGACAAAGTATAGATGCCTGTATGTTCTAAACTCCAAGACAGATTCAGTTGATACTTGATTCAGGGTTGCATAGCAGTCCAAAGATTTCATTGATGCTTACCCACCCTGCTGCTTCAGTAACATTGATGCCCCCATCCCTTCAGTAACTTTGATGCCCTCGCTCCATGGGTTCATGTAGAAATTTTATGTTTGGTTTAGCTTTTACAAGCACCTTTACAGATCCTTGACTTCATTCATATGACATACAAGCTCAAAAGATATATCAGAGGGTGGCTGTGACCCACTGGTCGCTTTCTCTAGGTGATCATGTTATCTCACGCGAGTCAATTTGTTATTGAGGTATATTGCGTCCCAATAGTAAACTGTAGGGGTTTTCTGTGAACGCATTGAGAATGTTAATATAAGGCCGTAACCACTAACCACACTTTCATTCTTTATCATACAGACTTCTCACAATGTAAATTTCTGTCAAGCAATAAAGCAAATTATCCCTTTTCCCTTATCCTGCTGTTCACGACAACCCCTACCTCTGCAAACAGTGTAGATTGATATCAGATAGCTCATCAGAATCTAAACTGTTTGTCATGCAGTTTGTGAAACAGTCAAATATACTATATCAAGTGATTTGATTGGTTGATAATCAATAAGGGGAGTGGCTTGATTAATTTATGCAGCAGGATAAGGGTTAACCCTTATCTTGCTGTTCACAGCAATCCCTATCTTTGGAAACAGTGTATATCCAGATCAGATGGCTTCTTAAGAAGCCATCTGATCAGGATCTATACTGTTTGACATTCAGTTTATGAATTTGTAGGAATAAATTACATCAGGTAATCTGATTGGTTCAAAGTCAGAAATGGGTGTGGCTATACTGAATATTCAGCAGGATAAGGGTTAGGTATTCTTCCTTATTTGGAGCTATGTACAAGTGTTACAGAAAGAAACTTTCTCTATTCAATTACTCTTCGCCCATAGCATTAGCAAGTCTGTATAATGAACAGCCATGTAAACCTGCTTTATGTAGAGAAAAATGGGGTTTACTTGGGTCTACATAATTCTTCATTTTCTACTCCAAAACATAGATTATGGTTACTTGTTATAGTTCGAATAATTAGGGCCCCGCACTGAAAGTGTGGGTGCCCTATAGTAATCACTCTGTCCGTCCGTCTGTCTGTCTGTCCGTCTGTCCGTCCACAAATTTTTTTACTACTCCTCTGATAGCGCTGCTGGGGCCCTAGTCAGTTTCACTGACAGCTCTAGTTTGATATGAGACTGACCTTTATGCAAGGAATAAATTAGTCAATGTTATTGCTAGTATGTCAGCCTTTGTGAACTTCTCATGAATTTTCGGAATCTCGTGAATTACGACCCATTTACCGACCTATATGTATAGAATAACAATAATCCCATCTTTGGGAAAGGGTAAAGATAAATAAATGCATATAGTCAGGTGTGGAATTATGATAATAGAATTCACCAGTCTCAGGTCAATTTGTTCGAACTATTGAACTGCTATTTGCTGTTATTTTTGTGCAACTCTGTACCGTAATGATCTTAAGTTTTGGGACAGACGGGCCTAAGCAAATAGTGTAGACCCAGATCAGACTGCAGTCTGATCAGGGTCCACACTATTTGCATTACTGTCTGCACCTTCAAATACCAGAATGGTAATTTTAAGTGAAAAGAGAAAATTTTCCTATATTTACTTCCAATTTTGGCAGTAAACTCTGGCTGTTTAATAGAGGGAATTTAGATTAAGGAATGTGGCTGTGTACTGGAAGAGAGATGGCTGTTGAGCATAGGTCTAATGGATAGGCAAATGCTTCTGCAGGAATTATTGTGGCTTTAGAAGAGAGGTGATTTCTAAACAGAGGTGATAGTTACTGGAGGTTTTTCTGTGGAATGATTATGGTTTTCTCATGTTTTAGGCGCTGTGAGAATTTGTACTGCTACAATAAAGTTACCGCTCAAGTTGATTGTGAAACCAGTCATGCCCGTGAAGACAGCCAACCACAAAATAACGCTCGACACCAACAAACCACCGGCTAATCTGAATGATATTTTCTCAGGTATATCATAGTTGTAGATAGGGCTGGCTAATCGGAGCTGAAAAATAATCGATTATCAGTCCTGTCATTGCGATCGATAATCGATTAATAATCGCTGAGGTTTTTGTCATAATTTTACCTATCTGGCTTTCTGTCTGAGCATGACTCTAATCATATGTTGCACTTTACCATATGTAGATTTGAACAGACAGGCCTGAGCAAACAGTGAAGACCCAGATGAGACGCCACAGAATGCGGCGTCTCATCAGGGTCTGCACTGTTTGCCGCTCATCCAGCTATTTTAGGTATAACTTTGGGCAGTAAATTGTACCTATCAAGTAATCGATTGAAAGCACATCAGAAATGATAATCATTTTTGTGGAATTTATCGATCGATTAATCGATTATACGATTAATCGTGTCAGCCTTAGTTGTAGATCAGGTGAAGTAACATGGACACATTTAGGACTTGCCGTAATTCTCCTAAAATTTTGACGAATTTGTTTCACGATTCAGCAAGGAGTCCAAAAGGTGCAGATGGACAGACAGTGTAGACCCTGATCAGACTGAGGAGCAGTCTGATCTGGGTCTGCACTGTTTGCTTTGGCATATCTGTCACAATACTTAAGATCTATACAGAGCTCAGCAGAAGCTGATTTGACAGCAGCTGAGCAGACTGATCCTATTCATTGCTGGGTGAATATGTCTTGATGCACATTTTCACAACAGCAGTGCTATGCAACAGGCCGCCATTGCCTACCAACTCTTTCACCTCTGTAAGCTTGGATCGTTTCTCGGGTCATATTTGGGATGCCAAATTGTGCACTCTCGTTTATGCCCACCTCTTTAATATTAAAGCTTGGCTCTATATAAGTAAAATAATTCTCAAAGGGCCATGAAACCCCTATCAAAAAAAAACACACACACACAAAAACAGAAATGCTGTGCCCAAAATGATAGAAAGAAATCAAAAGAAATGTTTGTGAAAGACATGATAACAGAAACGTCTATTTCCTTTCCTGACAAGAACTGGCTTTATTTGGCAAATATTGTATATTGATTTGAAGAAACTTGCTATTAAAGATACTATAAAAAAAAAAAAAAAAGGTTAACATATAAGTATATACAGAAATATTTTTTTTATTATCCCCACATTGATAAGAACCGGCTTAGCCCCATATTGTAGTGTGACATATCCGAGGTATTTGAAGAATATTCATTGTAGTTTGTTCTTAATTTCAGATTTACTGGGAGAAAATGCAGGTGGACCCGGCTCAGCTCTAGGTTTTCAGTATTATGGAGGCCCAGTAGTAACAGTGCTTGCTTCTAAAACCTCACGTAAGTACAACTTTCAGAGAACTTTAGTGGTTTTCTGACTGAGAGGGTGGACACTTAAGCTTTAAGGGGAATTGGAACACCTGGCACTTTTTTCTGCCATTTTTCAAAGGGAGACAACTTTTGGGACTTCCTGTTCCCTTTTCTATAGGCTCAGTCCTGCTGAAAAGGGGGTCTACTCTTAAAGGAAAGAATTTGCTCCTCAGGAGCAAATTCTTTCCTTTAAGAGTTGACCCCTATTGACATGGGAGACAAAAGGACTTTTGGAGGAGTTGCCTCCCCTGAAGGTGTTCCCATTCCCCTTAAGTCTATTACCATGGTAGTTCAAGAGTCTTCACTGGAGGACTAAAAATGATAAATGTTAATGCTTTTGTAAATGCACTAAAATCAACATGGATAAGAAGAATTATTTCAAGCGAAAATAAATGGCAAGAGTTTATAAAACTACATATTAATTTGGAGAAACTGACATCATGCAATTCAGAATATATTAGAAATATTTATAATAAAATTAATAATAAATTTTGGAAAGACGTCTTAAAAGCTTTTCTTGATATAAACTATAAAAAAGAAATAGATGAAGAACATGTCTTGAAAAGTCCACTTTTCTATAATAAAAACATTACAATAGACAGAAATAGACAGAAATCCCATATTTTATAAGAATTTATATAATAAAGGTATCAGATTTGTCAATGACTTGGTAAATAAAAATGGGAATTTATTTAGTTATCAGGAATTCAGAACCCTTTGGGGAACTCCTCTGAACTTTCTGGAGTATCAAGGAATAATAGATTCTCTGAAATCTTACTTAAGAAGTTTTGAATATTAAACTTACAAGAAAACTGGAAGCACCTTTCATACCAAGTCATATCCAGATCTTCTTAGAACAAAAATCAGGAGCACAAGCAATGTATAATACTCTGAATAAAAACAACGAACAACCTACAGGCAAAAAATCATGGAATGAGAAGTTTAATTTTACAGATCTAGAATGGAAATTTTTTTATAATTATCCATTTAATATAATGAAATATCCAGCTTTACAATGGTTTCAGACAAGCATAAATCATAATATCTTGGTAACAAACACTCTTTTGGTTAAAATGATATTGAAAAATGATTCTCAATGTTATTTCTGCCATTCTCACGAGGAAACTATAACTCATCTCTTTTGGACCTGTGAGAAAACTCAGTCATTTGTTGACAAATTGTTACAATGGCTGAAAAATAATGGTATAGAATGTAAAATAATGGAAGAATTTTTAGCTCACCTGGGCCGAAGGCTCCAGGGGAGCTTATAGTATAGTGGGTCCTCCGTCGTCCGTCCGTCCGTCCGTCGTCCGTCCACACTTTTGAGCAGCTATATCTCTGTATCCTGCAGGCTGATCTCAATCATTTCTCATCTGTAGCATGCCTCTGGTGGGGCATTGATGACATAAACTTTTTTTTGAAATCGCTCTAAAACTTTGGTTCCTATGGCAACCACAAGGTCCCATAGACTTACTATGGGAAAATGTTTGTCATCACCGTAGCGCCTTCAGTTTTGATCGGATCTTTCTGAAACTTATATGTAAGGTGACTGGGGATAAAAACTCGGATGAGTTCGAAAACCGGCCAAGTCGGCCCATTTATCATAGAGTTAGGTCCCTTTGATTGCTGAAAATGCCCATTTTCGACCTTGTCATCACCGTAGCCCCTTCAGTTTTGATCGGATCTTTCTAAAACTTTAATGTAATGTGGCTGGGAATAAAACCTCGGATGAGTTCGAAAACTGGCCAAGTTCGCCGATTTATCATAAAGTTACGTCCCTTTGATTGCTGAAAATGCCGATTTTTGACCTTGTCATCACCGTAGCCCCTTCAGTTTTGATCGGATCTTTCTGAAACTTATATGTAAGGTGGCTGTGGATAAAATCTCGGATGAGTTCGAAAACCGACCAAGTCGGCCCTTTTATCGTAGAGTAACGTCCCTTTGATTGCTGAAAATGCTGATTTTTGACCTTGTCATCACTGTAGCCCTTTCAGTTTTGATCAAATCTTTCTGAAACTTATATGTAACGTGGCTGGGGATAAAATCTCGGATGAGTTCGAAAACCAGCCAAGTTGGTCCATTTATCACAGAGTAACGTCCCTTTGATTGCTGAAAAGCCGATTTTTGACCTTGTCATCACCGTAGCCCTTTCAGTTTTGATCGGATCTTTCTGAAACTTATATGCAAGGTGGCTGGGGATAAAGCCTCAGATGAGCTCACATACGGGCAAAGGTGGCCTATTTATCATAGAGTTAGGTCCCTTTGATTGCAAAAAATGTTGATTTTTGACCTTGTCAACACTGTAGCCCCTTCAGTTTTGATCGGATCTTTCTGAAACTTATATGTAAGGTGGCTGGGGATAAAACCTCGGATGAGTTCGAAAACCGGCCAAGTTGCCCCATTAACTATATAGTTATGTCCCTTTGATGGCTGAAAATGTCAATTTTTTACCTTGTCATCACCGTAGCCCCTTCAGTTTTGATCGAATCTTTCTGAAACCTATATGTAAGGTGACTGGAGATAAAACCTAGGATGAGTTTGAATACCGGCCAAGTTGGCCCATTTATCATTGATTTACGTCCCTTTGATTGCTGAAAATGCCGATTTTTGACCTTGTCATCACCATAGCCCCTTCAGTTTTGATCGGATCTTTCTGAAACTTATATGTAAGGTGGCTGGGGATAAAATCTTGGATGAGTTCGAAAACAGGCCAAGTCAGGTGATTTGTCGTAGAGTTATGTCCCTTTGATGGCTGAAAATGTTGATTTTTGACCTTGTCATTACCGTAGCCCCTTCAGTTTTGATCGGATTTTTCTGAAACTTATATGTAAGGTGGCTGGGGATGAAACCTCGGATGAGTTCGAAAACTGGCCAAGTTGGCTCATTTATTATAGAGTAACATCCCTTTGATTGCTAAAAATGCCAAATTTTGACCTTGTCATCACCGTAGCCCCTTCAGTTTTGATCGGATCTTTCTGAAACTTATATGTTAAGTGGCTGGGAATAAAATCTTGGATGAGTTTGAATACTGGCCAAGTCTGATCGGATCTTTTTGAAACTTACATGTAAGGTGGCTGGGAATAAAACCTCAGGTGAGTTCGAATACCGGCCAAGTCGGCACATTTATCATAGAGTGACGTGCCTTTGATTGCTGAAAATGCCTATTTTCGACATTGTCATCACTGCTGCCCCTTTAGTTTTGAACGGATCTTCATGAAACTTACAAACAAGGAAGTCAGGCACTTCCTTAAATTTTGAATCTGTTAGCTCAGGTGAGCGATACAGGACCAAGCTAGCTTGGTCCTCTTGTTTATTTTTGGTCTAGACAGAAGCACTATAGCAAAGCCACTAAACATAATTATACTATATGCCAAATACTTTATATATACTACCCGCTATAATCAGCAACAACTGATTTTTGGTGTATTTAAGAAGAAATTGCTTCTATTGTATAAAACACTGATGGATATTTCTCTTTCAAACAATGAAATAATTGAATTCCAAAAAGACTGGTACCCATATCAAACATTAATAAATGATATAAGATAAGAATACAAACAAGAATATACATTAACACATAGATGAAAGTCATAATCTGTATCACCTGTGATAGAAATTCAGACTAAGGGAGTAATATATTTAGTCAAACTTGTCATCATCTCTTATAATTTAAGTGTTTAACACTGTATCCAAGACCCTCCCCTCAATCATTTAGCCCAATATGAAAAGTATAACGGAGAACAGAAAGTTTGATTATATACGTAATAAAGATTTATGCCATCTCAGCCTTTGGAGCAATGGAAAATATACTCACAGATCTTTTTTCTTTTCTTTTTTTTTTTTTATTCTATATGTCTTGTTATATTATAAAACTATAAATATATGTGAATCTATGTGAGAGAGACAAAAGAGCAAAAGGAGCACCCTTTAATAAAATTATTAGTTAAGCAGATTCTTCACCGGCCCCGATAGCTCAGTTGGTAGAGTGTCCGCTCTGGGGAACGGGAGGTCACGGGTTCGATCCTGGGCAGCGACATACCAAAGTCATTAAAAATGGTACTAGCTGCTCCTCGCTTGGCACTCAGATTTACGGGGTAGAGCTAGGACTGGTGGACCCAGTGTCAGGATAATGTGACTGGGTGTGGTATCATTTAATGTGTCTGGGACATGATACTTCAGTGAGGCAGCACTATAAAAGTGAGCATTGAGCTCCCTGTCGCAACCAGACACCTTCGTGATATGACTGAAAAATTGGAAAGCGACGTTAAACCCGAATTCACACACACAGTTCAAGAGTCTTCACCAGTAAATGCAAATAAGAAAAGTACATTTATGTATTCATTCTGCTTACCTTTGTTTTTGTTGCCCACAACTGCTTTGAAGTTTGGGGGGGGGACATTTTACTTTGGGGCCTGTCCATCTGTCCTTCAATCCAGTCATCACGCTATTGAGTCACCTCATATCTTTTGAATCGTCATTACTTCAGTTTTAAAATTACATAAGTTTTGCTTATGATGCATCTTTTTTGCCGTGCCTGCTATAAGCATGGCATGATATAGTAGTCCAAATTTCTGTCTGTTCATCCGTTCTTCAAACCGTCAACATTTGCAACCACCGGGCCCTACTGTTCACCCAAATGGCCAAGTTTACTACATGCGCGACATGTCTTGTTGTCTGTTTTGCTTCAGTAGAATAATTTGACAGCATCTTAACCTTATCTGGCCTCCACCCATCGGGGCTTGAAGAAATAGATGGGCTGCATGCAGAGCTGAAACCGGCAGCACACAAGCACTGGTAAACCGCTTAGAGGATCTAAGTCTGCCCAGCCAAAGTAGTGCGAGTTGGTCCGTCTATGCTTATAAACCCAATTGGTTTCATTGGGCGACAGGGCTTGAGATGTCATTTCATCTCAATGCCGGGTAAAAGTCCCACAAAATTGGAAGCAGCTTCTCCAAAATGACCTACATAGAGTTGACGGGGACGTTAAACCTCAAATCAAACAAACAAATCTGAACCTTATCCTGCTGAATACATTTATTTAGCAACATCTATTTTTGCTTATCAACCAATCCAATTTTTTTATATAAAGTATTCATTCAATTCTCAAACTGCATGATAAACAGTGTAGATCCTGACCAGATGGCTTCATCAGATCTAGATCTACACTGTTTGTTTAGATCCTGATCAGATGACTGCATCAGAAGCCATCTGATCTGGATCTACTCTGTTTGCAGAGGTTGGGATTGCCGTGGTCACCAGGATGAGGGTAAAGTTGAATGGGTATGGAGTTTGGTGATCAGAATACAATCATGTAGGTTCAGATTAGCCAATTAATTCTAATATGTATATGACACATAGAAGCTTCCACCAAATAGCATGGGACCAGTCTGTGAGGTGTAGGTTTTATTTTTTTATGTGGTAAATTTTTACAAAACTGGTATGCCAAGAAATAACTGTCTGAAAATGTTGTTTGATAATGTTGTCTGCTGCGTCTTCGTGAAATGTTTCAAACATTATTTTGCATACAGGCAAGTGGTAGTTGGTCTCGGTAGCTCAGTCGGATGTGCGTCTGACTGGTGGTCAGAAGGACACGGGTTCGGACGCCGAGATTGATCATGAATTCTTTTCTATGGTCATTCTCTTCCTTCCGCTGATTCAAGAAGGGCAGTTGTCAGTTTCTGGTGAAAGAATGTGTACTGTACTGGTTAACCGCTAACGTATAAGTCTGCCCAGGAAAAATGTGGATAGGTAAACTGACCGGAACAAAAATAACCTAAAATAGTGTTGACTGGGCCGTTAAACTCCAATACAAACAAACAAACAAACAAAACAGGCAAGCGGTCTGGACCCTGATCAGACTGCTCCAGATCTGGATCCACACTGTTTGCAACAATGACTTTTAAAATAACTAGCAGACACAGACAACGAAGCAGACAACAGTTGTTGTGATTGGCATCTTGAGGGTTAATCAAACAGTGTTTGCATTCTGAAATATACATTTTGACATGTTCTGTTACAGAGAGGTATCGGCTGCAGTGTGATACATTTGAAGGTCTGTGGTATGTTGCAAGAGAATTAGCCATTAGACTGAACAATCATTTTAATCGTGGGAAGAGTGGAGGATTCAGTATTTATTTCAGCGGACAAGTACCGCTTCAGGATTATTTTGAACTTATTGAAAACCATTACGAGGTGAGTAGGATAAAGTTCGAGTTATTTTGCATAAATACACCACAACCTCATAACCCATTAACTTCACGCACACATCTCATAGGCTTTTGCTTGAAACAGGTTTTGTCGTACATTTTGTTGTTAACACTAGCTAAAATTAAGTCTTATTTAAGAAATAGATCAGCTCTAGCTGTGATTTGTTGTGTAATAAATCACAGTTTGGAGGTCAGTTGTAAAGTAGACAAATCACAAGCGCGTAGCGCGCGTGATTTGTCTACTTACAACTGACCGACAAACTGTGATTTATTACTCAACAAATCACAGACAAGAGCTGATCTATTTCGATTCTAACACGCTGAAAATCGGCAATAATGTTGTTGTTTCCTTCAAACTCTCACAACCTTTCGCCATTGTTAGAAGAAATCCCGCTAAAATTATCGACTGAAACACATGCATTTATATCCTTTTCTTACGTTTTCGATGCGAGAAAATGACGTTACACCGTCTAACGTCAAGGAAATCGACTAGTGATATCATAAATTGGGAATTGTAATGACGTCACTCGTCACGCTGTTCCGAGCTGTGATTTGTTGTAGAATAAAACACAGTTATTTTCCATTGCCTATATAGGCGCGCTGTGTTAGAATCTGCTTTTAAAATATTTGAAAGGTTTCAGCCGTTCTTCCTTTCTATTACTAGGGGATTAATCAGGCTTGGGGATGGGGTTGTGGTTGGGGGGTGGCGGGGCAACACTTAGGGGGTATCTCTTCAATCTTTTATAAAATAGAGATATGTTTTGTTGCTCATTAGAATCGTTCCTTTGAAGCAGCTCAATTCAACATGCTTTATATATGGTTTTAAGGTAAAATAAAAACATCACGAAACCACACCTATATAATTTTGACCCCCTTGAACCCCACTTTTATATAGTAAAACTGGGGTTTCTGGGGGTATACCTTATTTTTCTTATTTCTGCTCTAAAATATAGATTGTGGGTACTCGTTAGAACCGCCTCGATAAGGCGGTTCTAACGAGTACCCACAATCTATATTTTAGAGCTACTCGTTAGAACCGCCTCAATGAGGCAGTTCTAATGAGTACCCACCCACAATCTATATTTTAGAGCAGAAATAAGAAAAATATCACAATTTTTCTTAATGTAATTTTCATTTTTTCGGCGATAACGGTGGCAATGTATTTGTATAGGCGTGTTTGCTTAATGTATCCTTTAATATTTGTTTCCTGGAGCTATTGCTATAAATTCCTGTAGGATTCAAGAATAATGTTGAATAAGGTGTGGTAAATTAGCCATTGTATTTTATACTTAGCAGTGAAATCAATGCATATCTGAAATAAATAAAAATGATATTTTCACACTGTGAAAAATAACATGACTTTCTCATTTTCACAGTAGCAGCCCGGACTACTTTTTCTTGATAAAAGTCATATGTTGACGGTAACATAATTCTGTAAAATACCTTGAAAAGCATTCTTTGAACTGTAAAAATATTGTATTCAAAATGGCAATCTTTTTATGTTTTGACAGTCATAGCCAGGTCAAAATTGTGACATATGATATGATCAATCAATTACCGTGAATATCCATATAAAGTTGTAAATTAAAAAGAAAATTTACTTTTTTTGGTGGATACCAAAAGTATTTCATCTTGTGTGTTGAAAACATCCGAATTTTGCACTCATGAAAATTTGAGTGTTTTCAACACACTCGATGAAATATTTTTGGTATCCACCTCAAAAAAGTAAATATCCTCTATGTATTTCATATTTGAATTATAATATTTCAGCATCGTGTGAATGCAGAAGGAATGAAAGAAATGTTGGCTCAAAGAGCGTCACAATTCCGCGCAATCCAACGACGACTTCTCACAAGGTTTAAGGACAAAACCCCAGCACCCCTACAAAATCTCGACACCCTCATGGAGGGTACCTACAGACAGTTGTTACATTTAGCAGACTCTGTTGAAGAGAACAGTATGTCTATGGACACGTCATCAAATGCATTGTGTTGTGGAACAAACTTGTTTAATTACATAATAAAATTGTGGACTAATATGTCAGACCAGGAATTCACAGTGCTGGAGTCAAGTATTACAGCGCAGGTCACCGACACACAAGATCAGGTATTCTTGCACACCAGACAAGGAAATCTGTGATTTTACCTTGGGATAGAAATTTATGTTCTGACCCTGGTGTTCCGACCCCAAATCGAATATAATCGCGTGTTTGATAAATGCACTGGTTGATTACAACCTCATGCGCGGCGGCGTCATGCGTGACGTCACTAAACATTCCTGTTGTGTCATCACAAAATGGCGGACGTCGGTAACCGAAGTGACAGCAGCATTAAAAATTCGCAATAGAAATGGAAGGTATGCAAGAAAAAGAATCCAATATTGGTGTGAGGAGTGGATAGAAAAATCCATCCCTCGGGACCACTGTCCGGCATCACTCGGCAAGCCTCGTGATGCCTCACAGTGTCCCTCGGGACGGATTTTTCAATCCACCCCTCACACCCATATAAGATTCTTATAAGACGTCACTACGGTTAACCCTCTTTATTCTGACATTTGATAAAACAACAAAACTCGTTAAAATGACAATTTAAATGGAATGAATCCTTAGCTCAAGATGAGATGAATTTATGGAGATATTCAAGAATAGTCTATAGAGTACTTTAAGAAACAAATGTTGTGGAAATTTGTTAGAATCGCCTCAGCGAGGCGATTCTAACAAATTTCCACAACATTTGTTAGACCCTAAGGCGATACTAACAAATGTCCACAACATTTGTTTGAGTAATTTAAAGAAATAGGCTCTTTCTATTACCTATTGTACTACTTATTGGGATATTTTATAGAGGGAAATTGTTTACATGTCAAAAAAGGGAACAAATATGGCCATTGCAGCAAGGGTCCTATGTTCCTGTTTGTTTATTTGTTTGATTTGAGGTTTAATGTCCCCGTCAACACTGTAAAGGTCATTTTGGAGATGTTGCTTCCAATTTTGTGGGACTTTTACCCTACATTGAGATGAAATGACATCTCAAGCCCTGCCACCCAGTGAAACCAATAGGGTTTACAAGCATGGATGGTCCGACTCGCACTGCTTTGCCTGGGCAGGCTTAGATCCTCTAAGCGGTTTACCAGTATTCGTGTGTGGGGCGGTTTTAGCTCTGCGTGGAAGCATCATGCAACCCATCTATTTCTTCAAGCCCCGATGGGTGGGGACCGCCTCTGTTCCGGTACTATTGTGTTATTAATTAAATTGCAGTTGCAAGTGTGGTTCAAGGGCACATGTTTTGGCCCTAGTCTTCGGCTTTTGCCAATGCAGCTGACCTCAGACCTGTCAATAAAGTCACAGACGAACTAGGTCAGTACAACTTTGGCTGGCCGGCTTCGGTATCTCGGTTTGATACGCCTCTGACTAGTGATCAGCAGAACGCAGGTTCGATACCTGCCGGGGTTGGCAACATTCTTTCGTGGAGATTGATCATGAAATCTTTTCTACTGTCATTCTCTCCCTTCCGCAGATTCAAGGAGGGCAGATGTCAGTTTCTGGCAAAAGAATGTAACCGCTTACGTATAAGCCTGCCCAGGAAGTGTTGATAGGTAAACTGACCTGCTCACAAATGACCTAAATAGCTTGACTGGGCCATTAAACTCCAATACAAACAAACAAACAAATAAGCTTGCCCAGGAAAAGTGTGGATAGGTAAACTGACTGGCTCAAAAATGACCTAAAATAGTGTTGATTGGGCCATTAGACTCCAAAACAACTTTGACCAATGTCGTCTCTGTTTTCCTCATCTCAGTCAGACACTCTTTCAGGCCGAGACATATTTTTTCCAAAGTCTGTTTCCATTTTACGAATTTGCACTTGGTGTTTTTCACCACTGTGGGTTCAAGGACGTGCTTGGGTCACATATGACAATAAGTTTTGCAATGGAAAGTGTTTTTCCTGCATTTTCTGTCTCTCAGGCTTTCAAGTAGTCCTACTTTTTCCTACTTTTCCTACTTTTTGGGTCTCTCCCTACTTTGTTCCTACTTTTTCCAGAAAAACTCCTACTTCTCCTGCTTTTTTGATTTGTTCAAAATCTAAGACCCCAAATAAATAAATAAACATATTAAGCACCTAAAATATAACATGTATCTCAAACTATTTGTAGAATGCATCTTTTTACATGACATATGTACTGATGATCCTTGACATTATCTGCTGTTTTCAGCTGTAGCACTAATTGGAATATTATGTTGATGTAAAGCAAAACTGCAATGACCATCTACAGTTTTGTCTTGTTGAACATGACAAGAAATTTTGTAGTCAGTAGTGTAGTGATGTTTTAACTAAATGACCAACTGTAGCTCTGTCTTGTTGAGAATGGTAGGAAATTCTCTACAGCAATGCTTTGATGCCCTAACTGCTGTGACAAACTGTTCTGTCTTGTTTAGCATTACAGAAATTCATTGCAGCAGGCTAGTGATGCCTTAACTGCAGTGACCAGCTATAACTCTGTCTTGTTAGCATGACAAACATTCACTTCAGCAGTGCAGTGATGCCTTAACTGCAGTGACCAGCTTTAGCTCGGTCTTGTTAGCATGACAAACATTCACTTCAGCAGTGCAGTGATGCCTTAGCTGCAGTAACTAGCTTGAGCTCTGTCTCTGGTCGGGCTCATCGGAGTCTAACTGTTGGTTTTCTTTTGCTCCAGCATTTCAGTGGTTTCTTGCTGTCGAGTCCTCACCGTTGTCTCACCTCTGTGGTTCTTTGATTTCTGTGTTCACGGAGATGTTGCACTGATGAGTTAGGAGGCCTTCATGCGGACTGAACAAATTATTTGTCTAAATCGCGACGGAAGTAAGGGCGAGGATTGTGGCCACGTAAAATCGATTTAAGCCCCCCAGTGGAAATCTTCCACTGACCGTTCCAAGGCGGCTCTTCTGTGGCGATTTATTTATGTTGTTGTTTGTTACTTACTGTGTGTATCACTTGTGTCTTTTAATTTTGGATGGCCATATGGCCATTTTGTGGGAAAGTAACTGTCCTTATGGCCTTCCTTTGTTTAGGTTTCCATTATGGTCTGGTCGCTTAATGTTTGTATTTCTTTCCCTTTGGTGTCTTTTATGGGTGGAGTAAGTTAATTGTATCAATTCCTGATCTTTGTTTTACTTCTACTTTGTCTTGTTTAGCATGACAAAAATTCATTGCAACAACGCTTTGATGCCTCAGCTGCATTGCCCAGCTAGAACTCTGTCTTGTAAAGCAAGACAGGAGTTCATAGCAGCAGTGGTTTGATTTCTTAACTGGAGTGATCAGCTTGAGCTATGTTTTGGTAAGCATGCGAGGAATTCATTACAGCAGTGCTTTGAGGCCTTAACTGACCAGCAGTTCATAACAGCAATGCTTTGATACCATGTCTTGGATGCCCTTACTAGTGCTCTGTCTTGTTTGGCATGACAGGAGTTCATTGCAGCAATGCTTTGACACCTTAACTGCAGTGATCAACTAGATCTCTGTCTTTAGCACAAGAGGAATTCACTTCAGCAGTGCTGTGATGCCTTAACTTTTAGCTTGATAGAAATTTATTGTAGCAGCCATGCTGTAATGCCCTAACTGTGGTTACCATCTAGAGCTATGTCTTGTTGAGCATGACAGAAATACATTGCAGTAGTGCTCTGATAACTAAAATGCAGAGACCTACTGGAGCTCAGTCTTGTTGAGCAAGACGGAAATTTATTGCAGCAATGCTGTGATGCCTTGACTGCAGTGATCAACTAGAGTTCTGTCTCGAGCATGAAAGGGATACACTGCAGCAGTACAGTAATGCCTTAACTGCATTTACCCACTAGAGTCTTGTTAAGCATGGCACAATTTATTGCAGCACTTCCGTGGTGCCTTAACTGCGTTACCAACTAGAGCTCTGACTTTCTTAGCATGACAGAAATTCATTGCAGCAGTGCTGCTTAAATTTGCCTTAAATGCAGTGACCAACTAGCATTATTATGATAAGTATTAAAGTAATTCATTGTTGCCATGCTTTGATGTCTTTAACTGTAATGACCATATAGAGTTTTGTCTTATTGAGCATGACAGAATTCATTGCAGCAGTGCTGTAGTGCCTTCACTGAAGTTACTAACTAGAGTTCTGTCTTGTTGAGCATGGCAGGAATTCACTGCAGCCGTGCTGTGTTGCCTTTATTGAGGTGACCAACTAGAGTTCTGTCTTGTTGAGCATGAAAGGAATTCATTGCAGCAGTGCTGTGTTGCCTTAATTGAAGTGACCAAATAGAGCTGTGTCTTGTTTAGCATGACAGAAAACCATTGAAGCAGTGCTATGATGCCTTAACTGCACTGAAAAATCTGAGATCTGTCTTATGGAGGATTACAGGAATTCAAAGCAGCAGCAATGCAATGCCTTAACTGCAGTGATCGACCGACAGGAGATCTTTATAGCCCCGCTTTGAAAAATGTTTGTATTTCTTTCCCTTTGGTGTCTTTTATGGATGGAGTAAGTTAATTGTATCAATTCCTGATCTTTGTTTTACTTCTACTTTGCCATGTCCTTCTGTCATTCCGTGATTCCGTTAATTTGTGTTGGCTCCATAGCTTTGTATCTGCTTAACATATTTTCATGAAACTTCACACAAATGTTAAACACCATAAGACAATGTGCAGAGCGAAGGAATTATAACTGTGGATTGCCTACTTTTGGAGTTATTGCCCTTTGAACATTTTCCGTAATTCCGTAATTCCGTGATTCCGTTAATTTGTGTTGGCTCCATAACTTTGTATCTGCTTAACATATTTTCATGAAACTTCACACAAATGTTAAACACCATAAGACAATGTGCAGAGCGAAGGAATTATAACTGTGGATTGCCTACTTTTGGAGTTATTGCCCTTTGAACATTGAAAAATGGCAATTTTAATTGTGTCCGCTTCATAACTCGAAAACCGTTTGAGATATTTTTAGGAAACTTCACACAAATGTTAAGCACTATGAGACGATGTGCAGAGCGCAGGAACCATAACTCTGCATTGCTTATTTTTGGAGTTATTGCCCTTTGAACATTGAAAAATTGCAATTTTAACAGTGTCCGCTTCATAACTCGAAAACCGTTTGAGATAATTTCATGAAACTTCACACAAATGTTAAGCACTATGAGACAATGTGCAGAGCGCAAGAACCATAACTCTGGTTTTCGTATTTTCTGTGTGTCTGTCTGTGTGTCTGTCTGTGTCTGTTAACAATTTTCGTGTCCGCTCCATAACTTTAAAACCCATTCACATATTTTCATGAAACTTCACACAAACATTAAACACCATGAGATGGTGTGCAGAGTGCAGGAACCATAACTCTGGATTGCCTAATTTTTGAGTTATTTCCCTTTGAATATTGAAAAATATCAATTTTAGCCATCTTTGCTCGATAACTCAAAAACCGTTTGAGATAATTTTATGAAACTTCACACAAATGTAAAGCACCATATTACGTGTGCAGAGCGCAGGAACCCAAACTCTGGATTGTCTACTTTTTCAGTTATAGGCTTTTGAATATTAAAAAATGGCAATTTTAACTATGTCCGCTCCATAACCGTTTCTGATATTTTCATGAAACTTCAAATAAATGAAAAGCACCTTGAGATGATGTCCAGAGTGCAGGAACCATAACTCTGGTTTGCCTACTTTAGGAGTTATTGCCCTTTGAACATTTAAAAAGGCAATTTTGACTGTGTCGGCTCCATAACTCACAAACCATTTGAGATATTTTCATGACACTTCACACAAGTGTAAAGCACCATGAGACAATGTGCAGAGCGCAGGAACCCTGACTCTGATTTGCCTACTTTAGGAGTTATTACCCTTTGAACATTGAAAAATGGAAGATGAAATTTAGTATAAACATGGACATTCTGGTAATGTATCATGCTCATTGAAATGAGGGACAAGGGCTCACAACTCTTAGAGTTTTTCCAGATAATGTAAATTTTTCAACAGTTTTTTCTTGTTCATAACTGTTTTCTCTGCAGCTTAAATAACTTTCTTCTCTGACGGCGCTGAAGCGGGGCTATAGTCAGATCCTCTGACAGCTCTAGTTCTTGTCTAGGATGACAGAAATTCATTGCAGCAGTGCTGTGATGACTGGAGTGACCAACTAGAGCTCTGTATTAATTAGCATGACAGAAATTCATTGCAGCAATGCTGTGATGACCGAAGTGACCAACTAGAGCTCTGTCTTGTTTAGCTTGACAGAAATTGATTGCAGTAGTGCTGTGATGTCTGGAGTGACCAACTAGAGCTCTTGTCTTATTTAGCATGACAGAAATTCATTGCAGCAATGCTGTGATGACTGAAGTGACCAACTAGAGCTATATCTTGTTTAGCATGGCAGAAATTCATTGCAGGAATCCTGCTATGACTGAAGTGACCAACTAGAGCTCTGTCTTGTTTAGCATGACAGAAATTCATTGCAGCTATACTGTGATGACTGGAGTGACCAACTAGAGCTCTGTCTTGTTTAGCACGACAGAAATTCATTACAGCAATGCTGTGATGACTGAAGTGCCCAACTAGAGCTCTGTATTGTTTAGCTTGACAGAAATTCATTGCAACAATGTTGTGATGACTGAAGTGACCAACTAGAGGCCTGTCTTGTTTAGCATGACAGATATTCATTGCAGCAATACTTTAAAGCCTTGACTTGAGTAAGCAACTAAAAATGCTGTCTTAGTTTGCATGACAAGAATTCATTGTAGCAGTGCTTTGATGCCTTCACCTGGACATCTTGTAGCTAATGCTTCTCACAAATGTAAATTTTCAAAATATATCAATTCTTTTGAATGAATATTTTGACATAATGTCAATATCTAGGTACAGATATCTTCCAGTGGCAAACTCTTGACAAAAACATTGGCTGCAGTCATGAATAACTGTACTAGATGGGTTAGCCACTAACATTTTACAGGTGCCTGTTAACTTTGACGTAAAAGCATTCGACTCAAATGCCATATAAAACTGCCCCAAACCTGGTAAAATGTGAGACATATGGAGGTATGTTCGTGTCCATTAGCTCCTACTTTTTCTATCAGGTTCCTACTTTTTTCCTACTTTTCTCCTACTTTTTGATATCTCAGGCTCCTACTTTTCTCCTACTTTTTCACCAGTAGTCACTTGAAAGCCTGGTCTCTTTTCCCACTTCTGATTAAAAATTGACCCTATTGAAGTGAAATAAACTTGAACTGGCCATAAAATCAAAATAACTAATTCGGTTATTGTTGAAAATGAAAACAAGCACTAATACATGTAGTTTGGTCACATTACTTGTTGATCATCAAAATTTTTCTACAGTTATTCTCTCCCTTACACTGATTCAAGAAGGGCAGTTGTTAATTTACAGCAAAAGAATGTGCACTATACTGGTTAACCACTTATGTATAGGCCTACCGGGGAAAAGTATGGTTAGGAATACTAACAGGCTTGATATGACCTAAATAGCGTTGACTGGGCCATTCAGGGGAATGGGAGATGACCTTTGCACAAGCCATTAGCTTTTTGTCAAATCCTGGATCATATGTATTTGTCTGTTTTCTTATTCCTGTATGTGAAGCAATCAAAATAAAGTTTAAACCAAGGGGAATGGGAACACCTTCTGGGGAGACAACTGCTAAAGTATTTTTTTCTCCCATGTCAATAGGGGTCAACCCTTAAAGGAAAGAATTTTCTCCTGAGGAGCAAATTCTTTCCTTTAAGAGTAGTCCACTTTTCAGTGAGATTGAGCCTACATAAAAGCGAATAGGAAGTCCCGATAGTTGTCTTCCTTTGAAAAATGGCGAAAAAATATGCTAGAGGTTCCCATTCCCCTTAAACTAACGAAAACAAACAAACTGCATGTTGAAAAAAGAGCTTATGTTTCATCATGTTATAATGCTACAGGGTTGGGAAGAAACAGTTGATGCAGCTGTCACGCATTTGTTGCGGACGACCCTGTCCAAATCGGCCAAGGATCAGACTCTCAACCCACAGCCGCTGAAGTTCCCCGACGACACCAGTAAGGTGAAAAAACATATTGCGCTACTCTGTGATAAACTCAGCAAAGGTGCTAGGTTGGTGGACGGACTTCCTGCCAATATGTCAGGTAAATAGAGAAAATACATTATTACACCATAATCTCATTATAACACGGTTCGTTATAACATGTTTTGTATATACATGTAACATGGTTTCAAGGTGGATCCCAAAAATGTATAGATTATATAGAAAAATGACCATAAATGGTCATTTTTCTATATAATCTTTACATTTTTGTTTTGATATAACATGGTTGTTTTTAGCTCACCTGTCACGTAGTGACAAGGTGAGCTTTTGTGATCACATTTTGTCCGTCGTCCGTGCGTCCGTCCGTGCGTGCGTGCGTCCGTGCGTAAACAATTTCTTGTCCGCACGATAGCATCTTCATTTATGATTTGATTTTAACCAGACTTGCACACAACTTGTACCACCATGAGATCTTGGTTCCTTTCTTGAACCAGCCATATCCCATCATATGTTACGGAGTTACGGGCCCTGAAAGGGCAAAAATTGCCTATTTTGGTCTTGTCCGCACGATAGCAACTTCATTTATGATTTGATTTTAACCAGACTTGCACACAACTTGTACCATCATGAGATCTTGGTTCCTTTCTTGAACCAGCCATATCCCATCATGTGTTATGGAGTTATGGCCCCTGAAAGGGCAAAAATTGCCTATTTTGGTCTTGTCCGCACAATAGCATCTTCATTTATGATTTGATTTTAACCAGACTTGCACACAACTTGTACCACCATGAGATCTGGGTTCCTTTCTTGAACCAGCCATATCCCATCATGTGTTTCAGAGTTACGGCCCCTGAAAGGGCAAAAATTGCCTATTCTGGTCTTGTTTGCATGATAGCTGTTTCATTTATGATTTGATTTTAACTAAACTTGCACACATTTTGTACCACCACAAAATATCTCGGACAAGTTCGAATATGGGTCATGTCGGGTCAAAAAGTAGGTCAGTAGGTCAAATCAGAAAAAAAACTTGTGAAGACACTAGAGGCCACAGTTTAAGTTCGATCATCATCAAACTTGCCCAGAATGATCATCTTGACAATATCTCAGTCAAGTTCGAATATGGGTGTTGTCGGTTCAAAAAGTAGGTCAGTAGGTCAAATCATAGAAAAACCTTCTGAACACACTAGAGGCCACAATTTTTGTCCAATCATCATCAAACTTGCTCAGAATGATCATCTTGATAATATCTTGGTCACGTTTGAATATGGGTCATGTCGGGTCAAAAAGTAGGTCAGTAGGTCAAATCATAGAAAAACCTTGTGAACACACTAGAGGCCACAGTTTTGGTCCAATCATCTTCAAACTTGCCCAGAATGATCATCTTGACAATATCTTGAGTCAAGTTCGAATATGGGTCATGTCGGTTCAAAAAGTAGGCCAATAGTTCAAAACAGAGAACAACCTTGTGAACACACTAGAGGCCACAGTTTTGGTCCGATAATCATCAAACTTGCTCAGAATGATCATTTTGATAATATCTTGGTCACGTTCGAATATGGGTCATGGCAGGTCAAAAAGTAGGTCAGTAGGTCAAATCAGAGAAAAACCTTGTGAACACACTAGAGGCCACAGTTTTGGTCCAATCATCATCAAACTTGCTAAGAATGATAGTCTTGACAATATCTCGGTCAAGTTCGAATATGGGTTATATCAGGTCAAAAAGTAGGTCAGTAGGTCAAATCATAGAAAAACATTCTGAACACTCTAGAGGCCACAGTTTAGGTCTGATCATCATCAAACTTGCCCAGAATGATCATCTTGACAATATCTGAGGCAAGTTCGAGTATGGGTCATTTCAGTCCAAAAAGTAGGTCAGTAGATAAAATGATAGAAAAACCCTCTGAACACACTAGAGGCCACAGTTTTGGTCCGATCATCATCAAACTTGCTCAAAATGATCATTTGACAATATCTCAGTTAATTTCGAATATGGTCTGGTCATATATCTGGTCAGTAAGTAGGTCAGTGTTGAAAAACCACATGGACACACTAGAGACACCAGTTTTGGTCCGATCATCATCAAACTTGCTCAGAATGATCATCTTGACAATATCTGGGTCAAGTTCCAATATGGGCCATGTCGGATCAAAAAGTAGGTCAGCAGGTCAAATCATAGAAAAACGTTTTGAACACTCTAAGTGGCCAGTGGTTTTAGTCAAATCATCAAAAAACGTGCTCAGAATGATTATCTGGACAATATCTCGAAAAATGGGTCATGTCAAATCAAAAGGTAGATCAGTAGGTTATTTTGTCATAACTTATGATCAGTTTGAGATAGAGCCTTCATATTTGGCATGTAGGTTCCTTGTGGCAAGGGCTTCCCACTCGTATAAAGATTTGATTTTATATAATTTTGCTTAGATGACCCTCTATCAAAAACGCTAAAACAATCCTGCTCCGATGAACAAAATCGCCACCGGAGCTAAAAATAGAAAATATTATAAATTTGACTCAAATGTGAACCCCTCCTAAACCCTAAGGCCAATTTGATTCAAACTTCACAGGAATGTTGCCTAGGTTACTTCCTACCAAATAAGCTAAAATCACTCTGCTGATGAACAAGATGGCTACCATAGCTAAAAATAGAATATACTCGAGACAGTGACACACAGGTGAGCGAACCAGGGCCCTGTGGGCCCTCTTGTTTTAACTAACATGGTGTCTGCTTTGGACCCCATTTATAGTGTTGATGATGATGATTTCGTGTTTAACGACGCGTCAACCGTCTTTGTGGGTCATAAGCGTCAATCGGTTAATGATCAAACGGTATGATCATTAATAGTGTTATAAAGAGGTTGTGGTGTACTAGAATAACTTAATATGCTGCATTGTATAACATTGAGTGGATGTTTTCAGATCATAGTGTCACACGAGACGCAGAGCATCGAGTTTGATGGGTAAGATCTAGGAGCATCCACAAGATTTAATACTGTGTGATAGATCAAGTTATGAGGGAGAGTCAATAAAAAAACAGTCTAACTTATTTCTGGGTGAGATCAATGTCTTCTCTTTGGATGTAATTGCCCTGTAGAATGATACTCTTGGACCAACGCTGTTCCAGTGCCATCAGCCCAGAACTGAAGAAGCCAGGGTCCTTGTCTCCGACCCACTCCTCAACTGCCAGCATGACTTCTTTGTATGACTGGAAATGACTTCCACAGATATCCCTCTTAAGTTTGGGAATAGAAAAAAGTCACTAAGAAATAAGTTCGGAGAATAGGCAGGGTGCAGTAGTTCCCATTCTGCTAAACAGCATCCATTGCAATTTTGCAAGTGAGGACTCTTGTATTGTCCTGTTGGAGCAGAATCCCTTTGAAGAGTTAACCTCGGCAGTTTTCACGGATTGCAGTTCTCAATTGGTCTTGCAAATTTGCATAATACGCACCCGTTATTGTACTTTTCTTTGCTAGAAAGTCCAGCATAATAACGCCTTGTGCATGCAAAAAAAAAAAAGTTGCCATCACCTTGCCAGCAGAGGGTTGCATTTTGAACTTCTTTGGTCTCGAACACCTCAGACCTACCGACTGGGGACTTTGAGTTTTATTCTCTGGATCATAAAAATGGACAAAGGTCTCATCCACAGTCACCAGATGTGAAAGAAAATTATCTTCTTTTGACCAAAACCGCTTCAACAATGCGCTGCATATTGATGCTGTGGTTGCCATTTGCTTGCCGCTAAGGGATTTTGTGACCCAACTGGCTGTTAGCTTGCGCATACCCAAGCGATCATGTAAAATTGTTGAAACGCTACTATGTGAAATATGTAATGCATTTGCTATTTCTTCCAACTTAATTTGCCCGTCAGAGTACACCAGATCCCGTACTTTGTTACACATTTCTTCATCAGTGGCATTTTATGGGCGTCCAGACCTGGATTCGTCTTCTAAAATCATTCTACCCAGTTTGAATTCCCCAACCCAGAATTTAACTTGTGCATAAGATGGTGCAGAAAGCCCATAAACATTGGTCAACTTGCAATGTATTTCTTGACCTGTTTTTCCTTTCAAATCGTACAAGTAGTGAATTACAGCACGGGACTCAACTTTGACGAAAAGCTTGCTTTTGCATCGCTAGCCATGTTTAACCTTTAATATCTTATGAGTAAATGACACGTTAAGGGTTCAGTTTTGCCCTCATGCCTAAAACATGTATTGAAACAAGCATGAAAATCTGGATTGTCTCTGTCAATCTGAAATGGGATAGGCTGATTACTTATGGACTTGCCCTCATACTATATTTCTTTATTATATACATGTACCTTTTCCCTTCCAATATAGTAATTTTTCAAAAGTAAATAAGCAGGAAATTTTGATGTTACGTTATGTTCAGAAGTTCTGTAAGTGAAGTCATCCTGCATGCTTACACGTCTGGTTGGATGTTATACATATTTGCATTCTAACATTGAAGCAAATACAGGACCGCACAGACAACCTCGTTTCAAAGGATGGTGATACAGAATTGAAAACGCAAGAAGGGTGATTTTGTATTTTTATATGGGAAAACTGGTAATAGACAGCAGTATTTTTTGTAGGGATATAGTAAATAGAATATATATTGAAAGTATTCCATGAATGTAACTGAAAATAAGATTTGTAAAAGCTGGAATTTTCTTCCAAAAGTTAGTAGGGTACCAGTATTTTCTTTAAAACAAGATTGAATGAAAGAAATTTAAATTATTGAAAAATCTTGAATTTTCTTTCAATAATCTGCAGTTTTGGGCTTCCATAATCTTGCTCAGGCATCAGAATTGACATGTCATGTGAACAACAAAGGCTCAGATCAACCTGCACATATGTGCAGTCTGATCAGTGCTTTGGTGATTTAATGATTGGATACTATAGTTACTAGTCTAGGGTTCAGTATGAACCCACACTCAAGATTCTGAGACATTTCATAGACTGTACTAGCTGGTTTTAGTATTAAATCTTTACCTGCTGTATATTTAAATATGCCACACCCACTACTGATTATCAACCAATCAGATTACTTGATGCAAATCATTGCAACAAATTCATAAACTGAATGACAAACAATGAAGATCCTGATCTGAAGAAGCCATCTGATCTGGATCTACATTGTTTGAAAGCTAAGACATATCCGGGTTCAGCAGGACAAGGGTTAATTTGTTGCACACCCCAAACACTAGTTTCCTGTTGGAGCATTTTGGATTAGCATTTCAAATGAGCACACATGGTCATTTCATATGAAATTTATGAAACTCGCCATAGGCTCGTTTCATAATTTCATATGAAATGGCCACTTATGTAAGATCGTCTATATGCAGCATAATGTTTTGCCTTGCAATTCAGTGAGCCAGCCTGGCCAACAACGAACAAGTGACAAAAAGAACAAAGTGTCATCTACAAGACAGACTGTGATAGAGAATGGTGACATGGATCACCATGACAACGATGATACAGAGACTCTGATTGGCTCCCAGTTTGGCAAGTCAAGGTCACATGACAAAGACAATATCAATTTGAACAATGGGCTGCCAAGTTTACAGACCATAGGAGAACCAGCTATGAGGTTGTCAGGTATGTATTACCGTAGCAGCTTTACAGTGTAGTTTAGTCTGATTTTTCACCTGCATGGGTATGGCCAACATCACTTCTAATGCACTTGCACGTGTAACGCGATGTCTGATTGGATGACATCAAAATTTTGCGACAGTGTATTCTGCGATATACTGTCTGAAACCCGACGCCATCGCGTAACGTCGCTTTTCATTGGCTGGCATTTGGTTTCACGCAGCTCACAGCACTAGTCGTTTTGTGCAAAATAGTACAGTTTTTAACAAAACAACCATATAAGTGCAGTAGAATGGGGATAATCGTCGGTTTGCGCTTCACCATCAAAAATGAAATTTCCGACTGTAAACCCTCAGATTTACCTCCCCAAATCACAATTTTGAATACAGTTATCCCCTAAATTGCCTGCAACGGTCAAATCAAGCTGTTCTGTTCATAAATTTGGTAGAACAGGGCTACCAGACAAGCATCAGGATCTTAACTGTTTGTCATGCAGTTTCTGACTTGAATGAATACATCATATCATATGAAGTAATTTGGTTGTTACTAATCAGAATTGGGTGTGGCTATATTAATTTATTCAGCAGGATAAGGGTCAAAACCGGCGATAATGAGTCATTACCAAAATGATGAGTGTCTTTAGCAATTGTAGCAGGAAAATACTGAATTGTAAAATGGATTTGTCATGGGCTAGTATGAATTAATGCACTAGCGTTGCTAAAAAATGAAAAACTCTCACGACAGATAAACTTAACCCATTCAGTACCAGAAACCCCTACAGGGGTACCTTGGCAAACAGTGCAGGCCCATATCAGACGCCACAGAAAGCGGCGTCTGATCAGGGCCTACACTGTTTGCCAAACGTTCAGCCAGTTTTCAAATAGATTTTGAAGAAAACACAACCTGAGACCCCTAAATTTTGAAATGGACTCCTGCTATATAGAAGGAGGAAGATTCCATTTGCAGGGTGGCCACGCACTCTGGAAAACAGGGAAAATGGAGAAAAAAAATCCCTGCAGGGAAAAATCAGGGAATTTGAAATTTTGCTGAAAATCAGGGGAAAAATCAGGGAATTTAAAAAAATCTTATCTTTGTAAGGTAAAAAAATTCAAATTTTATAGCTGTTCAGATGTGACTACTGGTGGTTTCTTTCTGCCATATGCTTATAATACCTGCAGATCTAATCTTTAATACTTAAAGTTGGAGTACTTGTTAGGTGGAGTACTTGTTTGCTATATATTCTGGTTTTTATGCCCCCGCATCGTATGATGCCGGGGGCATATAGTTTTTCGGTTTTCCGTACGTGCGTCCGTGGGTACGTGTGTACGTGCGTACGGGTGTCCGAATGTACGTCCTTCTGTACGAAAGTGTGTACGTACGTACGTACGTACGTAATCCTGTTAGACTCGGGTTAAGGTTTTTGTACAAGGTAGAACTTGAGCTCATATTTCCAAACCATAGAATAGATTTGGTTTATATTTAGTATGATGATAGATATAGGTCCAAAGTTTTATTCAGCAATACCCCCACCCATACCCATGACCTCAAGGTCAAGGTCACCAACTTAGAAATTTCTAGCGTTTAAGACCCAGGTTAAGGTATTTGTACCAGGTAGAACTTGACATCATATTTTCAAAACCATACAATGGATTTGGTTTAAATTTAGTATGTTGATAGATATAGCCCCAAAGTTTTATTCAGCAATACCCCCACCCATACCCATGACCTCAAGGTCAAGGTTGTGGACTTTGAAATTTTTAACGTTTAAGACCCAGGTTAAGGTATTTGTACCAGGTAGAACTTGAGCTCATATCTTCCAAACCATGTAATGAATTTGGTTCATATTCAGTATGATGATACATATAGGTCCAATGGTTTATACAGCAATACCCCCACCCATACCTATGACCTCAAGGTCAAGGTCACAGACTTAGAAAATTTTTAATGTTTAAGACTTTGGTTAAGGTATTGTACACATTGAACTTGAACTTTTATGATTAATTTAGTTCATATTTGGTTTGATGATAGATGCAGGTCCAAAGTTTTATTCAGTAATACCCCCACCCATTTCTATGACTTCAAGGTCAAGGTCGCAGACATAGAAATTTTCAAATTTAAGTATGTTAATAGCTTATATTTTCCAAACTTTATAATGGATTTGCTTCATATTTGGTATGACAATAGTTGCAGGTCCAAAGTTTCATTGAGCCATACCCCCCATCGTACCCCTTACCTAAAGGTCAAGGTCACAGACACAGAATTTTTTTTATATTATATTTTTTGAGAGTCGATATTTCCTGAACCATGTGATGGATTTGCTTCATATTTGGAATGATGATTGATGCAGGTCAAAAGTTTCATTCAGCCATAACCAAACCCCTGCCCATTACCTTATGGTCAAGGTTGCAGACTTAGAAATGTTAATGTGAACGTTTGTAAGAGCTCATATTTTCCAAACCATTTGATGGATTGAGTTCCTGTTTGGTATGTTGATAATTATTTTTTCAAGGTTTAATCAGCCATACACCAATCTATAACAATGACCTAAGGTCAGGTGTTATTGTAATATGTCATTTTTTGTGGGGGAGGGGGAGGTAGGCCCCTGGGCGGGGGCATTTGTGTTGTATTGACACATTTCTAGTTTCTTTTTTCTCATTCTGAAGTGGACATTTTATTGCAAACCCAATGTCTGTCATTAAATTTTGATGCAAAAATATACATCATTGCAGTTAGAAGCCAAAACGGAATTGCCCCAGAGCTCAAGTAGAAGTGTGTATGCATACACCAATGTCATGTTCTTAAGAATGTATCAAGAATAACACAATGACTATAACAAGGGATATAATTATGGTTTTAACATACCATTATGGCTATATGTAGTACTGTGTACATACTGTGTACATACATTTATACTGGGGTTCACAAAAACAGAGTCCATAATATTAGGTTCATGTTTCTGTTGGGATCATTTGCAGCTGGGAAATTCACATATAGTTAGTATGATAACTTGATCAGGCTATTCATTTTATCCCGTTCTTGCCTCAGGGTCCAGCTTCTGGAAGGGACTAAGAGTCTTAGACCGTCTACCATGTAACCAAAAACAAAACAAAAACAGAAGAAAAAAAAAACAACAAAAAAGATATTTGGTATGAAGCTGGGGCCCTTAGGTTTTACATTGACTTTTATAGGGAAAACCTTTAAAAATCTTCTTGTCTGAAACCAGAAGGCTCAAGTCAAGTGTTTGATATTTGGAATGGAGCTTCGTCTTGTGGACTTCTTTCAAGATTGTTCAAATTATAGCCCTGGGTCCGAAAATGCCCCTGCCCCGGGGCCCTTTGGTTTTAAATTAACTTATATAGGGAAAACCTTTAAAAAACTTCGTGTCTGGTACCAGAAGGATCAGTTCCTTGATATTTGATATGAAGCTTTGTCTAGTGGAACTAGACCAAGCTTGTCCAAATTATAGCCCTGGGGCTGAAAATGACCCTGCCTGTGACCAACAGGTTTTGTTTAGACTTTTATAGACAGTCTCTGATGGGAGCTGTGGGTTGATTGTATCGATTCCTGATCATTGCCTCCACTTCTTCTTTTTTTTTTTAAAGGAAAACCTTTAAAAATCTTCTTGTTGGAAAACAGAAGGCTCCGGTCTTTGATATTTGGTATGAAGCTTCACCTTTTAGACCTCCCTCAAGATAATCCAAATTATAGTCCTGGGGCCAGTTATGGCCCCTGGGCCCACTTGTTACACAATGGATCAGATGAGCGTTCCAGGGCCATCATGGCCCTCTTGTAATAAATTGGAGGTGAAGGTGTGGCTACAAGGGGAGGTTGGAGGCCATATGTTTTACCAGTTTTGATTTTGACTGCCATGAAAGTAAATTAGCACATGTCGTCTGCTGAGTGCAATAACGTTGTAAGTGCAAAATGGCAACTTTTCAGGAGAGACAAAAAACTGTTTTATTAAAGAATGGCATAGAAAACCATACTATAAGCTGGTTTCTTAACCTTCATTTGTGTGTGATGTTTATTGTTGAATAAATGGCATTTGAAAAGAAATATTTAGCATTAAAGGGTTGATACACCATTTCTGCACCAAGTGTTTTTGGTGCAAAAATGGTGTAAGTGCATCCAGCGCTAAAATGGTGGAAATGTACAAACTTTATTTCTTTGCTTTTACATGGTAAAGCAGTAAATTAAAGACACTTGGTAGGTAAACGGTCACATTTTATACATTCTGCATGGTACTTACATGCTTATTCTGAAATATCAAGCAGCAGGATTCAATATTTTTGAGGTATTAAAAAACTTTGCGCAAAAATGGGGTAAGTGCACTTACACTGTTTTTGCGCCAACTTTTTTTAGCTCACCTGTCACGTAGTGACGAGGTGAGCTTTTGGGATCACTTTTTGTCCTTCGTCTGTGCGTCCGTCCGTGCGTCCGTCCGTAAACAATTTCAAATAAGTATATCTCCAATACCCCATGGCCAATCTTGATCACATTTCATGTGAAGCATCATCAGGTAGGGGGAAAGGCTGCAAAAGGTTTTTGGGCTGATCAGATTGGAATTCTGGTTGCCATGGCAACATATAGCTCTCATAGACTTATAAAGGGAAAAATTTTAAAAATCTTCTTCTCTGAAACCACAGGGCCCACAGCTTAAATATTTAGCATGTAGCAAGGGCAAATGGTCAACTACATAATTCCTGCCAATCATGCCCCTGGGTGCCAAATGGGCCACGCCCTGGGGCCCCTTCGCTCCCATAGACTCATAATGGAAAAAAAGCTTCAAAAATCTTCTTCTCTGAAACCACAGGGCCCAGAGCTTAGATATTTAGCATGTAGCAATGGCAAGTGGTCACCTACATAATTCCTGCCAATCATGCCCCTGGGTTCAAAAAGGGCCACGCCCTGGGGCCCCTTCGCTCCCATAGACTCATAATGGAAAAAAAGCTTCAAAAATCTTCTTCTCTGAAACCACAGGGCCCAGAGCTTATATATTTAGCATGTAGCAATGGCAGGTGGTCACCTACATAATTCCTGCCAATCATGCCCCTGGGTTCCAAATGGGCCACGCCCCGGGGCCCCTTCGCTCCCATAGACTCATAATGGAAAAAAAGCTTCAAAAATCTTCTTCTCTGAAACCACAGGGCCCAGAGCTTATATATTTAGCATGTAGTAACGGCAAGTGGTCACCTACATAATTCCTGCCAATCATGCCCCTTGGGTCCAAACAGACCACGCCCCGGGGCCCATTAGCTCCTATAGACTCATAATGGAAAAAAGCTTCAAAAATCTTCTTCTCTGAAACCACAGGGCCCAGAGCTTAGATATTTAGCATGTAGGAAGGGCAAGTGGTCAACCACATAATTCCAGCCAATCATGCCCCTGGGTTCCAAATGGGCCACACCCCGGGGCCCCTTTGCTCCCATAGACTCATAATGGAAAAAAGCTTCAAAAATCTTCTTCTCTGAAACCACAGGGCCCAGAGCTTAGATATTTAGCATGTAGCAATGGCAAGTGGTAACCTATATAATTCCTGCCAATCATGCCCCTGGGGTCCAAATTGGCCACACCCCGGGGCCCCTTAGCTCCTATATACTCATAATGGAAAAAAAAAGGTTCAAAAATCTTCTTCTCTTAAACCATAGGGCCCAGAGATGAGATATTTAGCATGTAGCAATGGCAAGTGGTCACCTACATAATTTCTGCCAATCATGCCCCTGGGTTCCAAATGGGCCATGCCCCGGGGCCCCTTAGCTCCCATAGACTCATAATGGAAAAAAAAGCTTCAAAAATCTTCTTCTCTGAAACCACAGAGCCCAGAGCTTAGAAATTTAGCATGTAGCAACGGCATATGGCCACCTACATAAGTCCTGCCAATCATGCTCCTGGGGTCCAAACAGGCCACGCCCTGGGGCCCCTTAGCTCCTATAGACTCATAATGGAAAAAAGCTTCAAAAATCTTCTTCTCTGAAACCACAGGGCCCAGAGCTTAGATATTTAGCATGTAGCAAAGGCAAGTGGTCGCCTACATAATTCCTGCCAATCATGCCCCTGGTTTCCAAATGGGCCACGCCCCGGGGCCCCTTCGCTCCCATAGACTCAAAATGGAAAAAAGCTTCAAAAATCTTCTCCTCTGAAACCGCAGGGCCCAGAGCTTAGGTAATTAGCATGTAGCAAAGGCAAGTGGTCACCTACATAAATCCTGCCAATCATGCCCCTGGGGTCCAAATTGGCCACGCCCTGGGGCCCCTTAGCTCCCATTGACTCATAATAGAAAAAAGCTTCAAAAATCTTCTTCTCTGAAACCACAGGGCCCAGAGCTCAGATATTTAGCATGTAGCAACAGCAAATGGTCACCTACATAATTCCTGCCAATCATGCCCCTGTGGTCCAAACGAGCCACGCCCCGGGGCCCCTTAGCTCCTATAGACTCATAATGGAAAAAAAGCTTCAAAAATCTTTTTCTCTGAAACCACAGGGCCCAGAGCTTAGATAAATAGCATGTAGCAATGGCAAGTGGTCACCTACATAAATCCTGCCAATCATGCCCCTGGGGTCCAAATGGGCCACGCCCGGGGCCCATTAGCTCCCCTAGACTCATAATGGAAAAAAATTCAAAAATCTTCTCTGAAACCACAGGGCCCAGAGCTTAGATATTTAGCATCTGGCAATGACAAGTGGTCACCTACATAAATCTTGCCAATCATGCGCCTGGGGTTCAAATGGGCCACACCCTGGGACCCCCTTAGCTCCCATAGACTCATAATGGAGAAAAGCCTCAAAAATCTTCTTCTCTGAAACCATAGGGCCCAGAGCTTAGATATTTAGCATGTAGCAACAGCAAGTGATCACCTACATATTTCCTGCTAATCATGCCCCTGGGGTCCAAATGGTCCACGCCCCGGTGCCCCTTACCTCCCATAGACTCATAATGGAAGAAAGCTTAAAAAAATCTTCTTCTCAGAAACTGTGAAGCACAGAACTTAGATATTTAGTCCAAATTGGCCAAATCCTGTGGCCCCTTAACTCCAACAAACTTATAATGGAAAAAAGCTTCAAACATCTTCTTTGAAACCATGAAATACAGACAGACCTTAGATATTTAGTATATAGCAACACAAAATGGTCGCCTACAAAAATCCTGCCAACCATGCCCTTTGGGTCAAAATTGGTCAAGCCCCAGGGCTAATTAGCTTCTATAGACTTATACTGGAAAAAAAACTTTAAAAAAAAAAATCTTCTTTTCCAAAACCATAAGACACAGATTTTGTTTGATTTGAGGTTTTACATCCCTGTCAACACTGTATAGGTCATTTTGGAGATGTCTCTTCCAATTTTGTGGGACTTTTACCCGACATTGAGATGAAATTACATCTCAAGCCCTGTCGCCCAATGAAACCAATAGGGTTTATAAGCATGGATACCGCTATGCCTGAGCTTAGATATTTAGTATGTAGCAATGTCAAGTGGTCTCCTACACTAATGATTTTCTGGTACACAGGTGAGCGATATAGGGCCATTGGGCCCTCTTGTTTAGCTCACCAGAGCCGAAGGCTCCGGGGGAGCTTATAGGATAGGCAGTTGTCCGTCGGCGTCTGCGGCGTCGTGTGACGTCAACACTTCTAAAAGACATCTCCTCTGAAGCCGCTAGGCCGATTGGGCCCAAATTTCATCTGTAGCATCCTTGGGTTGGGGGATTTGCAAGTTTGTGTTTTTTATGAAATTCGGCTCATTAGTTTGGTTGCTATGGCAACTTAGAGTTTCCATAGACTTATAATGGGGAAAATTGAAAAATGGCATTTACTGCCAAGCTGCTGCAGATATTTTGACAAAACTTTCATAGAAATATTCTTAGGCAATCTACTATCCGCCATATGATTTTAGGCCTACTGCTCATTTGTATTGGTTGCCATGGAAACAAAAATGAAAAAAAATAGAAAAAAAATACTTAAAAAATCATCTCCTCAGAAACTGTATGCTCTATGAGGCTGAGAGTTCATAAAAATATTCACCATATTTGCCTTTACAGGTTTTGTGTTTTTTAGCTCACCAGAGCCGAAGGCTCCGGGGGAGCATATAGGATAGGCAGTTGTCCGTTGTCATCGTCGTCTGTCCTATGACGTCAACATTTTCAAAGGACATCTCCTCTGAAGCCACTGGGCCAACTGGGCCCAAATTTTATCTGTAGCATCCTTGGGCTGGGGGATTGAAAGTTTGTGTTTTTTAGCTCACCTGAGCCTTTAGGCTCATAGGTGAGCTTATAGTATAGCCATGGTCCGTCGTCCGTCCGTCCACCATTTTCAAAGATCTTCTTCTCCTATACTGCAGGGCCAATCAAAGCCAAATTTCATATGGAGCCTCAGTGGGATGGGGGAACAAAAGTTTGTTCGCTGGGTCTGGATCACATGACCAAGATGGCCGCCATGCCCATATATGGTAAAAAGCCTTCAAAAATCTTCTTCTCCAGAACCATAAGGCCAGTGGCCTTGAAACTTGGCATGTAGCATATGGTACTCGGGCCCATCATGGTTTGTACAAATGGTGACCCCAGGTTGACCTTGACCTATTTTACAGCAATGTCAAATTTGCCGAAGTAGGCTTTTGCATGGGGCAAAGTGAAAATAATGGATTTATAGGAAAACCATTGAAGACAGTGTCACCAAAATTTGTAGATCAGGTAAAGTAACTGAATACATGAAGATCTTTGGGTCAGAAAGGTCAAGGTCATTCATTGGCCTTAGACCAAGGTCATTCAGGATCCATATTTCAAACATTTTTTTCTCCAAAACTGCTGAGCCAATTTAAGTGAAATTTAATATGGAGCCTTTGTGAGTTGAACAAATGAAAAAATGCCAATACGGTCTAGATCACATGACCAAGATGGCCGTCACGCCTATATATATGGTAAAAAGCCTTAAAAATTCTTCTTCTCCAGAACCGTAAGGCCAATGGCCTTGAAACTTGGCATGTAGCATATGGTACTCAGGCCCATCATAGTTTGTACAAATGGTGACCCCGAGTTGACCTTGACCTATTTTACAGCAATGTCAAATTTGCCGACTTAGGCTTTTGCATGGGAAAAAGTGAAAATATTGGATTTTTAGGAAACCATTGAAGACCGTGTCACCAAAATTAGTAGATAAGGTAAAGTAGCTGAATACATGAAGATCTATGTGTGAGAAAGGTCAAGGTCATTAATTGACCTTAGACCAAGGTCACGCAGGTTCCATATTTCAAACATTTTTTCTCAGAAACTACTGAGCCAATTGAAGTGAAATTCAATATGGAGCCTTTTGGAGTTGAACAAATGAAAAGCTGCCAACATGGTCTAGATCACATGACCAAGATGGCCACCACGCCCATATATGTAAAAGAAACTTCGAAATTCTTCTTCTCAAGAACCGTAAGGCCAATGGCCTTGAAACTTGGCATGTAGCATATGGTACTCGGGCCTATCATAATTTGTTCAAATGGTGACCCTGGGTTGATCTTGACCTATTTTACAGTAATGTCAAATTTGCTGACTTTGGCTTTTGCATAGGAAAAAGTGAAAATAATGGATATTTAGGGAAACCATTGAAGACAGTGTCACCAAAATTTGTAGATTAGGTAAAGTAACTGAATACATGAAGATCTATGGGTAAGAAAGGTCAAGGTCATTCATTGACCTTAGACCAAGGTCACTCTGATTTCATATTTAAAAAAAAAAAAGCATTTTTTCTCAGAAACTACTGAGCCAATTTAAGTGAAATTCAATATGGAGCTTTTGTGAGTTGAACAAATGAAAAGTTGCCAGTACGGTCTAGATCACATGACCAAGATGGCCGCCATGCCCATATATGGTAAAAAGCCTTAAAAAATTTTCTTCTCCAGAACCGTAAGGCCAATGGCTTTGAAACTTGGCATATATCATATGGTACTCGGGCTCGTCATAGTTTTTACAAATGCTGACCCTGGGTTGACCTTGACCTATTTTATGGCAGTGTCAAATTTGTCAACTTAGGCTTTTGCATGGGAAAAAGTGAAAATAATGGATTTTTAGGAAACCATTGAAGACAATGTCACCAAATTGGTAGATCAGGTAAAGTAAATGAATACATGAAGATTCATGGGTAAGAAAAGTCATCATTCGGTGACCTGGGACCAAGATTAACCAGGTTCCATATTTCAAACAGTTTTTTCTCAGAAACCGCTGGCCCAATTCAAGTGAAATTTGATATGGATCCTTTATATGATGAACAAATGAAAATTTGCTCATATGGTCCAGGTCACATGACCAAGATGGTGGCCATGCCCATATATGGTAAAAACACTTCGAAATTCTTCTTCTCCAGAACCGTAAGGCAAATGACCTTGAAACTTGGCAGGAAGCATCTGGTACACGGGCCTATCATAATTTGTTCAAATGGTGACCCTGGGTTGACCTTTACCTATTTTACGGCAATGTCAAATTTGCGGACTTAGGCTTTTGCTTAGGAAAAAGTGAAAATAATTGATTTTTAGCTCACCTGAGCCTTTAGGCTCATAGTTGAGCTTATAGTATAGCCATGGTCTGTCGTCCGTCCATCCGTTGTCCGTCCGTCCACTATTTTCAAAGATCTTCTCCTCCAAAACAGGGAGGCCAATCAAAGCCAAATTTCATGTGGAGCTTCAGTAGGATGGGGGAACGAAAGTTTGTTCGCGGGGTCTGGGTCACATGACCAAGATGGCAGCCATGCCCATATATGGTAAAAAGATGGTATTAAGTAAAACTGTACAAGTGGAAAATCAAGGAGTCAAGTGCTCTTTTCCAGCACATTGTCAATCAGACATTCCCTAAATAATATGAAAAGTTAAAAAAAATATGACAAATGGAATAAATCATAATGAAAGCATGGCCTTCGAACTGTCAGAAAGGTAGGAATAGGTGGAAAGTTTTATCACATTGTTAGACATCAAAATTTTGTCCCCACAAGTTGTGTACCCCTGCTCTGAGGCTATATACATATATAAAAACATTAAAATGTACACCAGGACCAGGTGTCAGGTGAGCGTTTACAGGACCACTGGTCCTCTGGTTATGAAAATCGGCTTATTAGTTTGGTTGCTATGGCAACTTGTAGTTTCCATAGACTTATAATGGGGAAAATAGAAAAATGGCAATTACTGCCAAGCCTCTGCAGATATTTTGACAAAACTTGCATAGAAATGTTCCATAGGCAATCTACTATCTGCCGTATGATTTTAGGCCTTCTGCTCATTTCTATTGGTTGCCATGGATACCAAAATGCAAAAAATAGAAAAACAAACTTAAAAAATCATCTCCTCAGAAACCATATGCTCTAGGAGGCTGAGACTTTATGAAAATATTCACCATATTTGCCTTTACAGGTTTTGTGTTTTTTATGAAATTTGGCCTTTTAGTTTTGTTGCTATGGCAACTTAGAGTTTCCATTGACTTATAATGGGGAAAACTGAAAAATGGCATTTACTGCCAAGTCATTGCAGATATTTTGACAAAACTTACATAGACATGTTCCTTGAGTAAACTTCTCTCAGCCATATGCTTTTATGTCAACCTGGGGGTCCCCTAGGTTGTGCCGGGGCCATGCCCCGCCCCCTTCACTTCATAAAATGCCTTATATCTCAGAAACCTTACAGATCCCAACCCCTTAACCACATATATTCTTGTTCCTTATGATAAGATGCATTAAGTGACACCAACCTGGGGGTCCCCCGGGATGTGCAGGGGACATGCCCTGCCCCCTCTGTTTCATAAAATGCCATTTATCTCAGAAACCATTCAGATCCCCACCCCTAAACTATATATATTTTTGTTCTTAATGCTAAGATGCATTAAGTGACACCAACCTGGGGGTCCCCCGGGATGTGCCGGGGACATGCCCCACCCCCCTCCACTTCATAAAATGCCATTTATCTCAGAAACCATTGAGATCCCCACCCCTAAACCATATATACTTTTGTTCCTTATGATAAGATGGACTCAGTGACACCAACCTGGGGGTCCCCCGGGATGTGCTGGGGCCATGCCCCACCCCCTCCACTTCATAAAAGGCCCAATATCCCAGTAACCTTACAGATCCCCACCCCTAAACCATATATATTCTCGTTCCTTATGATAAGTCGCATTCAGTGACACCAACTTGGGGGTCCTCCAGGATGTGCAGGGGCCATGCCCAAACCCCTCCACTTCATAAAAGGCTTAATATTCCAGAAACCTTACAGATCCCCACCCCAAAACCATATATATATTCTTGTTCCTTATGATAAGACACATTCAGCGACACCAACCTAGGGGTCACCCAGGGTGTGCCCGGGCCACACTCCACCCCTCGACTTCAAAAAAGACCATATATCTGAGAAACTGTTCAGAGCCCACCCCTAAACCATATTATATTCTTGTTCCTTATGATAAGACGCAAACAGTGACACCAGCATGGGGGTCCTCCCGGGACGCCACGGGCCATGCCCCACCCCTTTACTTCATTAAAATCCATATATCTCAGAAACCGTTCAGATCCCCACCCCTAAACCATATATATTCTTGTTCCTGATAATACTCCACTTAATAATAGGCCATATATCTCGGAAACCATTCAAATCCCCATCCTATAATCACATATATTCTTGTTCATTGTTATTAGACACATTCAGTCAACCCTGTCTTTGGGGGTCATCAGGGGCCGTTTCTCTCCCTTCCACTGCATAAAAGGGCCTCATATCTCAGAAACCGTTCAGATCCCCACCATTTAACCATATATATGCTTGATCTTTATTGTAAGACATAATCAGTGACAACAATCTTTGGCTTTTCTGGGATCTGCCATGCCCGAATCCCTACATTGCTTAAAAGGCCTTACGTCTCAGGAACCATACATATCCCCACTGCTAAACCATATATGTCTTTGTTCCTTTTTATAAGACCCATTTAGTGACACCAATCAGGGCTCCATTGGGCAGTGCCCACCTGAGCTTTGGTTTATGAAATTTGGCTCTTTGGTTTGTTTGCTATGGCAAGTTAAGAGTTTCCATTGGCTTATAATGGGGAAAATTGAAAAATGACATTAATGCCTCTCGAGATATTTTGTCAAACTTTCATAGAAATGTTCCTTTAATAATGATCTTTTTGGCCTATTGCCACAGATGGGAAATTGTCATCTTTTGTCTTCATGCGACATCAGACCTCTGAAGCCACTAGTCTGATTGGGTCGAAATTTTATCTGTAGCAGCCTTGGGAGCAGGGCTTCCATGGTTAATTAAAATTCATTGCTGCCAGTGGGCAGTGGCCCCCTGAGCTCTGGTGAGCATTGTGGCCCATGTGCCTCTTGTTTTAAAAAGTCAGAACAAAAATGGTGTAACTGACAAAAAAATTTCTAAAATGCTAAAATAAATCATGATTGAGGCAGCACAATCCAGCTGTAGACCTTATTTACCTTACCAAGTGTGTCAAGTCCTAAGGCACCCATTTATGAAAAAAAAAACTATTTTGGCCAAAATGTCAGTTACACTGTTATTGCTCTCAGCAGACAATGTACATCATATCTCAGATAAATTTTCATTTAATTAAGAATATTGTGACTTCATTCTGTATTTATCATGTCACTTGACAGCATTTGAATCAGTATATGACTTCTGAAAGTAGGGGTCATTGCAATAATATCAAGGTTATTAATCAGGGAAAATCAAATCAAATCAGGGAAAAGTCAGGGAAAAATCAGGGAATTTGATTGCTAAAAATGTGTGGCCACCCTGATTTGGTACAAAAAGGGTTAATAATTTGAAGACGGATATCTCGTTTACCTGGGCTAATTCCATTGGCAAACATTGCATGCTCTGATCAGATGCCACATTCTCTACCACATTCTCTGGGATGTCTGATCAGAACCTTCACTGTTTGCAAAAAGTTCAACCGTGTTCTAAATAAGTTTCTAAAAATAACTGAACCAGACACCCTACCAAAAGGGACTTGCTTATAAGCTGTAGTTGTTTATTTTTACATATGGAAAATATTAGGTATGTTGGTAGTTTTCCAGATTCAGGCAGAATCACAGGTATTATATGTGTACACAAATGTTTGTGGTTTGCGAGTCTAACTGTTGGTTTTCTTTTGCTCCAGCATTTCAGTGGTTTCTTGCTGTTGAGTCCTCACCGTTGTTTAGTTTATACTAATTTATTTTAGTTTGATTGCGATGGAAGCTTCAAGCTTATTTAATCGCTCTCGAACACACAGTCCGGATGTTTTCACGCACGCGAGAGAGAGGCAGTGACTTACACCACTGCTACCCATTGACACCTGCGTGGAGTGAGGCAATGTCACTACGTGTCTTGCCCAAGGACACACCTCGATACCGGGTGCCAGACTCGAACGCACAACCTCTCAATCATGAGTCGAACGCGTTAACCACTGCGCTATCGAGGCTTAATTGAATACCGAATATCACCGTTGTTTCATCTCTGTTGTTGTTTGATTTTTGTGTTCTCAGAGATTTTGCACTGATGAGTTAGGAGGCCTTCATGCGGACTGAACAAATTATATGTCTAAATCGCTACGGAATTAAGGGAGAGGATTGCAGCTGCGTAAAATCGATTTAAGCCCCCCATTGGAATTTGTTTCACTGACCATTCCAAGGTGGTTTCTTCTGTCATGGTTTATTTTTGTTTTGGATAGCCAGGGAAAGTAACTGTCCTTTTGGCTTTCTGCTATTGATGTTCCCATTAGGGTCTAGTCATTTCTTGTTTGTGTTTCTTTCACTTTGGGGTCACTGCTGGGAACTGTGGGTTAATTGTGTTGATTCCTGATCATCGCCTTCTTCTATTTTCCTGAGTCATGCAGATTCACGAATATTAAAGGTTGCGGATTTACAAATTTCCCCTATATGGAAATTCACAAAATTCTTGTATTTGTGTGTATAACTGTTTGTAGAATTTTGCTGATCATAAACCATGGTTGCAATACAGTAGAACTTCAATGGCTCGAACACAGATGGATGAGTCGAACCTGTTTTGAGTCACTAGGGAATTCCTCTACATAAGAAGTAGTGTGGGATAATTTAGAAAAATTTTGACTTTTATCTTGCAAATGCATGCTGTGTGTACAAAACAGAATTGCCTCAATCAAATGTATGGTGTGTGTACCCATTAGAATTGCCTTGTTGAGACGATTCTAATGAGTACACACAGCTTACATTATCATTATAGAACACGAAAAAGATGTCACAAAATTAAGCCTGTTATACCTCCTGACAGTAACTCTCAATGGCTTGAACTACCCCTGTATCGAACAGATTTTTTATGTTCTAGCCTATTAAGTTGGACTGTATATGGCAGAAAAGAGTCAATTCAGTACGTATGTGTTTGAATTTTTCGTCCCACCAACAGCAAAGATCATACAGAGTTGAAGAAATAGATGGGCTGCATGATGCTTCCACGCAGAGCTGAAATGACCCGCACATGAGTACTGGTAAACCGCTTAGATCTAAGCCTGCCCAGGCAATGTGGTGCGAGTCGGACCGTCCATGCTTATAAACCCTATTGATTTCATTGGGTGGCAGGGCTTGAGATTTCATTTCATCTCAATGTCGGGTAAAGGTCCCACAAAATTGGAAGCAACGTCTCCAAAATGACCTTTACAGTGTTGATGGGGACGTTAAACCCCAAATCAAACAAACAAAACAAGCAGAGATGGGAAAGAGTCCATTCAGTACAAAAAGGTTAACCCTTACCATGCTGAACCCGAATATATCCTTTTTTTTTTTTAAAACAGTATAGATCCAGATCAGCTGGCTTCTGAGAAGCCAGCTGATCAGGATCTATACTGTTTTCCATTCTGCTTCTGATGTATGATAAAAATTGTAATCATGCAACACAACTGGCTGAAAATTGGGGAGGAGTGTAGTAAATCGGAATATTCAGCATGACAAGGGTAAAAGAAGTTCTAAAAATGTATTTCCAGGTGCCTCTGAAGCTAAAAAGAAGAAGAATATAGACTCACTAGTACCAGATTTAGAGGAGATGAGTTTTGAAGGACCAAACTTGTTACCTCTAGAGGAAGACCTGGAAGAGGAAGCCATCTCTGCTCTCTGAGAGCTGATTATTATGTAAGTTTATATAGAGGATCTTACATGAGTGCTCATGTATTATTGAATTTATTAAACGAGTTGAGGGAAAGGGATAAAATGCGAGGCTTGCCGAGCATTTTATCCCTTTTCCTCAACGAGTTTAATAGATTCAATAATATATGAGCACGAATGCAAGATTCTATTTATCATATGACATTTAAAACACTTTTATTCACGTTTATTTGACAAAAATGTAAATATTCCGCCATAAGTAAACGCGACGTCAATAAGGACGTCGTACGTGTAACGTTACGGGACATATCTAACTAATTTGCATATTTAATCCACTAGTGGATTATCAAATTTATTACATGGCGTTATTACACTCTCAGACGCGACGTCATATGATAAAAAGTGTTACCTCTAGAAAGCCCCCCCTTGGTGTAGTGATTATGCCATCTCTGCTCTCTGAGAGCTGCTTTTTATGTAAGTTTATAAAGTGTTACCTCTAGAAAGCCCCCCCTTGGTGTAGTGATTATGCCATCTCTGCTCTCTGAGAGCTGAATATTATGTAAGTTTATACAGTGTTACCTCTAGAAAGCCCCCCCTTGGTGTAGTGATTATGCCATCTCTGCTCTCTGAGAGCTGAATATTATGTAAGTTTATACAGTGTTACCTCTAGAAAGCCCCCCCCCTTGGTGTAGTGATTATGCCATCTCTGCTCTCTGAGAGCTGAATATTATGTAAGTTTATACAGTGTTACCTCTAGAAAGCCCCCCTTGGTGTAGTGATTATGCCATCTCTGCTCTCTGAGAGCTGATTATTATGTAAGTTTATAAAGTGTTACCTCTAGAAAGCCCCCTTGGTGTAGTGATTATGCCATCTCTGCTCTCTGAGAGCTGATTATTATGTAAGTTTATAAAGTGTTACCTCTAGAAAGCCCCCCTTGGTGTAGTGATTATGCCATCTCTGCTCTCTGAGAGCTGATTATTATGTAAGTTTATAAAGTGTTACCTCTAGAAAGCCCCCCCTTGGTGTAGTGATTATGCCATCTCTGCTCTCTGAGAGCTGATTATTATGTAAGTTTATTGTGTTACCGCTAGAAAGCCCCCTTGATGTAGTGGTTATGCTACTCATTTCATAAACCAGGGGTCCTGCTTCTCCAGACTTTTGAATGAGTGTTTAAACTGAGGTCCCGTCTCCATATGGCCTTAGCTGTTGGTTGAACGTAAAACTCGAACCTCTACCAAGCAGCCATCTAGGGAAAACTCCAAAACTGGCTGCATAAAGAAGGTGGCTGTTTAGCAGAGGGAAATACCTTGATTTTTGGCCTTATTAACGCATTGTCTGCTAGTGGACTCTTATATTGCTATATGTTGAACAAGTCCATGGTCATATTAGGGATGTCAGGCCTATTTTTTCGTTTTTATTGTATTTTAGACAGAAAATTCTGTTAGCAAATAGTGTAGGCCCTGATCAGATGCCGCAGAGTGTGGCATCTGATCTGGGCCTGCACTGTTTGCCAAGGTACCCCTTTAGGGGTTTCCCCGCATACAATGGGTTAAGACAGACAGAAATGAGTGATAGCTGAAGACAGATCAATATGGATGTATGTAAAGAAATGTAAATGACCGAGAGGTTTCAGATGACACATCTCAATCATTTATTTCTCTCTCCATTCCATTATTAGAAGCCTCCGTGGTGTAGTGGTTATGCTACTCGCCTTGTAAACCAGGGATTGCAGGATCGATCCCGGGCTTCTCCAGACTTTCGGATGAGTCTTTAAACCGAGGTCCTGTCTCCGTATGACCTTAGCTGTTGGTGGGACGTAAAACTCAAACACTCACTCACTCACTCCATTCCATTACATATTATCTAAAATGATAGCATGGTAATTTCAAGTGAAATAAATACACTAGAAAAGAAATTATTGCTATATTTACTCTAAATTTTAACTGGCATGACCGTATATGTATCCGTGTACGTCACTCAGTTAAAGTTTTTGGTTAAAGTTTTCTATTGCTCTATATCTCTTAAACCACTTGATGGATTAAGTTATTTCTTGGACTGATGTTACATATTGGTCCAAAGTTTTGCACAGTACCAACCCCACCTCCCTCAGTGACTTTGAGATCAAAGTCACAGACTTAGAAATTTTATGTTGAAGTTTTTGGTTAAAGTTTTTTATTGTTCTATATCTCTAAAACCACTTGATTGATTTAGTTACTTCTTGGACTGATGTTACATATTGGTCTAATGTTTCACACATTACCAGCCCCACTCCCTCAGTGACCTTGAGGTCAAGGTCACGGACTTGGAAATTTTATGTTGAAGATTTTGGTCAAAGTTTTCTATTGCTATGCATCTCTAAAACCACTTGATGGATTTAGTTAGTTCTTGGACTGATGTTACATACTGGTCTAAAGCCTCACACATTACCAGCCCCACCCCCCACAGTGACCTTGAAGTCAAGGTCATGGACTTAGAAATTATATGTTTAAGTTTTTGGTGCTCATCTGGGTCTACACTGTTTGCTCTGACCTGTATGTCTGAATATATATGATAATTTTGGTAAATTCAATGGCTCTCTTTGGAACTATGAAAATGTTTGAGACAAGAATAGTTTGAGCCACTGAGGCTTAATAACATACCTGCCAACACTCCCGATTCGAGCGTGACTCTCACGATTTATTGGGCGTCTCACTCCTCCACGATCGTTTTTTGAAAATGGCCCAAATCTCACGAATTTCAATGCATCTAACGCTTAGAAATTCGCTAAATTCGCCATACCGGATATTTACATATGCAAACTGGTTATTATCGGCTTTTCTAAATTGCTAATATATGCAATTAGAGCCGGGATACAGAACTATTGGAAAATCACCTCCAGGTCACAGGTATATTTGGACTATTATTAGCATATCTATTATTGGACAGGTAAATAAACAAAACTATCCATCTTGTCTTTAATCTATCTATCGGTAAATTTCTAAGTTTAGTCCTCAGAGTAATCAGATATCGAGGCATTCCTGTGTTACAAAAACGTTACAGAAATCATATTTAGCCATTTATTTTCTCCATTACATACTAATTATCTTCCATAAAAACGATCTTTTTCTCTTTTTTTTTTTTTTGACATTTTACAAGGCACCCAAAATGTTGTGTGGCAACCGATGGCCTACCTTGCATTTTGTTTATGAATCTATGAAAATGTAAACATTAGCAAAAACGCTCAAAGTATTGATCAGCTATTTATTTTAGCATAAATATGTTCAGTTTTTAATAATATTTGATTAAGTTCTGTGGTAAAATGAATCATTGTATCTGACTTGCAAAGCAACCTTTAAAACTAAGTAACATATATTCTGACAGTACACAGTTTCATACATTTCACCCCTGCTAAAAATGCAAATGTTTTATGCTAGGTGGGTAAGCTAGCACTTTCTTTTTTAATGGGTGCTTGGTCTGGTTAAAAATTGAAATTTATTGGGTGGTGGGGTTCAATTTATTTTTTTTATGGGTGGTGGATCTTTGAAAAAGGTAGCATCCATCCCCACTCCCATACGGTTAGGGAAAAAATCTCACTCTTTCAAATTTTTCCAGAAAATCCCCCGCGAGCCAAATACTAAAAAAGAAGGTGAAAAATGGTCCGCCGCGCGCAGTCTCACTCTTTGGATTTTCTCAATGTTGGCAGGTATGTTAATAATAGTGCCTGGTCAGGAGGTATAAGGGGGGTTACTCAGGATTTTTTATTTTTTTTATTTTATCTTCTATGAAATAATAGTATGTTGTGTGTACTCATTAAGATCACCTTGATGAGATGATTCTAATGAGTACCTATAATATACTGGCTTGGAGAAATAGTTTGGGCTGCATGTTACTTGTGGGCTTAGCTGAAACCACATTGAGGTGATTCAAATGAATACCCACAACATACGGGCTTGGAAAAATAGATTGGACTGCATATTGCGTGTGGGCATAGCTGAAACCACAATGAGGTGATTCAAATGAGTACCCACAACATACGGGCTTGGAGAAATAGATTGGACTGCATATTGCTTGTGGGCATAGCTGAAACCAATCTGCTTTCATTTGAGCACTGTTATATCACTTAGAAGTTCTAAGCCTGCCCTGGCAAAATTATGCAAGTTGGACTGTCCCTTCACCCAGTGGTTCCTTTGGGTTGTAGAGTTTGAGATGTCATTTCATCTCATTCCTACAAAATCAGAAGTAATGTCTCCAAAATGACCTTAATAGTGTTGACGGGGACGTCAAAACTCAAACAAACAAATGGTATGCTGTGTGTGCTCATTAGAATCGCCTCAATGAGGCGATTCTAATGAGTACACACAATATACATTTTTATAATAAAATAATAAAAGCTTCCCAAAATTATCCCTCAGTTTTTTTTTAGCTGGAACTGTCGGAAGAATTTTCAGGGACTCAGGAATGAGACCCGTAAACAAGGCAACTTTATTCCAGTCATTGAAGACTAACTGTATTACTGATGGCGTACAGTGTTCAGTTTGCATGTTTTTGTTGAGTTCAGTCATATAATATTAGAAATTTTTTAGCTCACCTGGAGAAAGCTTTCGGTAACAGTAAGTCGGATTGAGCCAAAAAATTGATGGCGCCACAGGGGCAACATGCAGAAAGTGTTCCTTTCAAATATCAAAAATAGTCGCCATGGTGACCATCTTGAAATTCTTCAAACCACAGCTACCCTCTCCACTGGGCACCCCAACATCTCCATAATCTTAAGTTTGATTGAGCTGTTCAGAAACGTATCAAAGGCATTAAGGCAACATGCAGATTCATAAAATTTGCTAAGGAAATCTGATATGATCCATGGCACATTGTATTATATCATGGCCAGCTGCATCAGGTGAGCAATTTCTGGCCCATTTGTGCCTCTTGTTTGGAAAATGGTTGAACTTTCTGCAAACAGTGAAAGCCCTGATCAGATGTCGCATTCTGCAATCTCGTAGTTGGATTTCAAAATAATTTTACAGGAATGTTCCTTGGGTGACTGTCCACCAAAATGTTTCCATTCTGCTAAACAAAATAGAATAGACTCCAGAGCTAAAAAAAGGAAATCCTTTAAACAACATCTCCTAGGCAAATGTCCCGATTTCAAAATAATTTCACAGAAATGTTCCTCATATGACCCTGTTCCAAAATCGCTGAAATTGTTATACTCCTATCTATCTATCTATCTTCTTATACTGAGTCGGTCATATCTGGCCATTACCTCAGTTGATTGGGTGGCTAAATTTAGAATTTAGCTGGGAAAAAAAAAGAAAAAAAAGAGAGAGAGGCACTGGATGTGTCCTTAAAACTATTTACAATCTGCATAACAGAGGTATCCTAAAACGCATACCTTTACAAAATGGCCTCCAGAGCAAAATATAGAAAAACGGTTAAACAACATCTAGGCAAATGGCCCGATTTCAAAATAATTTTACAGAAATACTCCTCTTATGACCTTATACCAGATTGCTTAAATCAGTCATTTAATATTATTTCACAGAAATATTTCCTCTATCGAAGTTGCTAAAATTGTTTCACTCCACGGAAAAAATGGCAGTTAGAGGTTAAAATAGAAAATCATATATGTAAAATCTCCTCCATGACCAATAGCCCAATTTCAAAATAATTTCACAGGAATGTTCTTCAAAGACCTTTTACAGAAATTGCTAAAATCATTCCATTCTATTGAGCAAAAAGGCCACTAGAGCTAAAAATAGAAAAACCTTGAAACGACAACCACTCTAATGCAAAATTAATGGCCTAATTTCAAAATAATTTAAAGATATTTCCTCAGTGACCCTTTACAGAAATTGCTAAAATCGTTCTTCTGGGCTGTCAGAACGAAATGGCCATCAGAGCTAAAAATAGATAAAAAAAAAAATTAAACGACATCACCTATGCAAATTGCCTGATTTCAAAATAATTTCACAGAAATGTGCCTTGTATGACCATTTTCCAAAATTGCTCAAATCGTTCTGCTTGGCTGAACAAAATGACCACTAGAGCTAAAACTTGAAAAACTTAAAACTACATCTCCTCCTAGGCATACAGCCTAATTTCAGAATAATTTCACAGAAGTGTTTTTCTATGGCCTATAAATCATTCCCCTGGGCTGAACAATATGGCTGCCAGAGCTAGAAATAGAAAAAAAAACCTTTAAGCAACATCTCTAAGGTCAGTGGCCCAATTTAAAAATTATTTCACAAAATTGTTCTGCTCCACTGAACAAAATTGCCACCAGAGCTAAAATTAGAAAAAAAACAAAAAACATTTAAACAGCATCTTCTCCTGGACAAATGATCCAATTTCATATGACCTTATACTGAAATTGCTAAAATTATTCTGTTCTGCTGAACAAAATGGTCACCAGAGCTAAAAGTAGATAAAACACTCCCCTAGGCAGAAGGCCTGATTTCAAAATAATTTCACAGAAACATTCCACTTATGCTCCTTTAACAAAGTTGCTAAAATTGTTCTGCTGAATATAGCAAAATCTTTAAATGGCCTAGGCCAATGGCTTTATTAGCTCACCTGAGCCGAAGGCTCATGTGAGGTATTAGTATACCACGAGCCGGCGTCCGTCGTCCACACTTTCAACGAAGTATATCTCTGGAACCAGTGGGCAGGCCTTGATCAAATTTCATATGAACCATCATCAGGTAGGGGGAAAGGCTGTGTTAGGTTTTCGTGCAGATCGGATGAGAACTCTGGTTGCCACAGCAACAAAGAGCTCCCATAGGCTTAACATAGGAAAAAGCTTGTCATCACTCTAGCTCCGTCAATTTTTTTCTGATCGACTTCATTCTTGCAGATAACGAGGACAGGCATGAAATCTCGATCAAGTTCGATTTTGGGCTGAATCGGATTATTCACTCAGGAGTTACGTGCCCTTGAGCGTTGAAAAAATTGCCTATTGACTTAACATGGGGAGAACGTTGTCATCACCGTAGCTGCTTCAATTATTTTCAGATTGGCTTTATTCTTGCAGATAACCAGCACAGCCATGAAATCTCGGTCAAGTTCGATAACTGGCAGAATCGGATCATTCACTTAGGAGTTACCTGCCCTTGTGTGTTTTTGCATTAGGGTTAATGGGAATTTCAAAAATGTATATCTTAAACCCCCACCTACTCTATAAAAGGATGTAGGCGGAGCTTATTTCAAAATGGTGCCTGACTTTTACATTTTGTTGATTGCAGAAGCTTTATCAATGAAAATGAAATACTTAGAAAACATTCAGAAACAAAACTTGTTCTGTAAGGAGGCATATCTCTACTTTAATACATCAACACCAAAATATTGTCTCAAAAACCATTATTAATTGAATATGGTGAATGAAATTACTTGAAAGTGCTCAGAAATTCAAACTAGATATAACCTTTGAACCTTGGTCATGTGATACAAACAAAGCAACTATCAGTGTGAAGTCCAAACACTTCCACTTGTAAGATGGCAAGATGGCAAGCTTAGTAAAAGCAAATAAATAATCCTACCTCTGAGTCTCTCAGAAAAAAAAATCTATTCATATTCCATGATACCATATTCCATGATACACAGGAACTTGTCAATTCCAGTTTATAGGTATATTAATAAAGGTAGCTAATGCTCTAAACAGTGTAGGCCCTGATCAGACGCCAATTCTGTGGCATCTGATCTGGGCCTGCACTGTTTGTCAAATACCCATTTCGGGGTTTCCGGTACCAAATTGGATAATCATTATCATTATTACACTATTACATGTATATCCATGATCATGTCCATAATTGCCCGAAAAATTGTCCTGCAGATGACTGTTCGAAGAATTTTGATTATCATTATCACCATCATCATTGGTATCAGTTGTTGTTATTGTCTCACTCAGCTGCTGCTATGATATTTTAGTCTTCATAAAATACCCATTCAGACTTGTAAATCTGAAGAAATAAAATACTGCCCAAAACTGTTCTTTTGTAAAAAAATTTTTATATGATTTCTCTTTGTCAGAATTCTCTGCCATTTTTCCGGCAATGTATTTAAACCTGGCAGGAAATTCCACCTACCTTATAAAGTAGCTTGATCCATTACAAAATAGGTGTTATGTAAAGGAATGCAATCACCATTTTGTATTTTTTTTCAATAAATGTATCTTATGTTTAAAAGTAATATATCTGGATATTGTTTAAAAATATAAAATACATTGTATTGTAACCCAAAAGACACTGGATTAACTAAAATGATTTAATTTTGCAGAGTTTGCCCTGGCTGAAATAATAAACTGGTCCAGTTTAATTGCTTTAACATGGAGAATGTTTATAAACAAAGCCTGATAAGACCTATGCTACAGCTTATATAAACATACTTGTCTAGATATGTGGCAAAACTGATTAGTCTTGATCAATTAGAAACAGGATGCCTTTTTTTCAGATGGAAATGTTTGACATTTTGTTCCCATCTAGTTCGGTGAGGCTGTTCTAACATGTACCCACAATCTTTGCATAAAAAGGAAAATATTGAAAACACAAAAACACCCCAAAACACAAAACTTTTCTCTTTATAATGTGGGTTTAGAGGTGTATTCATTTCATTGACTTGTTAACTTTATGAGGCAGTTTAATCAAGCATCCACAATATACTGGTATATCTGGGGCAGAAATAAGAAAAAATGTGTGAGTATATGCATTCTTCTGCAGTAGCCTGAGCTAGCAGACCCCAAGTAAATAAATTTACAGCTGATCAGTTATCAGTAAGCCCCGCCTACATTTCTGGTGGTAGCTGCTACCGCAAGTGCCAGTTTAAAGACTACTTGGCCAACTTTGATCAAATTTCATGTGTCGCATTATTGGGCAAGTGGAAAGGCTTCATTAGGTTTTCAGGCAGATCTGAGTGGAACTCTGGTTGCCATGGCAACATCTAGCTCCCATAGACTTCACATAGGAAAAAGCTTGTCATCACTCTAGCTCCGTCATTTTTTTCTGATCGACTTCATTCTTGCAGATAACCAGAAGAGGCATAAAATCTCGGTCAAGTTCGATTTTGGGCCGAATCAGATAATTCACTCAAGAGTTACGTCCCCTTGAGCGCCCGAAAAATTGCCTATCGACTTAACATGGGGAAAATGTTGTCATCACTGTAGCTGCTTCAATTTTGTTCGGATTGGCTTCATTCTTACAGATAACCAGCACAGCCATGAAATCTCGGTCAAGTTCGATAATTGGCAGAATCGGATCATACACTTAGGAGTTACCTGCCCTTGTGCATTTTTGCATAAGGGTTAATGTGAATTTCAAAAATGTATATCTTGAAGACTACTTGGCCGACTTTGATCAAATTTCATGTGTAACATTATTGGGCAAGTGGAAAGACTGCATAAGGTTTTCATGCAGATCTGAGTGGAACTCTGGTTACCATGGCAACATATAGCTCCCATAGACTTAACATAGGAAAAAGCTTGTCATCACTCTAGCTCCGTCAGTTTTTTTCTGATCGACTTCATTCTTGCAGATAATAAGGACAGGCATAAAATCTCGGTTAAGTTCGATTTTGGGCAGAATCGGAATATTGACCTCGGAGTTACGTGACCTTGAGCGACAAAAAATTTGCCCATAGACTTAACATAGGGAAAATGTTGTGACTACGATAGCAACTTGAATTTTTTTCAGATCAGCTTCAAACTTGCAGGTAACGAGGACAGACATGAAATCACGGTTAAGTTCGATTTTGGGCCGAATCGGATTATTTGCCTTGGAGTTACCTGCCCTTGAGCATGAAAAAATACGTTGTGACCACGATAGCAACTTTATTTTTATTCAGATCAGCTTCAAACTTGCAGGTAACGAGGACAGGCATAAAATCCCGGTTAAGTTCGATTTTGGGCCGAATCGGAATATTGACCTCGGAGTTACGTGACCTTGAGCGACAAAAAATTTGCCCATAGACTTAACATAGGGAAAATGTTGTGACTACGATAGCGACTTGAATTTTTTTCAGATCAGCTTCAAACTTGCAGGTAACGAGGACAGACATAAAATCTCGGTTAAGTTAGATTTTGGGCCAAATCGGATTATTTGCCTTGGAGTTACCTGCCCTTGAGCATAAAAAAATACGTTGTGACCACGATAGCAACTTTATTTTTATTCAGATCAGCTTCAAACTTGCAGGTAACGTGGACAGGCATAAAATCTCAGTTAAGTTCGAATCGGAATATTGACCTCGGAGTTACATGACCTTGAGCGACAAAAAATTTGCCCATAGACTTTACATAGGGAAAATGTTGTGACTACGATAGCGACTTGAATTTTTTTCAGATCAGCTTCAAACTTGCAGGTAACGAGGACAGACATAAAATCTCGGTTAAGTTAGATTTTGGGCCGAATCGGATTATTTGCCTTGGAGTTACCTGCCCTTGAGCATAAAAAAATAGTTGTGAACACGATAGCAACTTTATTTTTATTCAGATCAGCTTCAAACTTGCAGGTAACGAGGACAGGCATAAAATCCCGGTTAAGTTCGATTTTGGGCCGAATCGGAATATTGACCTCGGAGTTACGTGACCTTGAGCGACAAAAAATTTGCCCATAACCTTAACATAGGGAAAATGTTGTGACTACGATAGCGACTTGAATTTTTTTCAGATCAGCTTCAAACTTGCAGGTAACGAGGACAGACATGAAATCTCGGTTTTTGTTAGATTTTGGGCCAAATCGGATTATTTGCCTTGGAGTTACCTGCCCTTGAGCATAAAAAAATACGTTGTGACCACGATAGCAACTTTATTTTTATTCAGATCAGCTTCAAACTTGCAGGTAACGTGGACAGGCATAAAATCTCAGTTAAGTTCGAATCGGAATATTGACCTCGGAGTTACATGACCTTGAGCGACAAAAAATTTGCCCATAGACTTTACATAGGGAAAATGTTGTGACTACGATAGCGACTTGAATTTTTTTCAGATCAGCTTCAAACTTGCAGGTAACGAGGACAGACATAAAATCTCGGTAAAGTTCGATTTTGGGCCGAATTGGATTATTTGCCTTGGAGTTACCTGCCCTTGAGCATAAAAAAATATGTTGTGACCACGATAGCAACTTTATTTTTATTCATATCAGCTTCAAACTTGCAGGTAACGAGGACAGGCATAAAATCTCGGTTAAGTTCAATTTTGGGCCGAATCGGAATATTGACCTCGGAGTTACGTGACCTTGAGCGACAAAAAATTTGCCCATAGACTTAATTAGGGAAAATGTTGCGACTACGATAGCGACTTGAATTTTTTTCAGATCAGCTTCAAACTTGCAGGTAACGAGGACAGACATAAAATCTCGGTTAAGTTCGATTTTGGGCCGAATCGGAATATTTGCCTTGGAGTTACCTGCCCTTGAGCATAAAAAAATATGTTGTGACCACGATAGCAACTTTATTTTTATTCATATCAGCTTCAAACTTGCAGGTAACGAGGACAGGCCTAAAATCTCGGTTAAGTTCGATTTTGGGCCGAATCGGAATATTGACCTCGGAGTTACGTGACCTTGAGAGACAAAAAAAATTTGCCCATAGACTTAACGTAGGGAAAATGTTGTGACAGAAATAGCAACTTGAATTTTTAGCTCACCTGAGCCAAAGGCTCCAGTGAGCTGATAGTATACCAAGGCTCCGGAGTCCGTCGTCTGTCGTCCGTCCATCCGTCGTCCACACTTTCAATGAAGCATATCTCAGAAGGCAGTCGACCAATCTTGTTTAAATTTTATGTGTAGCACCATTGGGCAAGGGGAAAGGCTGCATTAGGTTTTGGAGCTAGTCTGGTTCATTTGTTCCTTCATTCTTCTTTCTCTCCATATAGAGATAATTGACCAATGTTAAATTTTTAATCAAAGATTTCTCAGGAACTATAAAAGCTAGAAGCATCAAATTTGGTATTCAATAGAATAATGATGACTTATTTTGTGTAAGAGACATTGGGCTTTCTCAGCTTATTTGTTCATCTGTTCTTTCATTCTTCTTTCTCTCCATTTTGACCAATGTTAAATTTTCGTCAAAGATTTCTCAGGAACTATAGAAGCTAGAAGTCTCAAACTTGGAATGCAATGCAATAATGATGACTTATATCCTGTAAGGGTCAATGGGCTGGATTATATTAGCAGATTTAGTAGTCAAGTCTGTGAATTGTTAAAACTTAAGTTCCTCAGGTGAGCGGTTTAGGCTCATTGAGCCTCTTGTTTAAAAGTAATGTCAGAAATGTTTTTCTAATGCTTCACTGCTAAATGGGTAAGAAAAAGATGGCCACAAAAGCTGAAAAAAAAAGAGAAAAAACATGATCTTTGGTCAACATCTTCAATCAGTGATGCCTTCACTTCATAAGCTATGGAACATCTTGGACTCAGATGAGCAACCCAGGGACACCATGGCTCTCTTGTACATAAAAATTGAGAATGAGAATGAACATCCCTGAGACCATCACTGGGTCTGTTTGTTTAACCCTTATCTTGCTGAATATTCATTTAAGCCACATCCATTTCTGTCTATCAACCAATCAAATTACTTGATGTAATTTATTGCTACAAATTCATAAACTAAATGCCAAACAGTGCAGATCCTGATCAGATGGCTTCTTCAGAAGCCATCTGATCTGGATCTACACTGTTTGCAAAGATAGGGGTTGTCGTGAACAGCATGATAAGAGTTAAAGTATTTTTACCTTTAGGAAGGTGAATTTGAAAAAAATGTTTGGTTTGGGTTGGAAGTTTATTAGAGGTGTGGGTATTTACTAGAATCACTTCATTTCTTGTTTCTTACAATAAATAAGGAAAATTACTCCTTTATCTGGAGCTTTGTCTGTTTGTTTCAAAAGTTACAGTGAAACTTCAATGGCTCGAACATTAATGGCTTGTTACCACGGTTGTTTCGAACTCATTCTTGAGTCCCTAGAAAAAAATTCTTCTGCAAATATAAATTTTTTCGGTTGATAATTGTCCAATTTGATCTTGAAAATGTATGGTGTGTGTACTCATTAGAATCGCCTCAATGAGGCGATTCTAATGAGTATCGAGGTGATTCTAATGAGTACACACAACATATATACAGTCGAACTTCAATGGCTCGAACACCTTTGGGACCTCGAAAATCTGTTCGAGACAGGGGTAGTTCGAGCCACTGAGGTTACTGTCAGGAGGCATAACGAGATACTTTTAGACATTTTTTCAGTGTTCTATAATGAAAATGTATGCTGTGTGTACTCATTAGAATCGCCTCATCGAGGCGATTCTAATGAGTACACACAGCATACATTTGCAAGATAAAAGACTAAAATATCCTCAATTATCCCCCACTATTTCATATGTATAGGATTTCGCTAGGGGCTCAAAAATGGGTTCGACACATCCATGGTAAACGAGCCATCGGTGTTCGAGCCATCGAAGTTCTACTGTATTCATCCTGAAGAAAAATGAATAGCTGTCCATATTATCCCTCTTGACCTGGCTCTAAGATCAACCCTCAGTGGCTCGAACTATCCATGTTTCGAACAAATGTTTATGGGCCTAAACGTGTTTGAGTCATTGAAGTTAGACTGTACAGGTATTTTTCCCTAGCCTCAGCTCCAGAAATGTGTTGTCTCTCCCTTCACTGCCTTTCATGATTTTTGGAAAACCAGAAAAAAATATTGCCTCTCCCCTGCTCACCACATCTATTTGTACAATTAAGATATCTCTAGTACTGATCTGTTTTAACAGCCATAACAAAGATATCTCTAGTACTGATCTGTTTTAACAGCCATAACAAATTACATTTAGAACTGATCTATGTGTAACAGCCATAACAGTCGCCTCCCCCTATCAGGGCTTGGAGAAATAGATTGGGCTTCCACGCAGAGCTGAAACTGACCACACATGAGTACTGGTAAACCGCTTAGAAAGACTAGGCCTGCTCAGGCAAAGTGGTGTGTATGAGTCAGACTGTCCAATGCATATAAGCCTTTTGGCTTCATTGGGCTGCAGGACTTGAGATTTCATTTCATTTCAATGTTGGGTTGGCCCCCGCCCATCGGGGCTTGAAAAAATAGATGGGCTACATGATGCTTCCAGGCAGAGCTGAAACCGACCCCGCATATGAGTACTGGTAAACCGATTACAGGATCTAAGCCTGCCCAGGCAATGCGGTGCGAGTCAGACCGGCCATGCTTATAAACCCTATTGGTTTCATTGGGTGACAGGGCTTGAGATATCAGTTTATTTCAGTGTCTGGTAAAAGTCGCACATAATTAGAAACAATATCTCCAAAATGACATAAAAATTGTTGACAGGGATTTTAAACCTCCAGTCAAACAAATCAAATCAATTTCGGGTAAATGTCCCACAAAATTGGAAGCAGTGTCTCCAAAATGACCTAAATAGTGTTGACAGGGACATTAAACCTCAATTCAGACAAACAAACAACCATAAGCTATCTCTAGAATTGATCGATATGTAGCAGCCATAACAAGTTTTCTCTAGATTTGATTTGTATGTAGCAGCCATAACAAGTTACCTCTAGAACTGATCGATATGTAGCAGCCATAACAAGTTACCTCTAGAACTGATCGATATGTAGCAGCCATAACAAGTTACCTCTAGAATTGATCGATATGTAGCAGCCATAACAAGTTACCTCTAGAACTGATCGATATGTAGCAGCCATAACAAGTTACCTCTAGAACTGATCGATATGTATCAGCCATAACAAGTTACCTCTAGAACTGATCAATATGTAGCAGCCATAACAAGTTACCTCTAGAACTGATCGATATGTAGCAGCCATAACAAGTTACCTCTAGAACTGATCAATATGTAGCAGCCATAACAAGTTACCTCTAGAACTGATCAATATGTAGCAGCCATAACAAGTTACCTCTAGAACTGATCGATATGTAGCAGCCATAACAAGTTACCTCTAGAACTGATTGATATGTAACAGCCATGACAAAAATAGAAGTGAAGTCAATGATCAGGAATCGATACAATTACCTCACACCTCCCATCCAAGACATTAAAGAGAAAGAAACACCAACATAAAATAACTTCACTATAATGAAAACTTAAGGACATCTGCTACGAAATACTTCCTACATTTAAAACTGTTTAAGAGTCTGTATATGTTCAGTATCCTATACTGGCTCACCACATATGAAATAAAAACCATATGTCACCGTGCTGAATCTTAAGTAATCTGAACAAGAAGGAGATCACCCCAAACTGTTTTTCCAGAAATATTAGAAAACTACCATGTTAGTAAATAACAAATCAAAAATTACTTTTGCCTAGCTTTTAAACATTTATTTCAGTCAGAATGATATATTAAAAATACTGCTGCCTAAATTTAGCCAATTTTTCAAGCTCAGAAAATTTATTTGCAAAACAAATTTTGTCATCAACCAAAATATCTTTAAAAATTATTCATTGTCTGCATTATTTTGGACCATACAGAAAAATGCTGCATTGAAATTGTAATAAAACAGGTTTTTTCTCTAGGGGATGTTATCAGAGAATAGAAAATTAAAAGAAAACTAGGGGTCACGTGCTAATTTCTGTTTAATTAAACAAACCGTTTCCCTACCCCCAGATGAAATACATGGTAAAAATACTTATAAATTCTATGAAAAGATGGTGAATCATTGACAGAAAACTTGGATTTTACTTGTCAGTAGTAGCTGGCCATAATATGCATTACAGCAAATCGATTAAGTAAGCCTGTAACCATTTAGGTTGATCTGATCTTGGGTAAATGCCGAAAAATTAAAATTTCCAAAAGTTGCAATGTTACTGTTTTTTGGTGAAGTTTAAAGCCAAGCTGAACATGTTTAATAATGAAATGAACCCAAAACAATATCTGTTCGACAAATTTCAACCATTTCCTTACCCAAGAACGGTAAAATGTTGGCTCTGGCATAACTTTCATTTTTGATGATCATACAAAAATTTCGAATTCATAGCATTTGTCTTTAACAAGGGGAAAAACCGGCCCCGATAGCTCAGTTGGTAGAGTGTCCGCTCCGGGGAACGGGAGGTCTCGGGTTCGATCCCGGGCCGCGACATACCAAAGTCGTTAAAAATGGTACTAGCTGCTCCTCGCTCGGCACTCAGATTTACGGGGTAGAGCTAGGACTGGTCGATCCAGTGTCAGGATAATGTGACTGGGTGTGGTATCATGTAATGTGTCTGGGACATGATACTTCAGTGAGGCAGCACTATAAACGTGAGCATTGAGCTCCCTGTCGCAACCAGACACCGTCGTGATATGACTGAAAAATTGTTGAAAGCGACGTTAAACCCGAATTCACACACACATTAACAAGGGGAAAGCCAAAAGGACCAATATTTTCCCACAAAATGGCTGGATGGCTATCCAAAATAAAAAGATATTAGCAATACATACATGCAAAGATGAACTATAACATTATACACATCTAAAGTCGAATTTTTATCTTTTTGCCGGGTTTTTTGGCGATAACTGTTTTATTTTTGATGTTTGATCAACACATCCAGGGAGAAAGTTGTAGAGGTGAAACTCCACCAACTTCTCGTTAAGGACTTAACCTCCTTAGTGGTATATGGTTTGCTCTAATCAGATGGACTTTTAACAATTTTTTTAAATTTTTCGATAAAAACTTAGTCCTATTCTGTCACTCACACTATCAAAATATAAACAAATGACTACTGTTGGATAAATCCTGTGCATCCAACGAAGTGTCCAGCTGAAGGGACGTTGTACAAAGCATTGGGGTGTAGACAGTCAAAAACATGAAATACATGGTTTTAAACAGCAAACCCATGGTAGAGACAATACAGATCCTACGCCTTTGGGCAGCAAATTTTAAGATGGGCAAGGACAGCCTTGAAGATTATGAGCGGTGTGGACGACCCACAACGGCAACAACTGAGGAAACCATCAGCCAAGTGCACAGGGCCGTGATGGATGACAGGCGTTTAACTGTGAATCAGTTAGCTAACACTGTTGGCATCTCCCGTGAACGAGTAGAGAACATTCTACACAGTGAATTAGGAATGTCAAAGGTTTCCGCCAGATGGGTAACACGGCTTTTGATGCCTAACCAAAAGTTGACCTGACTGAACCTGTCACAAGCCAACTTGGCTATTTTTGAAGCAGACCAAGATGGTTTTCTTGACCCTTTTGTCACTCAGGATGAGTGTTGGGTTCATCACTTTGAGCCAGAGACCAAAAGATAATCCATGCAATGGAAGCACCCTGGCTCACCACCTCCAAAGAAGGCAAAGGTCGTCTCCTCTGCAGGGAAGGTGATGGCATCAGTGTTCTTGGATGCCAAGGGTATAATATGAATAGATTACCTTCAAAAGGGCAGAACAATTAATGGGGAGTATTATGCAGATCTGCTAAAACAATTGCGAAAAGCAATTAAGGCTAAACGACCCGGAAAATTGACATAAGGGGTCTTGTTCCATCAGGACAATGTGCCTGCTCATAAATCGGTTGTCGCAATGGCTGATGTGCATGATTGTGGCTTCACACTTGTCGATCACCCTCCGTATTCACCTGATCTAGCTCCATCAGATTATTTCCTGTTTCCAAACATGAAAAAGCACTTGGCTGGGCAGCATTATCGGTGAGACGAGGAGGTGATAGCTGCTGTGGAGGAGTTTTTCAGGGACCAAGATGAGACCTTCTATACCACTGGGATCCAAGGACTCCAGGAAGGGAGACTATGTTGAAAAATAAGGCACTTTCAGCATGGACAAACCATTGGATCTCGGTCAGGCTCAGAACTTTTCAGCCTACCCTCGTATCTCAGAAACCATTCAGATTCCCACCCTATAACCATATATATTCTTGTTTCTTATGATAAGTCGCATTCAGTGACACCAACCTTGGGGTCCCCTGGGATGTGCCCAGGCTATGCCCCACCCTTTCCACTTCATAAAAGACGATATATCTCAGAAACCGTTCAGATCCCCACCCCTAAACCATATATATTCTTGTTTCTTATGATAAGAGGCATTCAGTGACACCAACTTGGGGGTCCCCCAGGGTGTGCCCGGGCCATGCCCCACCCCCTCCACTTTGTTAAAGGTCCAATACTGTATCTCAGAAACCATTTACATCCCCGCCCCTAAACCATAAATTATATTCTTGTTCCTTGTGATAAAACACATTCAGTGATGCCAACTTAGGGCTCTCCCAGGTTGTGCTTGGGCCTTGCCCCACCCCTCCAATTCATAAAATGCCATATATCTCTGAAACAGTTCAGATCCCCACCCCTAACACATGTGTATATGTGTTCCTTATTATAAGACTCATTCAGTCACATCAACCTGGGGTGTCTTTGTGCCAGAGCAATGTGCCGATGCCATGGCCCACCCCTCCACTTCATAAAAGGCCATATAGCTCAGACACCATTAAGATCCCCACCTCATAATCATATATATTCTTGTTCTTTGTGATTAGACACATTCAGTCACACCAACTTGGCGGTCCACAGGGACCATTCCTCTCCTCTTCACTTCATAAGAGGGCCTCATATCTCAGAAACAGTTCAGATCCCCACTCCTGAACAATATATTTTCTTGGTCCTAATGATAAGACACATTCAAGTACAACAATGTTGGATTTCCTGGGGTCTGCTAGGGCCATGCTCCAACCCCTTCACAGCTTAAAAGGCCTTATATCTCAGGAACTGTAAACATCCTCACCCTTAAACCATATAGTATTACATGTTCTTGTTCCTTATGATAAGACGCATTCAGTGATGTCAAACTGGGCTCTGTTGGGTTCATTTCCCACCCCTCCACTTCATAAAAGGCCTAATATTTCAGATACAGAGTCCACATGGAATGGGGGTTCGTTTGGGAGACTTTATAATCAATAAATTAAAACCATGCCTGAGCTCTGGTGAGCATAGTGGCCCATGGGCTTCTTGTTTTAAAAAAGTTTTGATTTATTTATTTATCCTCCCTGCCTTAAGAGACCACCTGTCTTGAGAGACCACTTTGTTCTTCCCAAAGGTGGTCTCTCAAGACAGGTTTGACTGTAAGTGCACATTGTCAATATTTTTGCAAAGAAGTCAAATAAGTGCACATTTTCCATATTTTTACCAGGAAGACAAATAAGTGCACACTCTCCACATTTTTACGAGGGCAACAAATAAGTGCACATTTTCCACATTTTACTAGGGAGACAAATAAGTGCAAACTTTGCACATTTTTACTAGGGAGACAAATAAGTGCAAACTTTGCACATTTTTACTAGGGAAACAAATAAGTGCAAACTTTGCACATTTTTACTAGAGAGACAAATAAGTGCAAACTTTGCACATTTTTACTAGGGAGACAAATAAGTGCAAACTTTGCACATTTTTACTAGAGAGACAAATAAGTGCAAACTTTGCACTTTTTTTTATTAGGGAGACAAATAAGTGCAAACTTTGCACATTTATACAAGGGAGACAACTTTCAGGACTTCCTGTTTGTTTTCCCATAAACTTTGAAAATGGTTCCTATCTTGATGGAAAAATCTGCTCCTGAGGAGAAAATTCTTTCCTTTAAGAAAAAACCCTGTACGATCGAAAGACAAAAATATTTGTGAAATAAATGAGTTGCGTCCCCCGAACATTAGGAAAACATGTCCATGTGAAATAATGGTGTCCAACATGGTGTCAGAAATGAAAATTATTTGGTTAAAAATTGTAATATCTTTCTTATTTCTGCTTTCAACATAGATTGTGGGTGCTCGTTTGAGGCGGTTCTAACAAGTACCCACAATCTATGTTATTGAGCAAAAGTAAAGCAGATAGTACCCCATTAAATCCAACTTTTCTCTATATAAAGTAGTGTTTAGAGGGGTCTTCATTCACACGAACTCGTTATTGTGTTGAGGTGTACTATTTGTTTTATTTTAAGGAAGGAAAGCAACCAGTCATGGAATATGAGCAGTTAAAAGTTGAGTTCTTTCCCTTGCAGTAAGAAAAAATAGCACACAATACCCCCAAATATTTGGAAAACCTGGTTCAGGCGTCCTAGCAAAACCTATAAAACCTATAATAATAACCTATAATTTTGTGCCAAACCTATAAAACCTTTATTTTGTTCATAAAACCTATAAAAAGTCTGTATTTTCATGAAAAAACCTATATTTTTCACTTTTTGAACCTTCTTGCGACTCAACCCTAACTTTTCTTCAAAATGCAATACTATTTTTTACCTTTAGTCCCATAAAAAGTGATGAAAACTGTCAAGAAATTGTATTTTTTTTCCTCGCTCGGACTTTGTAAAATTCAGATGAACTTTATCTGAGTAATTGTGGCACAAAAATTCATCAAATATTTTTTCTTCAGTTTTAAATCTTTATGTAAGTTCGGAAGACTCTTTTTTTAACCTGTATTTTTATTGAAAAACCTGTAAATATCCTATATTTTGAGTATTAGAAGAACCTATATAAAAACCTAAATTTTCAAAGTGGGTCACTAGGAGGCCTGCTGGTTGTAAAATTGGAACAAGTACATGTTCAATTATAGCTGGATGAGTTTCAAACGGTGTAGACCCTGATGAGATGCAACTCGTTCAACATGAGCTTTATAGTCTTCACTACAAACAAAACTAGTACATTTATACAGTACAATTCCGCTGTTAAGACCACCAAAAATTGGAACTATTTCTGCTTTAAAATGCTTATTTAGAATGCTTCAGTTATTCTCTCTTTGTGTTTTCTGCACGCAGAGCCCTCTGGTCAGAGACCACCTTTGGGATTGTTCAAAAGTGGTCTTTAAGACCACTTTTGAACAATCCCAAAGGTGGTCTTAATATAGGAATTTTACTGTATATGCGTTAGCCAGACACAGTAAAACCTGCAAAAAGATTTGTGTGATCAGCCAAGACTCCAGTCAGCCTTGTTAGATAGCACAAAATTGATACAGAGTTCCTGGGATCTGTGTAGAGTCTGATCAGGCTGCACGAATCAGCAGACTAGTTTTGTTCTTCAGTGCTTGTTCAGGTCTTCTAGTTGGATTTGCCATTGAAGCCAGCACACGCGTAAACTTAAATATTCGGACACCTCAGCTCCTTACCATACTTGTCTAAATTTTGAACAAGTGTAATCTACCATCCTGTGTTGTGTCTTAGGAAATGATGAGTGGAAAACAGTGTAGACCCAGATGAGATGCCGCAAAATGCGGCATCTTATCTGGGTCTACACTGTTTGCCAAGGCCTGTCTGTCCAAATACACTGCAGTAAATACTTTGAGATTTACCAATCATAAGTACCGCCCTCGCCCATTGGGGCTTGAAGAAATTGTGGGGCTTGAAGAAATAGATTGGGCTGCACGATGCTTCCACGCAGAGCTGAAACCGACCGCACATAAGTACTGGTAAACTACTTGGAGGTTCTAAGTCTGCCCAGGAAAAGTTGTGCGAGTCAGACCGCCCATGCACAAAACCCCTATTGGTTTCATTGGGCGACAGGGCTTGAGATGTCATTTCATCTCAATGTCGGGTAAAAGTCCCACAAAATTGGAAGCAACATCTCCAAAATGACCTATACAGTGTTGACGTGCACGTTAAACCTCAAATCAACAACAACCAATCATTAGTATTCGGACAGTGAAAAAAAAAATTCAAGGTGTCTGAATACATACGGTAAATACTCTAAAAGACAGAAGGCAGTCTCGTATCTGAACTTCTATAAAATTAGAATTTAACCCTTATCTTGCTGTTCACGACAACCCCTATCTTTGCAAACAGTGTAGATCCAGATCAGATGGCTTCTGAAGAAGCCATCTGATCTGGATCTACACTGTTTGGCATTCAGTTTATGAATTTGTAGCAATAAATTACATCAAGTAATTTGATTGGCTGATAGACAGAAATGGGTGTGGCTTAAATGAATATTCAGCAAGATAAGGGTTAAGGGGTGTCCGAAAGTATAAGGTACATTTAATTAGCTAGGTTTACTGATTTTACATAGTGTCCAAAAACACACGGTGTCTGAATACATACAGTAAATAGGGTACATGACCTGTGAAGACTGAGGTCAGAGTTTTCCTTGATCACATGATCCAATTGCAAGCTCGGGACGATCAAAAGAGAGATAAAACTCTTGGCACACAGTATGCCTATACAGGCTGATAAGAGTTTTTCTTGGTCATATGTTATTTTAGGCTTTACATGCCTTGCCTCATATGAGCCCCCAAGCGAATTTGTGTCTTCGAGCATTCCGTCATGACACATTTTAACTGCGCATGCCCAGCCATTCAGAGGGGCCATGGATATGGCTTTCTGTCTGAAGGTTCCTCTTGATTCACTGCTTGTATGAGCGAGCAGCGAAGGTTCTGGCAAGACTGCGCGGATGCGCAGGCTCGCCTGAACCTTCGCTGCTCGCATAGGGGATAAGTACCAAAATCGCTTGACGGGGCCCATATCATTGTGGCATTGGTTACCATTACTTCATTTTCTATGTTACGTTCAGACTTAAAACATACAGCCCTGAAACAGTCAGTCTAGCAGTACAATATCTGCTGTCGGTTCATTAAAGTGGAATTACGTCAAGCCACAATGACTTCCAGAGCAAGAATTTGCATCACAAGTGACAAACTTGGCAAAGTACAAAGAAACCACAGTCCATACATAGCATATTGAATACTCCCCGCCCATCAGGGCTTAGAGAAATACATTGTGCTGCATGGTGCTTGCGCACTGAGCAGAAACCGACCGAACTTGAGCACTGGTAAGCTGCTCAGAAGGTCTAAGCCTGCCAAGGAAAAGTGGTGTGAGTCGGACCATTCCTTAAATCCTTGCATTTTCTTTGGGCAGTAGGGCTGGAGATGTCATTTCACCTCAGTGTCACATAAAATCCCCACAAAATCGGAAGCAACATTTCCAAAATGACCTTAGTAGTGTTGACAGGAACATAAAACCCTCAACACAAACAAATTACATGTATCAAGTAATTTGATTGGTTGATTATCAAAGATGAGTGTGGCTAAATTAATTTATTTGGCAGGATAAGGGTTAATAGCTCCAGATAAGGGGAGGTAAACAAGGATAACCAAGAGATAATTTTCTTCATTCCTTGTTAGCCCTTCTCTTGCTGAATATTCATTTAAGCCACACCCATTTCTGTCTATCACCCAATCAAATTACTTGATCTAATTTATTGCTACAAATGCATAAACTGAATGCCAGACAGTGTAGATCCTGATCAGATGGCTTCTTCAGAAGCCATCTGATCTGGATCTACACTGTTTCCAAAGATAGGGGTTGTTGTGAACAGCATGATAAGAGTTAGAATACATTGTGGGTACTTGTTAAAATCGCTTCTATGAGGCAACTCTTACAGCTACCCACATCATATGATCAACCCTTTTAATTTAGCCACACCCACTTCTGACTTTGAACCAATCAAATTACCTGATGTAATTTATTCCTGCAAATTCACAAACTGGATGTCAGTGTAGATCCTGGTCAGATGGCTGAAGAAGCCATCTGATCTGAATCTACACTGTTTGCAAAGATAGGGGTCCCCGTGAACAGCAGGATAAATGTTAACCCTTATCTTGCTGAATATTCAGTTTGGCCACACCCATTTCTGTCTTTGAGCCAATCAGATTACTTGATGTAAATTTATTCCTACAAATTCATAAACTGAATGTCATCAGAAGCCATCTGATCTGGATCTACACTGTTTGAAAAGATAGGGGTTGTCGTGAACAGCAGGATACATGTTGAATGGAAAAATAAGAAAAAAATATCCAAAACGTATTCTCCTTACTCCTTTAACCCTTGACCTGCTGAATATTTATATATGCCACACCCACTACTGATTATCAACCAATCAGATTACTTGATGCAAATGATTGCACAAACAATGAAGCTCTGGTTCAGAAGCCATCTGATCTGGATCTTCATTGTTTGAAAGATAAGACAGATATGACCGACTCAGTATAAGAAGATAGATAGACAAGGGCTAAAACTGTAGCCAGTATAAAAACCTTCTAGTTATTGTCCCCACGCTTTTAAAAAAAGCGTTCGGGGATATTGTGAACGCCTCTGTCCGTCCGTCCTTCCGTCTGTCCGTCACGCTATCTCCTCCATAACCACTGGTTGGAATGTAACCAAATTTGGTACACAGCTTCCTTACATGATGAGGGCGTGCAATGTCACATTTATTTTTGGCCCTGCCCCCAGGGGCCTTGGGGAGGGGTCAAAAGGTCAAATATCAATTAAATTTAATTTCAAAGTCAATTTTATAGATTTTGAAACCAAACTTTGCATAAGTAATGATTAATGATAGATGTAACACATATTGAACGGGATTTTGGCTGCGACCCCTGGGTCATTCCCAAGGGATCGGACTTGGGGGTTCAGGGGGTCAAAATTCAAATTTTACCGAATAAAGTCATATGGAATATCAAAATGAAGGGGGTGATTAGTAGAATACAAGTAAAATTTTGACCCTGGGGTCAGATTGGGGCCCTGGGAGAGGGGTCAGAGGGTCAAAATTTAAGTTTTTTGGAACATAGTCATGTGGCATATCAAATTGAAGGGCATGATTAGTAGAATATAATACAGGTAATATTTTGACCCTGGGGTCAAATTAGGGCCCAGGGTGAGGGGTTTTCGGTACTTGGCCCCTCTGTAGAAATCGTGGGGATTTGCGATGGCGCGCCATCGACAGTATTCTAGGTTTTTCTTTTATTTGGATGGAAACAAAGAAGTTAACGAGGTGTACATTTAATATGACAGCATGCAGTGTAATTTTGCAGTTATGTCAACTATAATTAAGACTTATTTCTTTTTTTCCCCCGCCCATAGGGGCTTGAAGAAATGGGCTGCATGATGCTTCCACGCAGAGCTGAATCCAGCCCGCACACTAGTACTGGTAAACCGCTTAGAGGATCTTAGCCTGTCCAGGAACAGCGGTGCGAGGCGGACAGTCCATGCTAATAAACCCTATTGGTTTCATTGGGCGACAGGGCTTGAGATGTCATTTCATCTCAGTGTCGAGTAAAAGTCCCACAAAATTGGAAGCAACGTCTCCAAAATGACCTTTACAGTGTTGACGGGGACGTTAAACCTGAAATCAACCAACCAACTTATTTCTTTTTTCTTTTTTTTTTAAAAAGCCCATATTTAAAAGGTTTCAGTTTTTCTTTCTGTGTGTTTACCACATTCATTGTCCTTGGTAAGAGACCGCTTTTTGGACTGTCTTAAAGACCACTTTTGAACAGTCCCAAAGGTGGTCTTAATAGCAGAATTCTCCTTTTTTAGATGGGCTTAATAACAGAATTCTACTATATATTCAGTGGTCATGATAGCTGAATTCTAATGTATTTTTGGAAATATACTTTTAGATTTGAATGCAGTAAATATGTACGCACAATAGACAAATTCATGCTTAAGATGCTAAGTAAAAAACACATCTGAAAATGTGGTCTGTTTATATAATCTGCTACTTCTGCTTGCTGACATTGCATTCACTGTTTACAGCAGTGACTTTTAACCTTTTTTCTACCAAATGGAATCTTCCACCTTATATATAGCAGGAGTCCATTTCAAAATTTTGGGGTGCCTGGTTGTGTTTTCTTCAAAAACTTTGGAAATTGACTGAAAATTATGCAAACAGTGTAGGCCCTGATCAGACGCTGCATTCTGCGGCGTCTGATCTGGGTCTGCACTGTTTGCCAACTACCCGGTTTGAGGTTTCCGGTACAAAATGGGTTAAAGTGACTAACAGACAACAAAGCAGCCAACTATCATTGTGATTGGCAATGTCAATACATGAATCGCTTAGTCAAAATAATTATGTCACACTGTGTTACTGGGTCAAATATTTAGATTTTTTTTTTTCTTTAAAAACTATTTTGTAAGTCTTTGAAAAAACCACAGCCATTTACCACATACTGTGCGGTAATTTCTTTAATGAGTTACCAAAGGACACATTAGACACATGCTGAAAACCAAGATATGAGATATGATTAAAATTAAATAGTTCACAAAATAGTAACCTGTAAGAAAATAAAAATACAAGTACATGTACACTAAGTCTTGATAACAATTTCTTTGGTATCCAAACTATAAACTTTGTTACTGTTAACCCTTGTCCTGCTGAATATTTAAATATGTCACACCCACTACTGATTATCAGCCAATCAGATTACTTGATGCAAATTATTGCAACAAATTCATAAACTGGATGGCAAACAATGAAGATCCTGATCAGATGGCTTCTTCAGAAGCCATCTGATCTGAATCTACATTGTTTCAAAGATAAGGCATATCCGGGCTCAGCAGGACAAGGGTTAAACAACCATATTATGTCCAAACAAAAAACAAAATGGTTATTTTTCACAGGCCTCCGTTGCTTAGTGGATAAGAGCGCTGACTCTTAAAAATTATGTCTCTCACCGCTGTGGTTCGAGCCTGGCTTGGATCACTTGAAACGCCAAGTGCAATGAAAGGTCAGGTGATTTTCCTCCGGGTACTCCAGTTTTCGCCCACCTCTGATTAACGATTGGCTGGATATGAGTGAAATAATCTGGAAAGGGCTGTAAAACCACCCCCCCCACAAACCTCCCCCAAAAAATAAAAAAAATGCTTATTTTTCTGTCTTCTCTGTTTGCAAAACATTGAAGACCATTGTTTTAAATAAAGTGCAACAAATCTTTAGGTTTGGCCTGGTCAGTATTATTTAATTTCTGTGTTTACCCTACCATGGTTTTCCTGGGCAAACATGCCAGAAATAGAAGCTGCCCTTCTGAAGTCAACGGTAGCCAGTTTGTTCAATCTGATCAGAGTGCATTTTTTGTTCATCAGGGTGCTTGAGTCAGGATCCACTGATAAGTCCCGCAACATGTAAAGACTCAGGTCAGGTTGTCATAGCAGCAATTGCTGTTTGTTTGAATTGAGGTTTAACGTCCCTGTCAACACTGTATAGGTCATTCTGGAGATGTCGCAATTTTGTGGGACTTTTACCCAACGTTGAGATGAAAAGACATCTCAAGCCCTGCCACCCATTACTGATCATTGCCTCCACTTCTATTTTGGATTTTCTAAGCAGTTTACCAGTACTCCTGTGCGGTCAGCTTAGGCTCTGTGCGGAAACACCATGCAGCCCAAACTATTTCTCCAAGCCCTGATGGGCAGTGTTGCTGTGGTTGTTCAGATATACAGGCAAGTCTTTGCGGTTATAGCATATGCTAGTGTGTGTGTTTGAATTGAGGTTTTAATATACCTATCAACTTTATTTGGGTCATTTTGAAGACGTTGCTTCCAGTTTTGTAGGACTTTCACTGGACATTGAGATGAAATGACATCTCGGGCCCTACTTGCCAAACAAACCAATAGGGTCACTATGCAGGGATGGTCCAACTCGCACCACTTTGCCTGGGCCGCAGGCTTAGCCCTTCCAAGCGGTTTACCAGTGCTCATGTGCAGTAGGTTTCAGCTCTGTATGGAAACATCATGCAGCCCAGCTCCGATGAGTCGGGTGCTTGTGTCGTCTAATGTTCCCTGACACAAATTTGGAACATGGCTTCCTTCTAGGTTCAGAAAGACTCTTTGTCATTCTTAACCCTTGACCTGCTGAATATTCAAATATGCCAACCCACTACTGATTATCAACCAATCAGATTACTTGATGCAAATTATTGCAACAAATTCGTAATCTGAATGACAAACAGTGTAGATCCTGATCAGATGGCTTCTTCAGAAGCCATCTGATCTGGATCTAGATTGTTTGACAAGTAAGGAATATCCGGGCTCAGCAGGACAAGGGTTAACGCTTGCCTGCCAGTCACATAAATTGTCATCTGCTTTATTCTTGTTGGTTTTTGTTTGATTTGAGGTTTAACGTCCCCGTCAACACTGTAAAGGTCATTTTGGAGACGTTGCTTCCAATTTTGTGGGACTTTTACCCGACATTGAGATGAAATGACATCTCAAGCCCTGTCGCCCAATGAAACCAATAGGGTTTATAAGCATGGATGGGCCGACTCCACCGCTTTGCCTGGGCATGCTAAGCGGTTTACCAGTACTCATGTACGGGTCGGTTTTAGCTCTAGAGCTGGGTATCGCCAGAAAAAATGTATCATGATACTATTGCGATACCAGACAGGCGATACGATACAGCATCGCGATACTTGCTTTGTACAGATTTGCTATGTTTTATTAGGTAAATTTGAACTTTGTTGAGGAGTAGAAAACGAGTTTCCTGTTCAATAACAACACATTGATTTATTAAGCATGTCCTTATATTTATATGCAATAAAATAAAATAAAAGACTTGACAAAAACAAAATGTTTCCGTACAAGTGATTCAAATGCCAATCCCGCACGTTCCATGTCTGGTTCAGCATCCCTTGTTTATATATATGTTAGTAGCAACCGCTTGTATCAACAATAAAACGCTAATTATGATGACTTTGCAGGTCTATCTATTTGCACAGACCCATCATCCTAGACACACACCATCAACCACACAAACATATTTGGAAGCAACAGTTTTGAATGATCTCAAAATACTAACAAAACTTATGTAGCACATGGGTCCATACTCGAGTCACTGTTGGTTCCAGTAGTTACTGTATAATGTATCCCGGTAGATACATCAACTGTTTTTATTGGATATAAGCAGTACCTTTTGGATACAGATTTTTTATCGGCGTAAGCACCTCAGAAAAATATGCGTCTCTTGTGTTTCAGATGTTTGTTATTATAACGCAAAAGCATCGGCAATTATCGATACACGGAATTAGTATCGCCAGCAAAAATATCACGATATATTGATGCATCAATGATATCACCCCCCCAGCTCTATTCAGCTCTGCGTGGAAGCATCATGCAGCCCATATATTTCTTCAAGCCCCGATGGGTGGGGGCTGTGCTTTTGGTTGGACTTAGGAATCTTTATCTAGCATGCCCTATTGTTTTAACTTTTAACCCATTGTATACTAGTGGACTCTTCCATTGTTATATGTTGGACAAGTCCATTTGTCATATAAGGGTTGTCAGGCCTATTTTTTTCATTTTTATCCCCCGACCGAATAGGTTCGGGGGATATAGCGATCAGCCTGGCGTCCGTCCGTCCGTCCGTCCGTCTGTCCGTCCGTCCGTCCGTCCGTCCGTCCGTCCGTAGACGCAACCTTGTGATGACCATAACTCCTATACCCTTTGAGATTCATTGATGGTTCTTGGCACAATTGTTCACAAGGCCGAGACGGCGTGTCATGCGCAAGAACCAGAACTCTGGATGCCATACTTTTTAAGTTATCTCCCCTTTTAATAAAATAGAATGACTACTTTGTGATGGCCATAACTCCAATACCCTTTGAGATATATTGATGGTACCTGGCACAGTTGTTCACAAGGCTGAGACGGCGTGTCATGCACAAGAACCACAACTCTGGTTGCCATGGTTTTGGAGTTATCTCCCCTTCCAATAAAATAGAGTGACAAGTTTGTGATGGCCATAACTCCTATACCCTTTGAGATTCATTGATGGTTCTTGGCACAATTGTTCACAAGGCTGAGACGGCGTGTCATGCGCAAGAACCAGAACTCTGGATGCCATACTTTTTTTAGTTATCTCCCCTTTTAATAAAATAGAATGACTTCTTTGTGATGGCCATAACTACAATACCCTTTGAGAGATATTGATGGTACCTGGCACAGCTGTTCACAAGGCTGAGACGGCATGTCATGCACAAGAACCACAACTCTGTTTGCCATGGTTTTGGAGTTATCTCCCCTTCCAATAAAATAGAGTGACAACCTTGTGATGGCCATAATTCCAATACCCTTTAAGATATATTGATGATACCTGGCACAGTTGTTCACAAGGCCGAGACGGTGCGTCATGCACAAGAACCACAACTCTGGGTGCCATGGTTTTTTAGTTATCTCCCCTTCTAATAATATAGAATCACTACCTTGTGATGGCCACATCTCCAACACTCTTTGAGATATATTGATGATACTTGGTACAGTTGTACATGAGGTTAAGTAGGTGTGTCACGTGCAAGAACCACAACTCTGGGTGCCCTGGTTTTTATAATTATCTCCCCTGACAATATAACCTTATGATGGCCATAACTCCAATACCCTTTGAGATATATTGATGGTACTTGGCACAATTGTATACAACATTGAGACGGTGCTACATGCCTAAGAACCACAACTTTGGGTGCTATGATATTTGAGTTATCTCCCCTTCCAATATAACAGTATGACAACCTTGTGATCATAGTACCTCCACTACCCTTTGAGACATATTGGTGGTACTTGATGCAGATGTACATGAGGTTAAGCAGGTGTGTCATGCTAAAGAATTTCAACTCTGGGTGTTCTGGTTTTATACTTATCTCACCTGGCAATATAACCTTGTGATGGCCATAACTCCAACACCCTTTGAGATATATTGAAGGACTTTGGCACAATTGTATAAAAGGTATAGAAGGGATGTCATGTGCAAGAACCACAACTGTTGGTGCTGTGGTATTTGAGTTATCTACCCTTCCAATATAACAGTATGACCAGCTTGTGATCACCATATATCCAATACCTTTTCAGACATACTGATGGTACTTTGTACAGAAATACACGAGCTTAAGCAGGCATGCCATGCGCAAGAACCACATTTCTGAGTGCCCTGGTTTTTCTCCCCTGACAGTATAATCTTGTGATGGCCATAACTGCAATACTTTTGTGATATATTGCTGGTTTAATTCTGGTGCACTTTCTATTGGTGAACAATCTTCTGAAGGCCATATTGGCTTTTGGTCGGGGGATTTGCCATCTCTTCCGATGGCTATTTTTATTCTATTTCTGAAGGAAAATTCTGTAAGCAAATAGTTCAGGCCTTGATCAGATGCTGCATTTTGTGGTGTCTGATCTGGGCCTGCACTGTTTGCCAAGATACCCCTGTAGGGTTTCCCACATACAATGGGTTAAGTTGCCAATCACAACAATTGTTGTCTGCTTGTAACTTCAAAAGTCATTGTTGTAAACTGTCTGTGTTCCTCTAGGAGCAGTCTGATCAGTGTCCACACTGTTTGCCTGTATGCCAAAAAAAAATATGTTTAAAAAGTTTGCAAAAAGTTGCAGCAGATGACATTAACAGATAGCATTTTCAGATGCAGTTTTTATTGGCATTCTAAGGGTTAACTAGCAAAATCATAGTGCATATGGCTCGTATTGCAAATTTCCCCATGAATGAAGACGCGATTCTTCAAAATGTAATCACTCGTAAAATATGTATAATTTCTTCATTCTCAAGGCTACTCAAGAAGTGAGTGGATTAGAGCATGCTCCAACGCTCGTTTAAAAGCGTACTAAACATTTTCTGCTACCTATAAAGAGCCACGCTTGATCACATACAAATTGATATTGAGAAAGTTCGATGATTTATAACAGAGCAAGTGCGTGAAAAAATAAGTTTTCAACGCAGGCGTGAACAGACTAGATCGTAGCAAAAATGTGCATCTTGAAATACTGTTCAGAGCCATCACCATTGATTCTCAAATTCCATGGTGACGGAATATTTATATTTACGAATAGCAACGGATCAGATCAGCCTGCGCATACGCGCAGGTTGATCTGATCCTTTGCTATTCCCTACATGTCACTCTCCTTTTGCGAGACATTGCTCACATTATGAATGAAAAAGATTATAACTAATTTTTAAATTATGTTGGTTTTCCATTTCTCTGATCTTTTAAAATTCTTTATCCTCCAACATCGGGTCTCCAACTGGTTTAAGTCAATGTGTGTTTAAAAAGATTCAAGACCACAAAGCTATACTTAAATACAGTCGCGTCAGGCCACCCCTATATTTGATTGAATAAAAAAATCGTGAAATCATTTTAAGTTTGAATTAAAATATGCTTTATGGTTTTCATCCTTAGATTAATATTTTGTTTAGACTACAAACACCCGACCCCCTGTTATAAACTAGTAATATAATCTATGATTTACAAGCCAATAAAACCCTGATATTCTATTAAACTGGCGATATTTTTATTATTTTTTTCGTCACTTTTATCTTTAAACAAGATACTGAATTTTATGATATTCAAATTTAGGAGAACTCAGTTGTAAGTAAGATAATCTAAAAAGATCTTTATTGAGATTTTGCTACCTTGAACATTCTGATAATTGCAGAAATTTTGTAGCCATGGGTCCAAAAATCCCTCATGCATAATAATTGTCATTAAATCTTAAAGACCCATATGTATAAAGGTAATTTCTAAGTATGAAATAAAAATGAACTGGGGCCAGTCATTCAGATCTCGAGCTAACGGTATTGTTAATTGATTGATTGATTATTTGGTGTTTAACGACACATCCTGGTGGATCATTTAGAGATAGTAGAGGAGATGAAAGTGAGGGATGAAAGAAAGAGGAAAATAAAAATGTTGAAACAGAGGAAACAACAATGCTCACCCTCTAACAATGCTCACCCTCTAACCTTACCTGCTGCAAGGACAGCAGGGCTCTTGTCCAGCTGTAAGCCAATATTAGTTGGATGCCCCAGTGAGGTAAGATACACAACGCCTTCTCCTCACCCGTCCACCCCAACAATGTTGTTAACCCTTTTTGTACCAAATGGAATCTTTCTCCTTATATATAGCAGGAGTCCATTTCAAAATTTAGGGTTGTAAGGTTGTGTTTTCATCAAAATTTATTTGGAAAATGGCTGAACCTTTTGCAAACAGTGTAGGCCCTGATCAGACGCCGCATTCTGCGGCGTCTGATCTGGGCCTGCACTTTTTGCCAAGGTACCCCGTTAGGGGTTTCTGGTACTGAATGGGTTAATTAACGTTATTGTTGTTTGTTTTTGTTTGATTTGAGGTTTAATGTCACCGTCAACACTGAAAAGATCATTTTGGAGAAGTTCCTTCCAATTTTGTGGGACTTTTACCCGACATTGAAATGAAATGACATCTCAAGCCCTGTCGCCCAAAGAAACCTATGGGGTGGACAGTCCGCCCAAAGAAACCTATGGGGTGGACAAGCATGGACAGTCCGACCCGCTTCGCTTTGCCTGGGCAGCCTAAGATCCTCTAAGCGGTTTACCAGTACTCGGTTTCTGTGAGTGAGCTCTGCATGGAAGCATCATGCAGCCCATCTATTTCTTCAAGCCCCAATTGGTGGGGGCCATAACATATTGTTAAAACTTTGATATGTTTTGTAAAAACTTTGATTATTTAGTTTGGCAAATGTGCCAGTATTTTTTTTCTGAAAAAAAAATTGTGAGTAGCTTCTGTTAATGCTATCAGAGTATTAGATATTATGCTTGCTAGAAGAGTTCATATTTTGACCACTAAACGAGCTCATTAACCCTTTTTGTACCAAATGGAATCTTCCTCTGTATATATAGCAGGAGTCCATTTCAAAATTTAGGGGTGTCAGGTTGTGTTTTCATCAAAATTTATTTGGAAAATGACTGAACTTTTAGCATACAGTGGAGGCCCTGATCAGACGCCGCGTTCTGCGGCGTCTGATCTGGGCCTGCACTGTTTGCCAGGGTACCCATTTTGGGGTTTCTGGTACAGAGTGGGCTTCGAACAGTTGGCCCCTAGGCTCGGTTATTTAAAGTATGATGTTACCTTAACAAGCTTAGATCATTAGTGGTCATATTGATAAATGTTTTAGTAAGTTCAGTATCTAATACATAAATATTTTTGCTGCAAAATGTGATTTGCAAAAGCTACTCTAATTTTTTTCAGCAAAAATAGTGCAGTATATTGGCCATATTAACCCATTTTGTACCAAATGGAATCTTCATACTTATATATAGCAGTCCATTTCAAAATTTAGGGGTGTCAGGTTGTGTTTTCTTCAAATTTTATTTGGAAAATCGTTGAACTTTCTGCAAATAGTGTAGGCCCTTATAAGAAGCTGCTTTCTGCGGTGTCTCATCCTGGCCTGCACTGTTTGCCGCGATACCCCTTTTGTGGTTCTGGTACAAAATGGGCTAACCCATTGAATACTAGTGGACTCTTCCATTGCTATATGTTGGACATGTCCATTTTGTCATATAAGGGGTGCCAGGCCTATTTTGCCATTTTTTACTCTGTTTTTGATGGAAAATTCTGTTAGCAAATAGTGCAGGCCCTGATCAGATGCCGCGTTCTGCGGCATCTGATCTGGGGCTGTGCTGTTTGCCAAGGTAGCCCTTTAGGGGTTTCCCCGCATGCAGTGGGTTAAGTGTAACCCTATTTTTTAAGGGGATACAGGTACAGGGGAAGCTACTTGTTTTTTTGCTGAAGTTATCTCCCTTAGAAAAAAGACAAATTTTCAGGTGAAAACCATAACTCTCCTGATTTTGTTAAAAAGCTTAAATGTTAAAAGCTAAGATATTCAGCAGAGATAAATTTGAAATAAAACTGGAATAAAGATATTTATCGATGGATTTGAATAAACCACCCCTACGTGTGAACTGTAAATTATTAGTTATTGTAAGAATATATTTTAAAGTGGCGCTTTTTACCTCTGTAAATTTGCACCGGTACTACTTCTGACTAGAATATGCTTCTGTGTAGTAAGCAGAGTTTCGCTAAGAAATTGGTTACCTAAAGAAAAGTAATTCTGGGCTGGAGTAGCTAGCAACCCAAAACTGGTACCCGGGCAAACATTGCAGGCCCAGATCAGATGCCACAGAACGCAGCTTCTGATCAGGCCCTACACTGTTTGCAAAAAGTTCAGTTATTTTCTGAATAAACTTTAATGAAAACACAACCTGTCACCACTAAATTTTGAAATGGACTGCTGCCATATATAAGGAGGAAGATTCCATTTGGTACAAAAAGGGTTAATGCATGCCAATCTTTCTAAAAGGACCTTCATCAATCAGGAGATTGGCAAACAACGCAGGAGCATGAAAGTGAAAGTGCAGTCTGATCCATGTGTGATCCAGGAGAGCAGTTTTGATAAGTTACCTGGGAAAGATCACAAATTATATACCCGATCCTTTCCCACAGCCACAATCATGCAAGCAGACAGACAGACAGTCTCCCAGATGAACACATGCATGCAGAGAGAGAGAGAGAGAGAGAGAGAGAGAGAGAGAGAGAGAGAGAGAGAGAGAGAGAGAAAGAGAAAGAGAGAGAGAGAGAGAAAGAAAGAGAATTTCCCAGATGGACACATGCTTGCAGAAAGAAAGAGAGAGAGGGAGAGAGAGAGGGTGGGATGGGGGTGTTAGAGGCAAGTGAGAGAAATTCATGAATGTTTCTTGTCCTTTTATTAACCCTTATCTTGCTGAATATTCATTTAAGCCACTCCCATTTCTGTTTGTCAACCAATCAGATTACATGATGTAATTTATTCCTACAAATTCATAAATTGAATGTAAAACAGTGTAGATCCTGATCAGATGGCTTCTTCAGAAGCCATCTGATCTGGATCTACACTGTTTGCAAAGATAGGGGTTGTTGTGAACAGCAAGATAAGGGTTAAAGTGGCAGTAAAAGCAGATATGAATTTCAAATATACCCAACAGCTGTCATGATTAAAGGGTCTGAGAGAATTGTGAAAGGCGACAGATGAACCATGGGATATTAGGATAATGATAATGTAGAACAAAATATTTGGCCACAGGGAGTGTTAATTACCAGCAAACCTGTGCATCCTGATCAGATCAGGTACCCTTGATAAAGAAATTAACATATTATTATTTACCCTAAAGTCGTAGATTAACCCTAGAGTCCTTGTTGTGCACCAAAAAATCATACAAGTGAACCTGAACCAGATCTGACTGCTCCTCTGATCAAGATCTACACTGTTTGCCATTGAGCAAAAATCATTGCAGTCAAAAGACAGTGAAATTCCGCTATTAAGACCTCCTAAAATTAACACTAATTTTCCTTTAAAAATCTCATTTAGTAGATTGCAGTTATTCATGCCTAAATGTATTTTCTGCATACTGTGTCCTCTGATCAGAGACCACCTTAAGAACAGTTACTTACGATACTACAGGGCATGCCTGCGGATCTACACTAATTGCTTAGGTCTTTCTGTCTAAATACATATGACAAATATGATTGGGCCAAACATTATTTGATTGAAAAGGCATGGGCCCATAGCAGCCTCATTGTCTCATGGACAGAGAAATTGGGCGCTGATCAGACTGCCTGGGTGATGTATCACGAAGTGTCTGCCACGTTTTAATAATAGATAGTAAACCTGAACTAAACTATTTAAACTGCACTAAATTTTGGTGATAACTGCTTGTCATTATGAGAAAATCTATGGGTTTTGTAAGAGGAGAAAAAAGATTGATAATATCATGTCTTAATTTTGCACACACGATGACATTGTGTGGCTTTGAATTTCAAATCGGTATTTTAATTGCAAATGAAATTTGAGACAGAGTCGGCTGATTTTTCATACCAGTTGATCGCTTTCTGTCATCTAGCACAATCTTTTTTTAGGAAATTGTGAGATGATTTTAACCCTTATCCTGCTGAATATTCAGTTTAGCCACACCCATTTCTGACTTTGAACCAATCAGATTACTTGATGTAATTTATTCTTACAAAGCCATAAACTTAATGTCAAACAGTGTAGATCCTGATCAGATGGCTTCTTCAGAAGCCATCTGATCTGGATCTACACTGTTTCCAAAGATAGGGGTTGTCGTGAATAGCATGATAAGTGGTAATTAATTCAAGCTTAATATAGTTCCTACAAACTATTGACAGAAATGAATAAAAAAATAAATAAATAAAATAAATAAATCCATCAGAATCACTTCATTTACGGCCCTGGTGGCTGTCATTTGCATTTTGACTAGTGATTGGTAGGTGGCAGTTTCAGTCCCTGGTGGTAACAACTACCTTCTTTCATGGAAACTTTAAACCTTGACCTATTTTCATGGAAACTTTAAACCTTGACCTATTTTACCCCAAGGTCAAATTTGACACATAGGCTTGTCTTTGGAAAAATGTCAAAACTGAGTATTTTTTGTGAACTAATAATTTGCAGCTTGTGATCTGAATTGATAGATGCAGTTAGCTAAATGAGTGGATGAAACTACATGAGTATTCAAGGTCAAGGCCATTTCTTGACCTTGACCCAAGGTTATTTAGATATGAAAATTAAAATTTGTTTTCCACAGAAACCACTGGGCCATTTGTAACCAAATTTCATAAGAAAGGAAATGAAAATTAATTAATTTGATTTGGTCATATGACCAAGATGGCCGCGATGCCCATATAAGGTAAAAACCCTTCAAAATTTCTCTCCGGAACCATTAAGCAGATTGCCATGAAACTTGGTGTGTAGCATGGGGGGGGGGGGGGGGGGACATGGTCCATCATAGTTTATTCAAATGATGACCCTTGGATGACCTTGACCTATTTTACGCCACTGTCAAATTTGGTTAAATAGACTTTTATTTGGGATAAAGTCAAAACTGTGTATTTTTCGGAATTTGCTTGTGATCTGAACATAGGTAGATGCAGTATTGTGATTTGATGAAACTACATGAGTATTCAAGGTCAAGGTCATTCTTTGACCTTTGCCCAAGGTCAGTCAGGTGTGAGAAATTAAAAAAAAAATTAACTCAGAAACCACTGGGTCATTTGTAACCAAATTTCATATGAAAGGTTGTAGGAACAACAAAATGAAAATTCATTGGTCACATGATCAATATGGCAGCCATGCTCATATAAGGTAAAGACCCTTCAGAAATCTTCTTCTCCAGAACCAAAGGGCCGATTAACATGAAAGTTGGAATGTAGCATTGGGGACTCTAGCCAATCGTATTTTATACAAATGATGGCCCCTGGACGACCTTGACCTATTTTACTCAAGGTCAAAACTGGTTGCATAGGCTTTTGTAAGGAAAAAGCAGACCCATGTATTTTTCAGAAACTATTGGAGCCTGTGATCTGAAAATTTGTAAATGCAGTTAGCTAAATAACTGAAAATACATGAGTATTTAAGGTCAAGGTCATTCCTTCACCTTGGCCCAAGTTTATTCAGATATAAATTGTTTTGCTGGGCCATTTGCTCTTAGGAGCAGTGAAATGAATTAATAAATTGATATGAGTTTGGTCACATGACCCGTATGACAACCATGCCCTTATATGGTAATAACACATCGAAACCCTTTTTTTCAGGAACTAACGATTGCTTTGAAATTTGATGTGTAGCATTGGCATCCCAGGCCATCAAGTTTAGGTCGCATGACCTAGATGGCTACCTTAGTTAAACCCCAGAAATCAAATGGCTCCATATATGCTCAGCCTTCAGGTGAGCGGTTCTGTACCATTGGTCCTCTGGTTCATATTCCAAGACATAGGTTGTCGGTACTCGTTTTGAACCACCTCGATGAGGTGGTTCTAAAGAGCACCCACAACCTATGTTTGAAGAGAAAACTACATCATGTGAATACATTATTTTTCTTATTTCTGCTCTAAGACATAGGTTATGGGTACTCGTTAAAACGGCCTCAATGAGGCGGTTTTAACGAGCACCCATAAGCTATGTTTGCAATATAAATAAGAACAGATTTTTATCAGAAAAGTAGCCATTTTGGAGATGTGAAAAATGCACTATGGCGCACGGGTTTGTTATCGTAATGAGAAAAATATCACAAGTCCTATCAGAAAAATGGCCAGTTTGGGGATATGAAATAATGCACTATATCACCCGGGCTTGTTATCATAAATTCATCGGCAGTGTAAATTCACATCTGAACTGGAGCCATTTTACTATGACATAGCATACAATAGATTTAAACTGACATTTTCATTCAAAACACAAGCTGTTTTGTCATCTTTAAAATGATCACATATGAATCTATTTATCATACGAGCCCCGCCAAGCGAATTTGTGTCTTCGAGCATTCCGTCATGACAAATTTTAACTGCGCATGCCCAGCCATTCAGAGGGGCCAGGGATATGGCTTTCTGTCTGAAGGTTCCTCTTGATTCACTGCTTGTATGAGCGAGCAGCGTAGGTTCTGGCGAGACTGCGCGGATGCGCAGGCTCGCCTGAACCTTCGCTGCTCGCATAGGGGATAAGTACCAAAATCGCTTGACGGGGCCCATATAAAGTAGTATGTCTTTTTCGCCATAGTCTGTTTGAATAAGGGCGCGACACAGAGACAAAAAAGTATAAAAATGATAGCAAACTAATGTCTTACTTTTTGAGGAAAGGATATAATTGAAATGTTAAAATGTTCAATTAGATTCAGCTATGCAAAGTATGTCTGCCTGTACATTATGTCAGCATTTTTCCCCACTCATTGGATATTGGGTTTAGCCATTAAGATGCCGATCACAGCAATTGTCATTTGCTTTGCCATCTGCATGGTACTTTAAAAGTCATCTTTGCAAACAGTGTGGAGCCAGATCAGACTGCTCCTCTTGGAGCAGTCTGATCAGGGTCTACACTGTATGCTAGAGGAGGTGTCCTATCAGGGTCCACACTGTGTGCCTATATGCAGAAATATTCTCTAAAAAGTTTGCAAAGAGATGCAGCAGATGACATAAACTGAGACGACATTTTCATATTCAGTTTGTCTTGGCTGCTTATAGCTTAAATTTATTGTACAGAGACAGACATTTCTACAGTCATTATCTCCCTTCGGCTGATTCAAGAAGGGCAGTTGTCAGTTTCTGGCGAAAGAAAGTGCACTGTACTGGTTAACCGCTTACGTATAAGCTTGCCCAGGTGTAAAGTGTGGATAAGAAAACTGACCCGCTCAAAAATGACCTATTGTTGATTGGGCTGTTAAACCCAAATACAAACAAAACAAACAAAACAGAGACAGACAAACAGTGTAGACTCAGATGAGGCCATTTCATAACAAGCAGCCTCATCCGGATCTACATGTGCGGGTTTCCGTTCTGTTTTAATGACATGTACTTATAGAAGCCTCCGTGGTGTAGTGGTTATGCTACTTCCCTTGTAAACCAGGGTTCGCAGGATCGATCCCGTGCTTCTCCAGACTTTCGGATGAGTCGTTAAACCGAGGTCCAGACTTTAGCTGTTGGTGCGACGTAAAACTCAAACACTCACTCACTTTAATGACACATATGTGAAACAGCTACAGTCACTAAGCAAGCATGCATTTGGTTCCCAAAAAAGGCAAATGCCTTAAAGTTCACCTGTATTAAGCAAGCACCTGTCTTAAGCAAGCACATTTTGATGATCCCATAGGTGCTTGCTTAGCACAGGTTGGACTATTATAAACCTTGGGGCAAAGGTGACATGTATCTTGCATCACTGGGGCATCCAACTGCTATTGGTTGGACAAGACCTGTTGTCCTTGCAGTAGGTAAGGGTAGAGGGGGACTGTTGTTATAACTAGCCACCTCATCAGGATCTATACTGTTTGCCATTCTGTTTTAATGACTCTTGTGAAACACCCTATTAAACTCCGTTCAGAAAATCTGAATCATCGATTTTTTCGATTCTCGCGTTTAATACTCATTTTAGCCCATACATCACTATGGGAAAGTTTTAGACCTCACCCTCCGCCGATTTATCCAGCAAGTCGTATGCCTCTGCGATAGCCAGGAAAGTCTGTGATTATTTGGAGAAAAGTGCAAAATCTAAATTTTCTTCCACAAACTAAGACATTCTGACAGGTTCGACACACCCTTTTAAACCATATATAGAAGTGGTTACTGCTCTTGTAAATTACAAGGGCGTCTATGTTTTATTTGCACGATCACTTCATGGAAAATCATTGGCTGTGACACCACATCCGATATCGGTATATTTCTTTTTGACAACTGTTGACAGCACATTGCGCTAATGGCTCCCCGTTCCTAGTGAGCCTCTATCTAGCCATTCGAATGTAAGGTGTGTCGTAACTGCATATCTATTTATAAAGTGCATCACATGGCTTTGAATATTTATTATTTTACCTGACAATCATCGTCAAATGGACTTAGTCTGTGGTCTCATTTCTTTGGTTTGCAATTTTCTCCAAATAATCATAGCCTTCCCTGACTGTCGCAGAGGCATATGACCTGTTGGAGAAGTCGGCGGAGGGTCAGGTCTAAAACTTTCCCATAGTGATGTATGGGCTAAAATGAGTATTAAAAGGAAGAAACGAAAAAATCGATGATTCAGATTTTCTGAACGGAGTTTAGCCCTTTTTGTACCAAACGGAATCTTCCTCCTTGTACAGTAAAACCTGTCTAATAGTGGCCACCTCTATTAAGCCAGCAACCTGTCTTAAGCAAGCTGGCATTCAGTTCCCGTAAAAGGAAACTGCATTAAAATTCACCTGTGTTAAGCAAGCACCTGTCTTAAGCAAGCACTTTTTGAATATCCCAAAGGCACTTGCTTAATACAGGTTTGACTATATAGCAAGAGTTCATTTCAAAATTTAGGGATGTCAGGTTGTTTTCTTCAAAATGTATTTGGAAAATGACTGAAGTTTTAGCAAACAGTGGAGGCCCTGATCAGATGCTGCGTTCTGCGGCGTCTGATCTGGGCCTACACTGTTTGCCACTTACCCGTTTTGGGGTTTTCGGGACCAAAAGGGTTAATTAACCCTTAAAGTGCCATGAAAAACTGCATCTGTAAATGTTGTATTTGTCATCTGCTGAATCTTCTGGCAAACTTTTTGAAAATATTTTCATACACAGGCAAACAGTGTGGACCCTGATCACACTGCTCCTGGAGGAGCAGTCTGATCAGCATCCACACTGTTTGCAACAATGACTTCTTCAGTAACCATGCAGCAGACGACAAAGCAGATGACAATTGTTGTGATGGGCATTGGAAGGGTTACCCCTAACAGTCCCCCAAAATCAGAAACAATGCCTCCAAAATGACCTAGAAGCCTCTGTGGTGTAGTGGTTATGCTGCTCGCCTTGTAAACGAGGGGTTGCAGGATCCTCCAGGGCTTCTCCAGACTTTCGGATGACTCTTTAAACCGAGGTCCTGTCTCCATATGACCTTCGCTGTTGGTGGGACGTAAAACTCAAACACTCACTCACTCCAAAATGACCTATATAGTGTTGATGGGGACATAAAACCTCAACACAAACTTTGGGTAGTAAATTATGCTTGTTCATATATTAGAACAAGTATGGTAGGGAGTTGAGGTGCAAAATTAATTACAGTACAACCTGTATTAAGCAAGCACCTAAGGGATAACAGAAATGTGCTTGCTTAAGACTGGTGCTTGCTTAATACAGGTGCAATTTATCAATTTATCACATTTGGATTTTTCGGGAACAAAGCACCTAATTGCTTTAGACAGGTTGCTTGCTTAATAGAGGTGGCCATTAAGACTGGTTTTACTGTACTGTACTTTTATGTTTTTTGTTTCAGGTTTTTCTAAATGACGGGCAGCCTGAAAGGAACAAGATTGTATGTTCTGGCTAAAAATGTCAAGGGAAAATGTGTCTTCAGATCTGTGCCCTCAGTGAAGACTTGGATCATCTTGGGCAGTCTGATCAAAGTCTTTACTGTACCCTGGACAAAAGCAAGTGTCTTCATGTACCCTGCGATGTCTGTGTTCTGCATGTGTGGGTTAACTGGCTGATTCAAGACTTACGCTGAGCAATATTTACTGACCAGTGACAGATTTAGACAAGGCATCTTTACTAGTGGACTCTTCCATTGCTGTATGTTGGACAAGAACATTTGTCATATAAGGGATGGTAGGCCTATTTTTATGCCCCCGGAATCTAGATTTGGGGGGCATATAGTTTTTGGTCTGTCTGTCTGTTTGACTGTTTGTCTACAAAAACCTTAACATTGGGCATAACTTTTGAATGGCAATAGATAGAGCTTTCATATTTCACAAGTGTATACCTTATCATAAGACCTTTCCAGTGGTACCATAATTTTTGATTTCCTGACCTTAACCTTGACCTTTGACCTACTTTTTTCAAAATTTTTACAAACATTAACATTGGCCATAACTTTCGATTGGTTAGTGATAGGGCTTTCATATTTCACATGTGCATTCCTTGTCACAAGACCTTTCTAGTGGTACCATAATTTTTGACCTTGTGACCTTGGCCTTGATGTTTGACCTACTTTTTAAAAACTTTTTTTGTTTGTATACTATTTTTGATGAAAAATTCTGTTAGCAAATAGTGCAGGCCCTGATCAGATGCCACAGAATGTGGCATCTGATCTGGGCCTGTACTGTTTGCCAAGGTAGCCCTTTAGGGGTTCCTACAATGGGTTAAACTTGCTTCTTTGATCCTTTAACCCTTAAGATGACAATTACAACATTTGTCGTCTGCTCTGTCTTCTACTGGTTACTTAAAAAGTCACAAACACTGCACCCAGTTCAGACTGCTCCTCTAGGAGTGGTCTGATCAGGGTCCACACTTTTTGCCTGTATGTAAAAATATTTTCTAAAATGTTTGAAAGAAGATTCAGCAAAAGACATAAACAGAGGGCATTTTCAGATGTTGTGTTCTTGGCATCCACAGGGCTACCCTTATCCTGCTGAACAACAACAACCCCTACCTTTGCAAACAGAGTAGAAGAAGCCATCTGATCAGGATCTACAGTGTTGTTTGGTTTGTGAATTTGAACGAAATCATGTAATCTGATTCGCTGATAGTTATAAATGGGTTTGGCTAATTAAGTTATTCAGCAGGATAAAGGTTAAATTGGCTCAGAAATGAATATCCTCTGGTTCCAAGATGGGAAATAGATGCACCTTTCACATTAATTTTGTTAACCCCTTGTATACTAGTAGACTCTTCCATTGCTATATGTTGGACAAGTCCATTTGTCATATAAGGGGTGTCATGTCTATTTTTTTTTCGTTTTTATTCTATTTTTGACAGAAAATTCTGTTAGCAAACAGTGCAGGCCCAGATCAGACACCGCATTCTGCAGCGTCTGATCTGGGCCTGCACTATTTGCCAAGGTACCCCTTTACGGGTTTCCCGCATACAATGGTTAACAAAGGACCACGTTAACAAAGGACCACATTTTTCAGACCTTCTGTTTGTGGCTCACCTGTCACGGTGACAAGGTGAGCTTTTGTTTGTTTGTATTGGGGTTTAATGGCCCAGTCAACACTATTTTAGGTTATTTTTGATCTGGTCAGTTTACCTATATATCCACACTTTTTCTGGGCAGGCTTATACGTAAGCAGTTAACCAGTACAGTGCACATTCTTTCGCCAGGTGAGCTTTTGTGATCACATTTTGTTTGTTGTCCTTCGTGCGTCCATTCGTGCATAAACAATTTCTTCAAACGACATCTCCTCCTAAACTACTGAACAGTTTCTGACCAAATATGGCAGAAATGATCTTTGGGTGGTCCTCTTCAAAATTTTTCAAATGGTTCTGGTCCATTTGCACATGTTGGTCACGGGAGTGCACATCTAGGTCACGGGAGCTAAAAAAAGATTTTTAACCAAAAACTTAGAAAATCCCTAAAATAAAGGCCCAGGTCTTTGATATTTAATATGAAGCTTCATCTAGAGGACCTCTGACAAGATTGTACAAATTATTGCCTTGGGCCTGGCCAAAAATGTCCACTCCCTGGGGCCCACATGTTTTACATAGACTTACAGGGAAAACCTTAATCTTCTTGTCTTAAACCAGAAGGCTCAGGTCTTTGGTATTTGGAATGATGCTTCATCTAGTAGAGCTCTATCAAGATTGTTCAAATCAAAGCCTTTGGGGCCAGAAATGGTCATGCCCAGGGGCCTACATGTTTTGCATAGACTTTTAAAGAGAAAACCTTTAAACATCTAATCTGAAACCAGAAAGCCCAGGTCTTTGATATTTAGTATGAAGTTTCATCTAGTGGACCCCGGTGCAATACATGGCTCTGCGCTAGGTTGCAATTGATTGGTATAGTTGAATGTATTTCACAAGTTCAACCGATGTACAACTATATTGACAACCCTGGATCTATGAAGATATTTATATCAATCAGGGAAATAAACATGTCTTTCCTTTCTTCACAGTTTCTTTTTTTCTAAACATCTCTGATGATTTTCTGGTACACAGGTGAGCTATACTGGGCCATCGGTACAGGGCCATTTTGGCCAAAATGGCCCTCTTGTCCTATAAAGTAAGCAGCATGCGCCCCAACCCATGGGGCTTGGAGATATAGATTTGCCTGCATGGTGCTTCCATGCAGAGCTGAAACCAACCATGTATAAGAATATAAGAATCTTATATGGGTGTGAGGGGTGGATAGAAAAATCCGTCCCGAGGGACACTGTCCGGCATCACGAGGCTTGCCGAGTGATGCCGGACAGTGATCCCGAGGGACGGATTTTTCTATCCACTCCTCACACCCATATTGGATTCTTTTTCTTGCATACCTTCCATTTCTATTGCGAATTTTTAATGCTGCTGTCACTTCGGTTACCGACGTCCGCCATTTTGTGATGACACAACAGGAATGTTTTGTGACGTCACGCATGACGACGCCGCGCATGAGGTTGTAATCAACCAGTGCATTTATCAAACACACGATTATATTCGATTTGGGGTCGGAACACCAGGGTCAGAACATAAATTTCTATCCCAGGGTAAAATCACGGATTTCCTTGTCTGGTGTGCAAGAACTAGTAAACTGCTTAGAAGGTGTAAAATAGAAGTGAAGGTAATGATCAGGAATCAATACAATTAACCCACCGCTCCCATCAGAGACACCAAAGGGAAAGAAACACAAACATAAAACAACAGGCCCTAATGGAAACATCAATAGCGGAAAGCCAAAAGGACATGTACTTTCCCACAAAATGGCCAGTTGGCTATCCAAAATAAAACAATATAAGCGATACAAACACTCAAAAGACAAACCATAACAAAAAATAAACTGCGACAGAAGAACCGCCTTGGAACGGTCAGTGAAACGAATTCCACTGCCCAGTCATACAAACCCTATAATAATTGGTTTCATTGGCCGGCAGGAGCATGAGATGTCATTTCAACTCAGATGCCGGGAAAAGTCCCAGAAACTTCGAAGTAACATCTCCAGAATGACCTAAATAGTTATGACAGGGATGATAAACGGCGAATCAAACAAACCTTTCTTTTTTACAAGGGAAGCAATTTTAAAGATTTCCTGTTTTCCTATTAACCCTTTTTGTACCAAATGGAATCTTCCTCCTTATATATAGCAGGAGTTCATTTCAAAATTAAGGGGTGTCGGGTCGTGTTTTCTTAAAAATTAATTTGGAAAATGGCTCAACTTTTCGCAAACAGTGTAGGCCCTGATCAGACGCCGCATTCTGCGGTGTCTGATCTGGGCCTGCACTGTTTGCCCTGGTACCCATTTTGGGGTTCCGGTACTGAATGGGTTAACTATGCAGCCTATGGAAAGGGGTGTTCAGGAACAAATTTTTTCACTTTAGACTCCAAAAACATGACATGTGAGTTAAAATACTTTTGAAAGATTTACATCCCGCGAAGGTGTATCCATTCCCCTTAAATAGATGGACTCACATAAATGTTGCATTTGTACACTTGTTGGTGAAACTCTACAGTTGTTTTTGCCCCAGTCCATCGGGGCTTGAAGAAATAGATTGGACTGTATGTTGCTTCCACGCAGAGCTGAAACTGATCACACATGAGTACTGGTTAAACGCTTAGGACTTAGCCTGCCCAGGCAAAGTGGTGTGAGTCCAGTACATATAAGCCTTGTGGTTTCATTGGGCAGCAGGGCTTGAGATGTCATTTCATCTCAATATCGGGTAAAAGTACCACAAAATTAATGGAAGCAGCATCTCCAAAATGACCTAATAGTGTTGACCGGAACGTTAAGCCTCAATTCAAACAAACTGTACAGTTGTTTGTGAAACTGTAGAGTTGTTTGCGATACTGTGCAAATTTTTATGTGAAATTGTACAATTGTTTGTGAAACTGTACAGTTGTTTGCAAAATTGTTCATGTGTCTGTGAAACTATCCAGTTGTTGTGATCTGTATACTGATTTTTGAAACTGTACAGTTGTTGTGAAACTGTACACTTGTTTGTTAAACTGTACAGTTGTCTGTAAAACTGAACAATTGTTTTTGAATCTCTACAGTTGTTTGTGAAACTGTACAGTTGTTTGTGAGACTGTACAATTGTTCTTGAAACTCTATAGTTGCTTGTGACACTGTACAGTTGTTTTTGACCCTGTACAGTTGTATTTGAAACTGTACAGTTGTTTAAAAAACTGTACAGTACAGTTGTTGTAATACTGTGCAATTGTTTGTAACTGTACAGTTGTGTGTGCAACTGCACAGTTGTTTGTGAAATTGTACAGTTGTTTGTGAAACTGTACAGTTGATTTTGAAACTGTAAAGCTGTATGGGCATTTGTGACAAGATGATCTGTATAGTTTGTTGTACATATATTGATAGACTGTGATAAAGGGAAAACCAGTCAAGACTGATCAGAGAACTGCTTTTACTCTAAATTTTAGTCAAATTTAACCCTTTGACTGCTTATTAAATATTACTAGCAGACAACATTTTCAAAGCATTTGTTTCTTATTTTTCAGTGAAAATAAGGCTTTGCATTACATTTGAATCGTCTGCCCAGCAGACGATTCACATGTAATGACAAGCCTTATTTACTATGCAAAATATTTTTTTTGAAAATGTGATTTTCATCTGCTCTAGGCTTTTATGTAACAGTCAAGGGGTTAGTGGCAAAACCTACTACATGACCTTTTCTGCTTACAATGAATTAGATCAGCCACCGCATCCACCCACACTGGTCAGCGTCCTGGCTCTCCAGTGGGCACACAAAGTGTAGGCAATGTTGTATCCCGTCAATGCAATGTCATGACGTTGATACAACTTTGTGTAAACGTCATTTGCCCGGCTTGGTCTTGGTCCAGGGGCCATAGAAGGGTAAAAAGAAAAGCAAAGAAAGACTCTGATACATCTGTGCAGATGGCAGCCTGACCTGAGTTTTTGCTTATTGAACAAGTTTTTATGTAGGATTTGCAATGCACTGGCTCATTTACAATTGGAATTTTTTATAGCCAGAGGTTACAACAGGATATCATTAGTTTGTATAGTTTGTCAAACTATTGGAATTATCCTGAAGTTTGAGCAATATTGTTACATGTTTGATTTGAGGTTTAACATCGCTGTCAACACTGAATAGGTCATTTTGGAGACTTTGCTAAAATGTCTTAGTGGAATATCAGACATTGCAGAAACTGATCAGAACGTACCTTAGGTTTTGTCTGATCTCATTCTACACTGTCAGACTGCTCAGGAACGTGTGGCTGGATACTTCAGGTAACTAGGATGGTTGAATGGAGTACCATACCTGTGATACCTCCCTCATCAGGAGGGAGACTCCCTTATTTTGATGCTAATTTTTGCCCAATTTATGTTAAATTTTAGTAAAATATTGGTGTCTCCCTCATTTGAACTGAGAATTTCCCTATAATATATTCTTCACATCTCCCTCACCACAATGGCAAATCTCCCTCATACAGTTCAAAAAATTATCACAGGTATGGAGTACTAGCAGTTCAAATGATAAGGGCTGGTTTTCAAGTAAGGATTTCATCTTTATGGTGTGTAGTGATTGAACTGCATAGAGAGTGTTATGCCCATAATTATGCAATGTGTGAATACCATTCTGTTTCTCTGATTTAATACAAGCATTTCATCCAGTAGTTGATTCTAAGAGTTAACCCTTATCCTGAAGAATATTCAGTTTAGCCACACCCATTGCTGACTTTGAACCAATCAGATTACTTGATGTAATTTATTCTGAATGTCAAACAGTGTAGATCCTGATCAGATAGCTTCTTCAGAAGCCATCTGATCTGGATCTACACTGTTTCAAAAGATAGGGGTTGTCGTGAACAGCAGGATAAGAGTTTAATGAAGATAAAAAATTGGAGAATTGTGGGTAAGGTTGTGTCACCATGACAACTGTGTGTTTAAGTCTTATTTACCTTATGTATTTAGACAGAGCTGAGTAAACAATGTAGACCCAGATGAGATGCGGCAAAATGTGACCTCAAACAGGCTGTACACTGTCTACCACTCACCAGCTGTTTTAACCCTTATCCCACTGCAAAAATTAATTTAGCCACACCCATTGCTGACTATCAACCAATCAAATTACTTGACATTATATAGTTGTTGATTCAAGAAGGGCAGTTTTCAGTTTCTGGCAAAGAATGTGCACTGTACTGGTTAACCGCTTATGTATAAGCCTGTCCAGGAAATGTATGGATAAGGTAACTTACCGGATCAAAAATGACCTAAAGTAGTGTTGACTGGGCCATTAAACTCCAATACAAACAAACAAACAAACAAATATATTTGTTCAGTTCACAAACTACATGACAATGTGGATCCTGATCAGATGGCTTCTTCAGAAGCCATCTGATTTGTATCTACCAGTACCCTTTTTGCAAAAGTGAGGGTTGCCGTGAACAGCAGGATAAGAGTTAACCCTTGCTATGCTTAGCCTGGATATGCCTTATCTTTCAGTGTAGATCCAGATCAGATGGCTTCTGAAAATGCCATCTGATCAGGATCTACATTGTTTGTCATACAGATTGTTAATTTGTTGCAATAATTTGAATCAAGTAATCTGATTGGTTGATAACCAATAGTGGGTGTGGCAGATTAAAATATTCAGCAGCACAAGGGTTAATTAAGAGACATTGGTTTGTAAATTGTACTGGTTCAAATTTTAGAACAAGTATGGGATGCAGTCGTGGTGTCCGAATACTTAGGGTAAATATGGCATTTTGGTTATTGGAGATTTTGTATATAGAATTATGATTCCCGGGTAAATTTGTTACTTGTTAATGAAATTATGTTACTACTGAAAGATAATTATGTTAATGAATATGACATGAATATTTTAAGATACATGTGTTTGATTTGATTTTTGTATGCTTGATTCTGTGTAGATTTTTCTGGAGTATCGACTGACTTGATTCTTACGGCGTATTCTTTACTGTAACCACATTTGTTAGATCAGTTTGAAATACCGTATTCGACCTATTTACCGCACATGCTCCTATAAGCGCACACCAAAGCTTTTTCTGGCAAAAAATACACAAGCGCACACTTTACAATAACCTCCCAACAAATTCATATTGAGTTTTGCTGCATCTTTGACCCAGACAATCATATGTATATGTGGTGAACCCCTATGCTGAAATTCAACTCTATAAAATAATCATATCTGAAGCTTTTGGTTTTTTTCGTATTTCTTTCGTATTGAGTGTGCGCTTATTAGGTAGATTTTTCACCACAATATTTTTATACCATTACGATAACACATCCGTGTGATACAGTGCATTTTTCCACCCTCAAAAAGGTGCTTTTTTCTGATGAAAATTTGTGATATTTATCTTATTTATTCTCCAAACATAGGTTTTGGGTGCTCGTTAGAACCGCCTCATTGAGGCGGTTCTAACGAGTACCCACAACCTATGTCTCTGAGCAGAAATAAGAAAAATAATATACACCCCCGTAAACCCCAGTTTTCTCTATATAAAGTGGGGTTTAGGGGGGTCTTTATTTCACGGACTTGTTCACGTGATGAATTTTGAAAAAACTAAGCCCACGGTGCGGTAAATAGGTCGAATACGGTATTTATATATTGAATGGGAATGGGAACACCTAGCAGACTTTAATGCCATTTGTCAAGTGAGACAACTTTCAGGACTTCCTGTTAACTTTTCTGTAAGCCCTGTCCATGGCCCCAGCTCATCGGGGCTTGAAGAAATTGATGGGCTGCATGACACTTCCACGCAGAGCTGAGTCCGACCACACACGAGTACTGGTAAACCGCTTAGATCTAAGCCTGCCCAATCAAAGCTGTACGAGCCGGACCGTCCATGCTTATAAACCCAATTGGATTCATTGGGCGACAGGGCTTGAGATGTCATTTCATTTCAGTGTTGGGTAAAAGTCCCACAAAATTGGAAGCAATGTCTCCAAAATCAGTGTTTCAGATTGGCGTCGGCCATCGGTCATTGGCCGAAAAAATTTACAGGTGACCAAAATAAATCATGCCAAGAGGTCGAAATGACCGACAATTAAAATTAAAGCGGCCACGCTGGCCGACTGTAAGTTAGGCACGTCTGTCCCGGCTTTTATTCGTTAATAGTCGCTGCACCGCTTAGCCAATGAAAAAATCGATAACATCTACTACGCGGGTTGGTACCCGTATCGCCTGTTTTATTGAACGTGACTTTCTAATGATAAATCGGAAGCCATTAATTTGCACCCATCACACTAGCATGGTGACCTCCAGATAAAGGAAAGTAGCTCCCGAAACGAGACAAAATACTCTATTTCAATGCGAATTTGGGACAAATAAATCTACCAAATCAATCAACGATTCGTCTAGCAAGTCAGACGATCACGCCTAAAATGACGAGACATGTCAAAACACAGAGTATGAAAGGAAGTTTCAAATCGAAATAAAACCTGAAAGTGTATCCATGACCCTTAATGAGGGTCAATAAGGGGAATGGATACACTTTCCAGTTTTATTTACCCCTTAATGAGGTTCACTTGTATTATATTTTTAGAAGTTCGGATTAAATTTTCAGATACTGAGATAAAAGTTGAATTTTTGCTAAGTTCAGATATAAAAAATGGTGTTTTTCAAAGCAAATTTAACCCCTCTGGAAATGCTCAGAATGCAGGAAAGGGCACCATTTACCCCAGAGCTTCGGGGGCCCTAGGCGTGCCCCCGAACACCCGGCCTAAAGGGGCTCGCGTAGCTCGCATTCCCTCGCTTCGCTCGGTCACTGTCCAAAGTTGCAAAAGAGTTTTGGTCAAAATTTTTTGGCCTTTTTTGGTCATCTGTCCTAAAGACCATTTTTTCTGGCAGAAACACTGCAAAATGATCTATACAGTGTTGACGGGGACATTAAACCTCAAATCAAACAAACAAACAATAAGCCCTGTCCCACTGAAAAATGGGTCTACTCTTAAAAGAAAGAATTTGCTCCTTAGAAGCAAATTCTTTCCTTTAAGAGTTGACCCATATTGACATGGGGAGACAAAAATACTTTTGCAGGAGTTGCCTCCCCTGAAGATGTATCCGTTTCCCTTAAAATGACCTCTGTTTATGTTGTTTGCTGAATCTTCTTTTTGCAAACAGGCACTCAGTGTGGACCCTGATCAGACTGATCTGGGTCAGTCTGATCAGGGCCCACACTGTTTGTCACAATGATGTTTAAAGTAACCAGCAGACAAAAATGCAGACAGCAATTGTTTGTTTGTTTGATTTGAGGTTTAACGTCCCAGTCAACACAGTATAGGTCATTTTGGAGATGTTGCTTCCAATTTTGTGGGACTTTTAACCGACACTGAGATGAAAGACATCTCAAGCCCTGTCGCCCAATAAAACCAATAGGGTTTATAAGTATGGACGGTCTGACTCGCACCGCTTTGCCTGGGCAGGCTTAGACCCTCTAAGCGGTTTACCAGTACTTATGTGCGGTCAGTTTTAGCTCTGTGTGGAATCATCATGCAGCCCATCTATTTCTCCAAGCCCCGATGGGTGGGGGCCTACAGACAGTAATTGATGTGATTGGCATCTTAATAGTTAAGAAATACAGAAAAACCTTTAATTTGCATATGGTTTTACATTATTGGTCAGTGAACGGCCCTTAACTTTGGGTCGATGGGTAAACAATTGACCAAAAAGGTTAGTGTAAGTATTTGCCAGACCATTGTAATTGTATTTATTCATTAATGCGTCAGTTTTTATATTATTTCCTGTTCAGTTTTTGTATCATTATTTGTCCTATGCCTAGTTTTTATATGGGCCCCGCCAAGCGATTTTGGTACTTATCGCCTATGCGAGCAGCGAAGGTTCAGGCGAGCCTGCGCATCCGCGCAGTCTCGCCAGAACCTTCGCTGCTCGCTCATACAAGCAGTGATTCAAGAGGAATCTTCAGACAGAAAGCCATATCCCTGGCCCCTCTGAATGGCTGGGCATGCGCAGTTAAAATTTGTCATGACGGAATGCTCGAAGACACAAATTCGCTTGGCGGGGCTCATATGATTTGCTTCTGTTTCTTGGAAATAATCAGAATCAGAAGAACATTGATCTGCTGTTACTCTATATTTATTTTCTCACAATTTTGTATTACAGGTAATTATTTATTTATACTGTGAACTGTTCAGTGTCTTCAAAACTCATTTTTAATTAATACCCGATGCTGAGCCTAAAAATAGCTGGATGAGTGGCTAACAGTGTAGACCCTGATGAGATGCAGCATTCTGCAGTGTCTCATCTAGGTTTACTATGTTGCTCAGCCCTGTCTGTCTGAATACATAAGACAGATATGTTACATGTCTTTTTAGCTCTCCTGTCACGTAGTGACGAGGTGAGCTTTTGGGATCACTTTTTGTCCGTCGTTCATCGTGCGTGGGTCCGTCCGTGCGTAAACTTTTTCTTCAAATGACATCTCCTCCTAAACCAGTGAATGGATTTTGATATAATTTCACAGGAATGTTCCTTTAGTGACCCTCTTTCAAAATTTCCTAAATCATTCCGCTCCGTTAAACAAAATGGCCACCAGAGCTAAATATAGATAGCTTGATTTGAAAATAATTTCACAGGAATGTTTCTTGAGAGACCCTCTTTGAAAATTGCCAAAATCGTTCTGCTCCGCTAAACAAAATGGTCACTACAGCTAAAAATAGAAAAACCTTCAAATAACTCCTCCTCCTTCATTTCCATAAGCTTTGAAACATCTTGGATTCAGGTGAGTGATTCAGGGCCATCATGGCCCTCTTGTTGTATCAGTATACATATTTGGTGTAACAATTACAAGTTATATTCAGCACCGCACCACCCATACACATGACCTAGAGATCCATGAACACATACTTCAAATGTTGTGAAATATAGTAACATTTTAGATGGCGTACTCCTCTTGTGAACAGTCTGATCTGGCTGTACAGTGTTCAGGGTGCCATTTGTTCAAAACTTAACAGTGTTGTTAGTTAATGTATCATTTAAATTTTGATCATGCAAAATGGAAAATCCAATATTTTTGCTGAAAAATTATGAGTAGGCAAAAGCTACTCACATTTTTTTTCAGCAAAAAAACAACAACAAAGTATTGGATACTGTACTGGCTAGAACAGTTAACGATTTGACCACTAATGAGCTCGTTAACTCTTGCACCAAATGGAAGCTTCCTCCTTATATATAGGGGTAGCCCCTATGTGCTTATATCGCCCGGTTACCTTAAAAACCAGTTCAGTCAGACTCCTTATATAAAGCACATGACCATTTTAAAATTTAGGGGTGCCCAGTTGTGTTTTCTTCAAAATTTATTTGGAAAATGACTGAAATTTTAGCAAACAGTGTAGGCCCTGATCAGATGCCGCGTTCTGCGCCGCGTTCTGCGGCGTCTGATCTGGGCCTGCACTGTTTGCCAGGGTACCCGTTTTGGGGTTTCCGGTATGAAATGGGTTAAGAACACAATGCTTTGAACACGAGAACTCTGATCAGAAAATGTATCTTTTTAACACCAGAACAAACCACATCCACTTAATCTCATATATACATATATACTAATCAAAGTGCTTTTATTTTATATTGTAGAATTTCCTTTTTACTTTAATCCGTCCATATTCAGTTAGTCTGGTCATTCATTACAAATAGGCCCATATTAACCCTTTTTGTACCAAATGGAATCTTCCACCTTATGCACAGCAGGAGTCCATTTCAAAATTTAGGGGTGTCAAGTGTGTTTTCCTCAGATTTTGTTTGGAAAAGGGCTTAATATTTTGCAAACAGTGTAGGCCCTGATCAGATGCCGCGTTCTGCGGCATCTGATCTGGGCCTGCACTGTTTGCCAATTACCCATTTTTGGGGTTTCCAGTACTAAAAGGGTTAATGAACAAGGTTAAATTCCTTGCTTCATGTATTTAAAAGAGTTGGTTTTTCAAAAATACAGTAAAATTCCGTTATCAAGACCACCTAAAATTAAGTTCTGCTATAAAATCTTTTTTAGTATGTTGCAGTTATTCTTTCTTCTTGTTTTTCTGCACACAGTGTCCTCTGGTCAGAGACAAGCGTTGGGACTGTTCAAAAGTGGTCTTAAAGACCACTTTTTAACGGGCCCAAGGTGGTCTCAATATAGGAATGTATTTTACTGTATGTGCCGGCTCGTGGGTTAAGGGGAATATATTTCCTATTTTATACTACTAACATAGGTTGTGGGTGCTCCTTAGAATTGCCTCATTGAGGCAGTTCTAATGAGTACCCATAACCTATGTCTTCGAGCAGAATTCAAATTCATTCAAATCTGTTTATTCCAAAGTAAGAAGAAAAATACAGAAAAGGTGAAAGTAGTTTATTTTCGGATAGATTTTTAAGGGGAATGGGAACCTTCAGGGGAGGCAACTCCTGCAAAAGTATTTTTGTCTCCCATGTCAATAGGGGTCAACTCTTAAAGGAAAGAATTTGCTCCTGAGGAGCAAAAGGAGCAAATTCTTTCCTTTAAGAGTAGACCCCCTTTTTCAGTGGGACAGGGCTTATTCAAAAGTGAACAGGAACTCCCAAAAGTTGTCTCCCTTTGAAAATGGCAGAAAAATCTGCCAGGTGTTCCCATTCCCCTTAAATCCTTGTCCTGCTGAACATGACAACCCTGATCTAGGCAAACAGTGTAGATCAAGATCAGATGGCTTCTCATTTAAGAATCCCCATATCTTCACAGTTTGTGAATTGAATGCATTCATTATATCAAGTAATTTCATTGGCTGAAAGTCAGGATTAATTTATTCAGCAGGCAAGGATTAATTTGGTTTGTTTACCGATGATGTAGAAAACAGCAACATTGGCAGCAGCATCCACAAATTTAACATGAAAGTCGTCAAGTTTAAGTTTTCCAGTCATATTGCATTAGTTTCTATGAACACTTCAACAGGGTCAAACATTTGTAAATACAATCATGTAATATGCTTTTACTTTAATAGGGCAATGTCAATAGAAAAGAAACCTTCATCATATCTGTTAAATAATCACAATACCCTGCTATGATTTTTGGTCCCTTGCCTTTATTAGCAGCATCATGTATAATTATTTTACTACAGTCAACCCTCTTTATAGCAACATTCATTATAACGACAGAACTCCTTATAACGACAATACCTTAGCTCAAGGCTTAGCCTCGGTTCCTACGGGCCTCCGTGGCCTAGTGGATAAGAGCGCTGACTCTTAATCATTTGGTCTGTTCCCGCTGTGGGTTTCAGCCAGGCTCAGATCACATGTGAGACGCCAAGTTCTGCAACGGAAGGCCAGGTGGTTTTTCTCCGGGTACTCCGGTTTTTGTCCACCTCTGATTAACGATTGGCTCAATATGAGTAAAATAATCTTCAAAGGCCATAACGCCCCCCCCCCCCCCCCTTAGCCTCGGTTCCGATTGGCATGGGCTTCCCTTGCGCCCATATCGAATCCAAAGTCATGAAAAATTCTTGTAATCTAATACCCGAAGAAACAAATGTTATAGATATTTGTAAGAATCGCCTCACCAGATGTCTGTAACATGTGTTTCCTGGGGACATGTGACATCAGCATTAATGACGGCACATATGAGGCTGTATTCAACCAGTGCATTTATCAAACATGCGAGAATATTCCATTTTGGGTAAGAATACCAGGGTGAGAACCGAATTTCTATCCCAAGCTAAAACTATGGATTTCCTTATCTGGTGTGCAAGAAAACTTATTCTTTAGTCCCTAAGAAATGTTTCCAATAGCTTTGGATGACATTATTTAGAGATAATCTTACCATAATGAACCTAAGAATTGGGACAGACAGGCCTGAGCAAACAGTGAAGACCCAGATCAGACTGCTCCTGAAGGAACAGTCTGATCTGGGTCTACACTGTTTGCCATTCTGTCCATACTTTTTGGACTCCTTGCTGGATCAAGAAACAAATTTATTAGAATTTTAGGAGAATTACAGCAAGTCCTCAAGGTGTCCAAATTTTTAGGATTTTTACGGTATTTTATCTGGAAAATATATTCTGTGAATAGAATCACCTCAATGAGGTGGTTCTAATGAGAACACACAACAAAGCAGGATTTTGTAGATCATAAAGATATCCCTAAATACCTAAACTACTCCCATAATGCCTTTTGATTTGGCACTTTGAGTAACCCTGAATGACCAGAGTAACCTTGTCTGGAACAAATTTTCATGTTCCATGGGTGTTCGTGCCATTCAAGTGTGACTGTATATCTTTTTTATGGTAAGGACTTTTTTCTGATGACACTACTCATACTCTATATCTTTTTTTGACCAATATCTTTTTTAGACCAGTGTGTGTGTGTTTGTGTGTTGGGGTTTTTCATCGCACCAACAACTAAGGTCATATAGAGACTAGACATCGGTTTATAGATTCTTCCGAAAGTCTGTTTTAACCCATTTAGTATAAGAAACCCCAAAATGGGTACCCTGACAAACAGTGCGGGCCTAGATCAGACGCCGCAGAGCGTGGCGTCTGATCAGGGCCTCCACTGTTTGCAAAAGGTTTAGCCATTTTCCAAATAAAGTTTGAAGAAAACAGAACATGGCACCCCTAAATTTTGAAATTGACTCCTGCTATATATAAGGAGGAAGATTCCATTTGGTACAAAAAGGGTTAAACCAGTGCAGATAACTATCTTAACCCTTGTCCTGCTAATCCCGGATATGCCTTATCTTTGAAACAATGTAGATCCAGATCAGATGGCTTCTGACGAAGCCATCTGATCAGGATCTACATTGTTTGCCATTCAGATTGTGAATTTGTTGCAATAATTTGCATCAAGTAATCTGATTGGTAGATAATCGACAGTGGGTGTGGCATATATGAATATTCAGCAGGACAAGGGTTAACATTGTAAATTCTGATTAGACAGCTCACAATGAGCTCTTTGCCATTTGGGGAATAATTTTGACTTAACCCTTATCCTACTAAAAACTAGAACCATGATGATAACACACCTTGCGACATAGTGCAGTCTTTCATATCTCCAAAATGGCCACTTTTCCGATGAAAATTTGTGATATTTTTCTCATTTCTACACCAAATTTAGGTCGTTGATGCACGTTAGAACTACCTCATTGAGGCAGCTCTAACGAGTACCCACAACCTATACAACCTATGCCTGGGAGCAGAAATAAGCAAAATAATGTAAACCCCTGTAAACCCCAGTTTTCTCTATATAAAGATGGATTTAGAGGGGTGTTCATTTCACGGATTTGTTATCGTGATGCCAACCTTTGTAAACAGTTTACAAATACAATATATCACAGATATGAAGTTCACAGATACAATATATCAAGTAATTTCATTGGTTGTTAGTTAGAAATGGGTGTGTGTCTAAATTAATACATTCAGCGGGATAAGGGTTAACCCCATATTCACAAGAATGGGCATGATGTCCACTTCAGAACCTCAAGATTGGAAGAGTCTACTTTGGAACCTCAGGGGTTGCATTACGAAAAAACGCCTATACAAATACATCGCAAACTTTACTGTCCAAAAATGCAAATTTTCTTGTCCTTTGGGATCATTGATTCCATTGTGGAATTTTGAAAATATTTGAGGGTCACTGATGAGGCCTAAATGGCTAGTCTGGCTAAATGGCTAGATGAAAAATTGTGATATTTTTCTTATTTCTGCTCAAAAATATAGATTGTGGCTACTTGTTAGACGAGTAGCCACAATCTATATTTTAGAGCAGAAATAAGAAAAATAAGGTTTACCTTTTACTATATAAAAGTGAGGTTCAAGGGGGTCTGAATTATATAGGCGTGTTTTCGTGATGGAATAGGTTGATGATGTTTTATTGATACATTCCATTTGGTATACATATCAGATACTCACAAACCTCTGTGTAACACCGTTTATTAAAGCATGGTTTTGCAGTACTGTTTTTGACCTGAGTATTCAGACAATTAAACTATGTTACGATACTTGTTCCAAATTTGAACAAGTACAATTAACTCCATGATTTTGTTCCAAATTGTAACAAGTAAAAATAACTCCATGATTTTGTTCCAAATTTGAACAAGTACAATTAACTCCATGATTTTGTTCCAAATTGTAACAAGTAAAAATAACTCCATGATTTTGTTCCAAATTGTAACAAGTAAAAATAACTCCATGATTTTGTTCCAAATTGTAACAAGTAAAAATAACTCCATGATCCAAATTTGAACAAGTACAAATAACTCAATGATTTTGTTCCAACTTTGAACAAGTACAAATAACTCCATGATCCAAATTTGAACAAGTACAAATAACTCCATGATTTTGTTCCAAATTTGAACAAGTACAAATAACTCCATGATTTTGTTCCAAATTTGAACAAGTACAAATAACTCAATGATTTTGTTCCAAATTTGAACAAGTACAAATAACTCAATGATTTTGTTCCAAATTTGAACAAGTACAAATAACTCCATGATCCAAATTTGAACAAGTACAAATAACTCAATGATTTTGTTCCAAATTTGAACAAGTACAAATAACTCCATGATTTTGTTCCAAATTTGAACAAGTACAAATAACTCAATGATTTTGTTCCAAATTTGAACAAGTACAAATAACTCCATGATTTTGTTCCAAATTTGAACAAGTACAAATAACTCAATGATTTTGTTCCAAATTTGAACAAGTACAAATAACTCAATGATTTAGTGTCTGAAAACAGCTGGGAGAGTGGCAAACATTGTAGACCCTGGTGGCATCTCACCTGGGCTTGCACTATTGGCGCAGACCAGTATACGTTCAAAATACATCTGGTAAATTTGGTATAATATTCTGTTTAGGGTAGCACAGACTTGACTTCTTGCCCTTGCTGTTATGAGCTGTAGTGTTACATATAGGTTGTGGAAATTTCAAATACATTTATATTGTTACTTTTATATTGATACAACACTTAAGTTTATTTTGAAAGAATTTCCGTCCATTACTTTCTAGCAAATGGTGTCACTTAATACTTAATAGCAACCAATAAGAGAATGTTGTTTTATTTTTGTATCTTATTTTAACCATTGAAATCCTTCAAAATTTTGACAAACTCATGGTCTTTGACAAAAGAACAACTGTTTTTGTGATTTTCACAAGAGCCTTTTTGTTAGTTTGAGGGGTAGCTGTGTGATGTGACAGTGTCATTGTATCTTGTGTCACGTGGGGGTCCAACTGTTATTGGCTCACAGTTGGGCAAAGCCTGCTGTTCTTCCAACAGTTAAGGATAAAGGGGGGAATGTTTTACTTTTTCTTTTCTACACTTCCTTTCATTTTCCTTCTTCTCCCATGCCATGACCTTCACATTCATCTCCTCTACTGTCTCTTTTATCTCATTTCTGTCTGTGTCCCGATAGCTCAGTTGGTAGAGTGTCCGCTCCGGGGAACGGGAGGTCTGGGGTTCGACCCCGGGCCGCGACATACCAAAGTCGTTAAAAATGGTACTAGCTGCTCCTCGCTTGGCACTCAGATTTACGGGGTAGAGCTAGGAATGGTCGATCCAGTGTCAGGATAATGTGACTGGGTGTGGTATCATGTAATGTGTCTGGGACATGATACTTCAGTGAGGCAGCACTATAAATGTGAGCATTGAGCTCCCTGTCGCAACCAGACACCGTCGTGATATGACTGAAAAATTGTTGAAAGCGACGTTAAACCCCAATTCACACTCACTCTGTCTGTGTCTTGGCAGGGTGGGAGTGGCACAGAATGACCCACATTGAGGTGTTAAAACCCAACACAATCAATCAATCAGTTTACTTTCCTTTTGGTTTACTTTTCACGAAAATTGGATTTGGGATAGTCCAATTTTATTCAATTTCTTCCCCCTCCCCACCCCAATAAAAAAGCTGGAAAACAGGAAGATTTGCAAAACACTTTATGAATGATTTGATAAGACCATTGTTTTACACTCTGCTGATTTGAGCATGAAATTTGTGATGTTGTTAACCCTTGTCCTGCTGAACCCGGATATGCCTTAGCTTTCAAACAATGAAGATCCAGATCAGATGGCTTCTAACAGAGCCATCTGATCTGGATCTTCAATGTTTGTCATTCGGCTTATGCATTTGTTGCAATAATTTGCATTAAGTTAATCAGTAGTGGGTGTGGCAAATTTAAATATTAAGCAGGACAAGGGTTATACCGGTACATGAAAGTACCATTTAAAAGGGGTAGGTATAATATGCGAAATCAAGTTGATTTCGCGAAATCAGCCCGATTTAGCGAAATCAACTCATAAAATCAACATTTTTAAAAACAGGCAAAAAATTGTTATTGCATATTATCCAGAATGTTATTATACATTTATGAGCCAAGTTTCATGAGAAAGTTTGAATATTAAGTATGTATTTGATCGGAAATTCTATTCTGCCACTTGATTTCGCTGGTAATCACATGTGCGAAATCAACTCATTTTAGCGAAATCAATGTATAAAATAAATATTTCCCAAAACTGAATAAAACATATTTGTGCATATTATTAATAATGTTGTTAAACATTTATGAGGCAAGTTTCATGATGAAATTTGAATGTTTAGTAAGTTTTTTGGGAGGAAAATCTATTCTGCCACTTGATTTCGCTGGAAATCACATGTGCGAAATCAACTCATTTTAGCGAAATCAATGTACAAAATAAATATTTCCCAAAACTGAATAAAAATGCATATTGTAAAGAAAGTTGATAAACATTTTAGGTCCAAATTTCACGAGAAAATATAAATATTTATTAGGAAAATATATTCTGTCACTTGATTTCGCTGATAAGCACATGTGCGAAATCAACTCCGAAATCAATGTGTAACAGCATTTGTTTTCCAAAAACGATTAAAAACTCGTTTTGCCTATTATTAAGAATGCTGGCAGTATACATTTATGATCCAAGTTTCATCTGAAAATATTATGGTTTGTAATAAAAGACGCATATCAAAATATTGCAAATTGATCAGTCAAACGAAATCAAATAGCAGGTGAAATCAACAGACTTACTCCAATACTTGTTATCTGCTTTTATCATCATCATCTTCATCATCATTGTCGTCGTCCATGTCGTCGTCCTTCTCCTCCTTTAGCAAACTGATCAGATGCCACATTCTGCATTCTGCGGCGTCTGATCTGGGACTGCACTGTTTGCCACGGTACCCCTTTAGAGATGTCAGATTGAATTTTCATCAATATTTAATTGGAAAATGACTGAACTTCTAGCAAACAATGTAGGCTCTGATCAGACGCCACATTCTGATCTGGACCTGCACTGTTTGCCACGGTACCCCTTTCGAAGTTTCTGATACTAAATTGGTTAAATTGATTGTATTTTCATCAAAATTTAATTGGAAAATGACTGAACTTTTAGCAAACAATATAGGCCCTGATCAGACGCCGCATTCTGCGGCGTCTGATCTGGGCCTCCACTGTTTGCCACGGAACCGCTTTCGGGGTTTCTGATACAGAATTGGTTAAAATGATTGTATTTTCATCAAAATTTAATTGGAAAATGACTGACCTTTTAGCAAACAATGTAGGCCCGGACCAGACGCCGCATTCTGATCTGGGCCTGTGCTGTTTGCCACGGTACCCCTTTCGGGTTTCTGATACTAAATTGGTTATATGATTATATTGCCATCAAACTTTAATTGGAAAATGACTGAACTATTAGCGAACAATTTAGGCCCTGATCAGACGCCGCATTCTGGCACTGCACTGTTTGCCACGGTACTCATTTTGCTATTAAGGCAATCCTAATCATAATTAAATTTTAAAGACATCTTTCTGTACTTCACACAGCAGGGAAAGAGATTAGCGAACACTCGCCAAGTAATTTAATCAAACTGCGGTTTACTGACTTTCACACGTTATTACCTGTGATTGTGTGAATAACAAACACACTGTTTATTCACTCCTGTCTATCTGTCCATCTATCTATCTAGCCGTCCGTCCGTCCATTCGTCAGTCAGTCAGTTCGTCTGTCTGTCTGTCCGACGATGCACCCGCCAAATAAGTGCTTATTAAATGCATTTTTTATTAGAAATAATAATAATAATAATAATAAAAAAAACAACAATTTGATAACGCATCCGTGATAAATAACACGGAAATACGCAGATTCAATTATATTGAACATTTTGCCACCTTACAAGTGAAAATTTTCTGGCGAAAAATTCCGATATTCTTCATATTTGTGCTCTAAACATAGATTGTGGGTACTCCTTCTGACTGGACCAGTGAGGCCGTTCTAACGAGTCATATTCTATGTTTTGAGCAAAAAATAATTTACAGCCCTGTAAGCCCCAGTTTTTCTGTATACAAATGGGGTTTGAGGAGATCGAAATTATACAGGCGTGTTTTGGTGATGTATCGCCCGGTCTTTCTAATGATATTTTCCTTTATCTCTGCTTCTTGTTTGTTTTGGTGATATAACGCCCGAAACAAAAGCTAGAACTCAACATCAATCTTTTCTCATAAAACGGTGGCTCATAAATGTAGAACAACATTCTTAACCCTTTTTTGTATCAAATGGAATCTTCCTCATTATATATAACAGGAGTACACTTCAAAATTTAGGGGTGTCAGGCTGTGTTTTCTTCTATTCTTTCTTGCAAACAGTGTAGGCCCTGATCAGACGCCGCGTTCTGCTGCGGTGTCTGATCTGGACCTGCACTGTTTGCCAACTACCCCATTAGGGTTTCCGGTATTGAATTGGTCAATACACATGTATAAAAACGTTTTAGTTGGTTTTGGGGAAAAAGGTTATTTTATTATACATTGATTTCGCTAAAATGAGTAGATTTCGCACATGAGACTGTAAGAGAAATCATGTGACAGAATACTTTTTCCTATCAAAAACCTACTAAATGTTCAAATTTCATCATGAAACTTGGCTCACAAATGATTAACAATATTTTTAATAATAAGCACACATATCTTTTAATCAGTTTTGGGATAAGGTATTTTATATATTGATTTCGATAAAATGAGTTGATTTCGCACATGCGATTGCCAGCGAAATCAGGTGGCAGAATAGATTTTCCTCTCAAAAACATACTAAATATTCAAATTTCACCATGAAACTTGGTTCATAAATGATTAAAAGCATTCTTAATAATATGCACCAATATGTTTTATTCAGTTTTGGGAAAATGGGATTTTATACATTGATTTCGCTAAAATGAGTTGATTTCGCACATGTGATTACCAGCGAAATCAAGTGACAGAATAGAATTTCCTATCAAATACATACTAAATATTCAAATTTTCTCATGAAACTTGGCTCATAAATGTATAATAACATTCTAGATAATTTGCTATAACATTTTTTTGCCTGTTTTTAAAAATGTTGATTTTATGAGTTGATTTCGCTAAATCGGGCTGATTTCGCGAAATCAACTTGATTTCGCATATTATACCTACCGATTTAAAAGTTCTGTTTTTCATGCTCAGATCAGCAAAGGAATGATTCAAGTATTTGCTCTGCTCATACATATAAAAATGCCAACATTTTTGTCCTGCTTATAAATATTTTTGTTGACATTTAAATATTTATGAGCAGAACAAATATTTAGCTCAGTTGAGTTGAACATGAAAAAAGTTTTATAATGTTATGTCAGTTGTATGAGATTGCTATTGTGCTGTGCTTTTCCCATGTCTCAAGATTTGCTTTTGATTTTATTTATTACATGATTTGACAATGAGTATTCATTTGTAAGAAAATAAACTTGATTTTTATAGCAACCATATTTGTTGTTCTTTCCACACGCTTGTTTTCTTTCTTTAGTACAGGAAAAAGCAAACTCGCTAATGTTTCTTTTTCTGTGGGCCATGACTGACTTAGCGCAGTGACATTTATAATGCTTGAACTAACATCCCAGATATGGGACTTCAACCAAGATCCTTCCCGCTTAACAGAGTCAACACTGTTTGAATTAAATTTTTGAAACTTCCAACAAATCAAACATCTGACACCCCTATCCAAAGACATTAAGTGGAAGATTGTATGAGGGTTTTCCTTTGGAAGCAAGGAATACATCACAGAACTGGAAAATATAGAGTGTACATGTTTTCTGGGCCAGACTAGCTAGTTTCGGCCAATTAGGCCTCATCAGTAACCTTCAAATATTTTCAAAATTCAACAATGGAATCAATGATCCTAAAGGACAAGAAAATATAAACTACACTATGATGTAGTTTACTCAGTCAGGCCCTAGAGAATCTGAACAGAATCACATCATGTGAAGTGTGTAATGAACACCCCTGTAACCGCACTTTATACAGAGAAAACGGTATATGGTCAGGCTCATCGGAGTCTTAACTGTTGGTTTTCTTTTGCTCCAGCATTTCAGTGGTTTCTTGCTGTCGAGTCCTCACCGTTGTCTCACCTCTGTGGTTCTTTGATTTTTGTGTTCACGGAGATGTTGCACTGATGAGTGAGGCCTTCATGCGGACTGAACAAATTATTTGTCTAAATCGCGACGGAAGTAAGGGCGAGGATTGTGGCCACGTAAAATCGATTTAACACCCCCCCCCCCCCCCCCCCCCCAGTGGAAATCTTCCACTGACCGTTCCAAGGCGGCTCTTCTGTGGCGATTTATTTATGTTGTTGTTTGTTACTTACTGTGTGTATCACTTGTGTCTTTTGGTTTTGGATGGTCATATGGCCATTTTGTGGGAAAGTAACTGTCCTTATGGCCTTCCTTTGTTTAGGTTTCCATTATAGTCTGGTCGCTTAATGTTTGTATTTCTTTCCCTTTGGTGTCTTTTATGGGTGGAGTAAGTTAATTGTATCAATGCAGGAATTTACATTATTTTTCTTACATTTCGAAAACACGTCTATACAAATACATTGTAGCCTTTATGTCCGAGAAAATGAAAATTTTAAGAGGAAAAAATGTAATTATTTTCTTATTTCTGCTCAAAATATAGATTGTGGGTACTCGTTAGAACCGCCTCATCGAGGCGGTTCTAACGAGTGTCCACAATCTATATTTTAGAGCAGAAATAAGAAAAATAGGTTTACCCCTGTAAGCCCCAGTTTTACTATATAAAAGTGGGGTTCAAGGGGGTCAAAATAATATAGGCGTATTTTTGTGATGTTTCTGTTCCTCAGTGAGGCAGTTCCAACAAGCTGAGTATAAATAAGAATAATATCAGAAAAATTAACCGTTATAGAGTTGAAAGAATGCACTAAGTCACACTAATGTGTCAGCTTGGCATACACATCCAATTAGAACGAGACAGCTTTAAGATGTTTTAGGGCAGGCACTCTCTGTAGGGTAGGGGATGGTGTGTAAACAGACTGTATATGCTGTTCTGACCATATGTTCGCTTGACAGGTCAAACAATCAAAGCACTGAGAGTACTGATAGATCGATTGTTTCGGAGTGTATCCTGAACAATGATTTAGACTTAACATTTCCTTAACCCATACTTTTCTGTACTGTAAGAAAACTGTAGACCCTGATCAGATGGTGCATTTTGCGGCATCTGGCCCACAAAATTCCTATTCTGTAAGCAAACTGTGTAGACCGTGATCAGACGCCGCATTCTGCGGCGTCTGATCTAGGTCTACACTGTTTGCCAAGCCCAACCCATGATTCCTGTCCAGATTCTAACCCTATTACGCATCGCAGTGACCTCACAGCTATAAAATTAACGTGGCTATTTTCTACGGATTACCTACAAATCAGTGATTAGCACTGAAGAGTTTTAATCCACCGCCGCGAAGCGGAGCGGGTTTTATAGGAAAGGCCTTCGTCTGTCCGCGCAACTGTCCGTCCGTCTGTCTGTCCTAACTCTTTCTTGTCCGCTCCCTTTGATAGATTTTCATTAAACTTAGGTCAAATATACTTCTCAGTGAGCTGATGCGCAGAACCCATAAATGAACCATACCGACTCAAGGCCAAGGTCACATTTGAAGGTCAAGACTTTGAAACTTTGAATTTTTGTGTCCGTTCCATATCTCCTTCACCCCTGCAAAACTTTGGTCAATTATCCCCCTCAGTGAGCCGATGTGCAGAATCCATAAATGAACTATGCCGAGTCAAGGTCAAGGTCGCATATGAAGGCCACGAGTTTAAAACTTTGAATTCTGTGTCCGTTCCATATCTCCTTTACTCCTCAAAGGATTTTCATTAAACGTTGGTCTATTATTATATGCTATCATTTCCAGTACAGATTACTTCATTCCATCTCGGAAGAAGCTGTATTGAAAAAAAAAGGACGGGGTTCTATCAAGATAAAAAAGACAGGATCCGTTTCTTGAAGAAAAAAAATTCAGGACCGTCACAATCTCCCCATCCCCACCGCCATAAAAATTAAATGGTCACTCCCTAAGAAGTAAGAAGTTAGAAATAAGAAATGTCCCTATCCGGCTTTCATAGTTTTCTCTACATAAAGTGGAGTATATTTAGGGGATAACTGTTTTCAAAATTGTCATTTGGGAAGGTAAATCGGTGGTTTTACGGTCGGAAATTTCGTTTTACGGCGACGCGTAAGCGGAGCCGTAAAACGGAATTTGCGACCGTAAAACCAACGATTTACCTCCCCAAATGGCAATTATCAATACAGTTATCCCCATTCTAATGCACTTATTCGGTTGTGTTGTAAAAAAATTGTACTATTTTGCACAAAGCGACAGGCGTTGTGAGCTGCGTAAAACCAAATGTCAGCCAATGAAAAACGACGTTACGTGGTGACGTCGGATTTCCGACAGTATATCGTGGAATATACTGTCGCAAATTTTTGACGTTATCCAATCAGACGTCGCGTTACATACGTAAGTGCATTAGAATGGCTGTTCATTACACGGAGTTGTTAACGTGCTGTTTTCTATCTAACCCCTTGAACCGCGTAGGCCTGCACGCGTGCTCAGAACTAGCCGTCTCATCAGTTTCATCACTGCCAACCTGTTAACCTATAATATGCCAATCACGACAACAATTGTCGTCTGCTTTGCCCTCTGCCGGTTGCCTTAAAAGTGTTTTTTTTTTCCCTTAAAAGTATTTTTGCAGTGTAGACCCAGATCAGACTGCTCCTACAGGAGCAGTCTGATCTGGGCACACACTGTTTACCTGTATGCAAAAAATATTTTTAAAAAGTTGGCAAAACAATTCAGCAGACGATATATAATTAGACGACATTTTCCTATGTAGTTTTTATCGGCGTAGCTTGATTTACACGAAAAAAAAAAAAAAGAAAAAAAAAACTTGTCCTAATTAAACAATGGAAAGAACTGCTTCAGTAACCCAGGGGTGAAAGGGTACAGTAAATTCTATAAGCTGTTCAGAAACATTTACCTACACCTAGTCTAGAAGTTTTGGATCATTTCAAACAATTGGCGGGCTTGATTATTTTAAGAAAATACCTATTTATCAGGCATTGCAGACAGATTAATTTCACGATCAATTTGAAGCCAAATGTGAAATATCTACAACCAAACTATGAATAAATCATCGACGTTTCTACGTAATGACTTTTGGAGTGCAATATCATTTTGGTCATTTTAAACACCACTTTATATCGGTATTTGCCCTGAATAGTGTAACCCCTACTTTATATATATAGAGAAACGATAGGTTGAAAACTCCTTTTTTCTAAATTATTTATTATAAATAACAGTGAAATCATGTATAGCTGAAACAAATAAAAAAAAAATTATATCTTCACTTTATATAAACTAACGTTTCATAGTACCTTTGAAAATATTAACTCTTATCTTGCTGTTCACGACAACCCCTATCTTTGGAAACAGTGTAGATCCAGATCAGATGGCTTCTGAAGAAGCCATCTGATCTGGATCTACACTGTTTGACATTCAATTTATGAATTTGTAGGAATAAATTGCATCAAGTAATCTGATTGGTTCAAAGTCAGAAATGGGTGTGGCTAAACTGGATATTCAGCAAGAGAAGGGTTATAAGAAATTGTACTCTTAATTTTTTCGAAGGCTACCAAGAACATTTCAATTCGTGTACCAAGTTGAAAACATCAAACTTTTCACTCGTGCTTCACACTCGTGAAAATTCTGATGTTTTCAACACATTATGAAATCATCGATTTTGGGTATTCACCACAAACTTATGTTACATGCTGTATGTGGTCTTTAATTAAGCGACCTTATATATTTATAGAGGGTAACACATTTAGTACTAGTACTAATCTTCCATGTGGCCCTCTTTTCCTGGGTAGGAACCAGTACTAAGCAATGTGGATAAAGTTTCTTGCACGTGGCGCTTGCGAGGATCGAACTGGCTACCTCTCGATCTCAAATCCGATGCTTTACCACTGCACCACAGCGCTCCTCAATTCGGGCTTTTCCGTTTGTCCTCGCCAAATCTCGGAAGTAGTTTCGTACAGAGATCTTGGCATTATAATATAATAATAAGTGTTATAGCAGGGTGCTGTCCTTCTTGCCCACCAATCTGCCCTTCTCACCTACCCTGTTGCCCTTTGTTGGTGTGAAAGAATTTGTATGGAGAAAATCTGCAAAAACAAGTTCCTGTATATAAAATAAGCCTCTTGATCATCATAGCTCTTAGGCCCAGCTGGCAAATGTCGCTGGTACAACGTCAAATTAACGTCAGTGCAACGTCTTGACGTTGCACCGACGTTGATTTGACGTTGTCCTAACGACCTTTGCATGCTGGGAAGCCTTTGTTTAGGCTCTCTTGAAAACAAAGTGCCCTTTTAGACAGCTTTCACGCATTAAAGGTGCCCTTTTCTGAATCAGCATATATAGGGGGGGGTTGGGGTGCTTGGAAGTGGGGAAACATGTCTCAGATTTCGGGACAAATGGGCAGATTTTGTGCACCGGGGAAAAAAGCCTCGTTTAACGTCTTAACACGAAGAAAATAGTTTCATCCGACCATTGAGATCAGGAGTATTTAGGAAAGCATAGGGCATGACCATTGAAACTCTTTGAAATTAGTTCGAAGCCAGTGGTTTTGAAAACCCATTATTGACAAATGGAATCTTCTGTCCCCCAGTTTTGGAAGGTCCACTTTTTAAGACGGGTGCCACCAGGTTATTTATGCTGCTATTTGGAGCCCGTGTGTACCATTAGGGTGGAAGAGGTAGTATGGCAGGTGTGAGGGAAAGACGTGGACAAACATAAGGAAATGAAAACGAATACGCAAATATCATTCGGCCAACTCGGTGCAGAAAGACACGCGGCACCTCAGCCGCGTACATTCGACGACCCACCTTTGAAAACAGTTTAGATCCAGATCAGATCATGAGATGGCTTCTGATCAAGATTTACACTGTTTGTCATTGAGTTTGCGAAGTGAAAGAATACATTAAATCAAACAATTTGATTGGTTGATAGTCAGAATGGGTGTTGCAAAATAAATTTATGCAACAGACAAGGGCTGATTTTTATAAATAATGAACAGCAGTGTTGAGCGAAAAAGAGACTTTAAGCATGAGCACCCAGGGAATACTCTGATCACAGGTTCGGGTCTCTTCTGTGCGATATATAGATGCCAGTTGACCCACAGATGTTGGATCGACTGTTGGGCCCAAAACAATCGACTTAGGGTCACTGACTACAGAAGTTGTCCACGTGACTATCGCTGGTCATGTAGAAAATCCAGGCACCGGCGCTGGTCTTCTCCTTGTGACGTCGGAGCGCCATGTAAACTGGACTCGCGTACCGAGTCAATTGCAAACATTGTAGACCCAGATCAGACGTCGCATAACGCGGCGTCTGATCAGGGTCTACAATGTTTGCTTAAAATACTGAAATTTAAGGGTTAAACGAAGCAGTTCATTACAAAAACACGCCTATACAAATACATTTTTATTTTTTCCGCCGAAAAAGCGTAAATTTTAAAATGAAAAATTGTGATATTTTTCTTATTTTTTGCTCAAAATATAGGTTGATGGTACACGTTAGAACCGCCTCGATGCGGTTCTAACGAGTACCCACAATCTATATTTTAGAGCAGAAATAAGAAAAATAAGGTTTGCCCCTGTAAACCTCAGTTTTACTATATATAAGTGGGATTCAATGGGGTCATAATAATATAGGCGTGTTTTTCGTGATGTTAAGTATCAGTTTAAGACTATTTTCCCAGCCCATACTCAGAAACAATCGACCAACCAGTACTCTCAGTGCTTTGATTTCATACAGACAGAGAGGATACGCAGGCTGATTTGAGTCTATGCCACATTCTTTGGCAGTTGCTCTTTGTCTTCTCTGTTTTTACCTCTACGATAACCCTGTTAGTTTGATAGGACGGTATGGCTTGAGAAGCCATTTCCTCTTAATGTCGGGAAAAATCCAACAAATTGGAAGCAACGTCTCCAAATTGACTTAAATAGTGTTGACGTGGACATAAAACCTCAATTCAAACAAAACGATAACAGTCCCACGTGACATAGTGCATTCTTTCTTATCTCCAGAACGTTTTTGTCTTTCTGAAGTCCAAACTTATGTTGTTGGTGCTCATTAGAACGGTCCAGTCGAGTACCAACATCTATGTCTTGAATGAGGCAGTTCTAACGAACACCAACAAACTATGTCTTGGTTTGTTTGGTTTGAGGTTTAACGTCCCCGTCAACACTGTAAAGGTCATTTTGGAGACGTTGCTTCCAATTTTGTGGGACTTTTACCCGACATTGAGATGAAATGACATCTCAAGCCCTGTCGCCCAATGAAACCAATAGGGTTTATTAGCATGGACGGTCCGCCTCCCACCGCGGTTCCTGGACAGGCTTAGATCCTCTAAGCGGTTTACCAGTACTAGTGTGCGGGCCAGATTCAGCTCTGCGTGGAAGCATCATGCAGCCCATATATTTCTTCAAGCCCCGCCTGATGGGCGGGGGCGGTAACTATGTCTTGGACAGTAGAAACAAAAATACAATGCATACCAATGTAAACCCCAGTTTTCTCTATATAAACTGGGGTAAACTGGGATGTTCATTACATAGACCATTTGTATTTTGGATTTGAGGCAGTAAAGGGGCTTTTACTGCAACAACGGGTTGTATTCAAAGACATGTTAAACCAAGGAAAATGTGTTTAACCAGTGGAAAATTTTCCTTTCTTCCATGACCTCCGTGGTTCACAAAAACCGCACCCCTCTATAATCTACGGATACAAATAGTGTACGAAATCCTCAGTTGAAAGGCGTGCGCAACAGTATGGGGCATTTACGGTTGACCTTATGCAATGTATTTTGAACAAATGTCCACATGCCAGTTGAATCACTACCTATAATTATGCTTAAAAAAGGGTAATTTTAGTAAGACTACTTTTCACAGACACATACAAGCCATGTACTGGTCATTACGAAAACACACCCATACAAATACATTGTAAACTTTACCGCCAGAAAAACGAAAATTTTAGAACGAAAAATTGTGATATTTTTCTTATTTCCGCTCAAAATATAGATTTTGGGTACTCGTAAGAACCGCCTCGTCGAGGCGGTTCTAACGAGTACCCATAATCCATATTTTGAGCATAAATAAGAAAAACAAGGTTTACCCCTGTAAAACCCAGTTTTAGTGGGGTTCAATGGGATCAAACTTATTAGGTGTGTTTTCGTGACCTTCAATGTTCATTAGGTCCGTACAGAGTAGGGAAGGGTATTAAAATTCTTGTACAGTCGATCATCTAACCTGGCCGGCACTACCATGTCATGGTAGCATTGTTTAACTAATTATCTTGAAAAAGAAAGTTACTATGACAACAACAGCAGAGACCCGACGACAACCGAGATTATCGCGCTTATATCCGAAGGACAATGATTGAGGGATGGCTGCATAACTTAGACCCCTGGAACCCTTGTCTTTCCCCACCCTTCCTGTAGTCCAAGGCAGTCTGTTTTCGTAGAGTTTAATGAACGACCCTCGTCTTACTTGCACCAAAAAGAATTTAAACGATTTGCAAGTGCATCGAGGGAGAATTATGTAATTGAATCCTTAATTGACTTGCAAACTTTTGTCTCGCATCCGAGCAAAACTAATGAAATAAGATAATTTATATCCATTCAAGTAGTGACATGACCCGTGCGAAATTAATCAGTGTTTCTTCGTGCCGTACTTGAATTGTTCGAACTTATTATGGTAGACATTTCATTAATGAACCAGAGTGCAGATAGCAGTTTGACGCCCGGGCCACAGCTCAGCAAAGATGATCATTAAGAGATAGTTTTCCTTATTTCTTTGTTAGGTCAGTGGAGTGCGCGTCTGATTGCTGATCGGGGGCCAGTTGTTCAAAACTAACGACGTCGTTAGTTAACATATCGTCAAAATCTTTGATCATTGAATATGGCAAATACGCTAATATTTTTGCTGAAAAATGTGAGAAGCTTTTGCATTTGCAAAAGCTGCTCACAATTTTTCAGCAAAAATAACACTATATTAGACAATGTACTTGCTAGAACAGTTAACAATTTGACAAATAACGAGCTCGTTAAGCTAACGTGGCTTTGAACAACTGGCTCAGATCGGCAACATTCTTTCGTACCCCTTTACAATTATGGATATTTGATTATGAAAACTATCCGGCGACCATCCTCTTCAAGAAGGGCAGTTGTCAGTTTCTGGCGAAATGATTTGCACTCTGCTGTATGGTGAACTGCTTATGTACTGCACTGGAAGTGTTGTTAGATAAATTGGCCTGCTCAATGTGACCTGAATTGTACTGACAGGACCGTTAAATACCAAAAACAAACGAAATATATTCTATAAATGGGTATGGAGTGTACATGTGTTTCTGGTCAAGACTAGCTAGTTCCGGCCAATTAGGCCTCATCAGGGACTCAACTCCACAATGGAATCAATGATCCCAAAATACAAGAAAACACAAACTACACTATGATGTTTGATGATTGACTTTAGGTTTAACGTTCCCCTCAACACTATTTACGGTAGGTCATTTTGGAGACGTTGCTTCCAATTTTGTGGGACTTGTACCCGGCAAAAAGATGAAATGACATCTCAACGCGTGCCGACCAATGAAGCCAATATGGTTTATATGCATGGGCGATCCGATTCGCACCACTTTTCCTGGGCAGGCATAGACCCTCCAAGCGGTTTTTCCAGCACTCACATGCGCTCGGTTTCAGCTGTGCGTGGAATCACCACGCAGCCCAATCTATTTCACCAAAGTCCAAGGTCTTTGTTAGGTTCATACGTCGGGGATACTTGTTAAAATACCCTCGTTGAGGCGATTCTAAGATTCCACCAAGTACCCGCACGAAGAGTGATGCAAACTTGTCATCATGTCCAGAGCATAAACCTACAAATTAAATGAATCACGTCGATGGAAAATGTGTCTGCGTACATAAGCTAAGTGACGAAACAGATCGGCCTGCTAATTGGCCTGCTAAATACCCAGAATGCAGCCTTCTATGCCTGATTCAAGAAGGCATGGGCCATTGGACATGTATATCGTGCACAACGAAGACTATCAAGGCGTAGCGCCCTATACGTATATTTCGCATGTGCGTAATGTAAATTATTATTTCGGACCCCGCCCATCGGGGCTTGAAGAAATAGAACGGCTGCATGATGCTTTCACGCAGAGCTGAAACCGACTGCACACGAGTACCGGTAAACCGCTTAGAGGATCTAAGCCTGCTCAGGCCAAGTTGGACCGTCCATGCTTATAAACCCTATTGGTTTCATTGGGTGACAGGGCTAGAGAAGTCATTTCATCTCAATGTCGGGTAAAAGTCTCACAAAATTGGAAATGACCTATACAGTGTTGACGGGGACGTTAAACCTCAAATCAAACAAACAAAATCAAGGCGTAGTGTCCTATACGTATTTATCATATGGCGTCGCGTCTGAGAATGTAATAACGCCATTTATTACATACCTTCTATAGGAAAATTACATTAGAATCTTTCAATACAGGCTCATTTTTCGCTATTTTGATGGCACAGTCACGTGACGGGGCCAAAAATCCATATAATATGGATTTTTGGCACTGCCTTTCCATATTGGCACTGCTCCACTCTGTTACTATAGAATAGAATAGAATAGAATAGAATAGAATTGTTTATTTCACCAATTATGGACCCTCGCGGGTACATAAAAACTACACGCAATTGATTCGCGAAAATACGGACACACACCAAAAACAACACAAAAACATAAATATACATTAAATACACACATGAACATGTATAAATGATGATTATGCAGAACACCGGCGGCCTGATATAGAACCATAGAATCACCTTACATTATTATTCCTCTTTTCAAAGCAACAAGCAATATAAATCCCTAATGCTTCGAGTATATCTAAATTTTCTTGCAACAATAACCAATTAGCCTTTTCAAAATCATCTAAGGAAACAAAATTAGTATTCTCACTAATTATCCAATTGTATAAATCATCCCTTTCTCTGCTGTACAGAGGACATTTGGTTAAGAAATGAAACTCATTCTCGATAGCATTCATATTACAAAATTTACAAATCCGTTCTTCTCTCGGTAGTTTTTTTCCTTTTGAATATCTACCGGTTTCAATTAAAAGGGTGTGTGCACTAATTCGTAACTTACAAATTGCTTTCCTCAAATGAAATTTTCCTAATTCTAAATACATTTCTTTGCCAAACTCTAGCTTGACATTAAAATATGTGTCAAGCTTACCCTCCCGTAATTTATTTTGTTTTTCACTTTGCCAAAAAGATCTGAAACCTTTTATTAAATTCGCTTTTATAACATTAATTAACTGAGTTTCACTAAAGTTTCTACATGAACAGATATTAAGGTTTAATGACTTCAGAATATATACTGCTGCTGAATACCACGTTTGAATACCTCTGCAATGCAACTCCTTAGCTAACATATATGCCTCTTTCAGTAAACTATCCTTGATGTTTTCTAGCCTGTACAAATATTTAACAATTGATATAATAATGGAAAAATACATGGGGTATCGGCCTGTTTCTGATAGAACAGCGAGGTTTGAAGCATGTTTGTTCACCCCTAAAATATATTTTAGGTAACGTACTTGCGATTTATCGGCTATATTATTCTTATATATCTCATCCATTAAAAATGTACATGTATTATCTTTTTTGCATGCTGCAGTGTTCGTTTTAAAAACTCCCCAAATTTCAGAACCATATAGCACAATAGGTTTGATCATATGATCATATAAATGTAAACTTGTATTTACACTGGGTTCTCCTGATGTGGTCAGTTTTGTTAGTTTGAAAGATGCTTTCATTGACCTATTAAAAATGTCCTCTTGACCAAAAATAAAGCTCCCGCTTGCCGAAAAATACACACCTAAATACCGATAGTGTCTAACATTTTCAAGAGTATCATTTCCGAAACAGAAGGTATTCTGTATTAATTTCCCGGTTTTATTAAATATCAAAACTTTTGTTTTCGAAACATTGACTTCTAAACACCAGTCTTGACAAAATTCATGGAGTTTATTAAGCTTTTCTTGTAAACCAATAGCTGAAGATGATAGTAAGACAATGTCGTCTGCGTACATTAAACAATTTAACGGCGTATTATTGATAAAAACTGGGTCTGTCGTATCATTGAGACAATTTGGAACGTCATTTATGAAAATTTTAAATAAATTCGGACTGAGTACATCTCCTTGGCGAACACCAACATTAGAATGAAAGAATTCCGTGCGATATTCACCAAGACGCACACATAATTTGCTTTTGGTATAAAGATTACTTATTATATCATAAAATTTACCATTTATATTTAATTCTTTGAGTTTAACCTGTAAACCAGGATGAATAACGGAATCAAATGCTTTCTGAAAATCAACAAAACACGTATACAATTTACCCCCTTTCATGTTGATATATTTGTCAATCAAACTTTTAAGAATGAACATATGATCTGATGTTCTAGCGTTCTTAGTGAAACCAATCTGAACATTTTCAATAACTCGGTTTTCCTCCAAAAATGTGTCTAATCTATTGTTCAAAACCATATTAAAAAGCTTCCCTATGTTTGATGTTATGGTGATTCCACGAAAATTTTCCGGTTTTGAACTATCACCTGTTTTAAAAATAGGAGAAATATAGCCTATGGCCCATGAACTAGGATAAAAACCAGAAGAAAATATCAAGTTAAATAGTTTGTTGAGACAAGGAAGAAATGTGGCAGCACCAGATTTAATCATTTCATTCCTTATACTGTCTAGACCGGATGCTTTATTATTTTTCAGTTTACTGATACTGTTTAAGATCTCCTTGTCCTTGATAAGCGCATCCAGCAGGTTAAAAGTTCTCACATGATTTGTGGTAGACAAAACCCGGTTTAAGCTTTCTACTCTGTCATTAAACTTTGTTTTTACAGAGTTTAAGTTTTCAAAATATTTATACCATGTGTCAGAGTCAATACCTGTTTCGGGACCATTTGGATTGCAAGTTTCATTTTTCAGAGAATTTACAAGATTCCAGTATGTTTTCGGGTCGTTGCTTTCAAGATCATCTAGTTTAGAAAAGAGAGCTTTCTGAAAGTTTTTCTTTTTAAATTTTAAAAGCTTCCTATACTCTCTGTAATGTTTGTAATAGCTATTCCGTAATGATGTACTGAAAGGCTGCTGAAACATATGTTTTGCTTTTGTGTTGACCACTCTTCTTTTTACATATAATTCTTCATCATACCATTTTTTACTCCTTTTATTTGGTTTACTTAAAGTTTTCTTTGTGAGGCTTTTTCTTGCAGCTTCTATTATAATGTCTTCAAATTGACTACAGGCATGATTAATATCCGTTTCCCAAAAATTAAATTCTGTCTTCATGAAAGTGGAGATTTTATCTGAAATTTCTTTACTATGACATACATTCATAAATTTTGCAGAGGAGAACATATTCCATTTAAATCCACCAGGCATATGCTCATTTTTATTATTCGATACCTCTTTAGTAAAAGACGCTTTAAGAGAGACAGAGATTTTACTATGGCAGTCAGAGAAAATGGGCATAAAAGGATGAACATGGAAATAAATAACATCCTTCAAAAGCTCCTCTGAAGTGATAACATAATCTACAACACTAGCACCATTAGGTGTTTGACATGTAAATTTCCCCAATATATCTCCTGCACTTCTGCCATTAAGTATCCTCAATCTTGAAGAAACACATAAATCATTTAATTGCTTACCCCTGTCATCTAATTTAGTATCTTCGCTACGTCGTCTGGACACATCCGAGTCAATAATATATGACGGATCTGTAGGTATATGCTTATCACAGTCATCTTGAATAAAATCTAGACCACAACTGGTTCGGGCATTTAGATCTCCACAAATTAAAATATTCCCCTCATTCTTGAAAACATTTATATCTCTAATAATTGCCTCTAATGTATCAGAATCAGACTTATTCTGGAAGGAACATGGTGAAATATAGGAAAAACATATGTATAAATCCTTTTCAAAGTTAAAGGAATTTCTCATAAGCTTAATCCACTGGTATTCGGTGCTTGTATTTTTCATAATCTTAATACCACTGCGTATAGACTTCCGTATCAAAACTGCCAACCCACCGTAATATCTGTTATTTCCAGAGGCAGGCCTACAAATTGGGATATGTTGATAGTCATCTAATATTATGTGCGTTTCTAACCCAGTATGTGTTTCACTAAGAAAAACTATATCATAAGCCCTAAGTTGTCGAATAAAATCTGGATCACTGAGTTTATTATAAGATTTGGATATGAGACCGCCGACATTCCATGAACAGATGGATATGAATGATGAAGGTTTAAATTTAGCCATTAACAACTCAGCAATTGAATGAAATAATTACCTTCACATTTTGGAAAAAGGAAAATATGTAAGAAGTATTATGCAACAAATTAAATTAATGAGTATATAACTCTGATCATGTGTCATTATTTCAAAATTTATAAAGTCTGTATTATGGAATGTTTCACTTCTTTGAGTATAGATAACCCCTGTCCTGCTGCATAAATTAATTTAGACACGCCCACTTACTTGATGTAATTTACTCATTAAAATTCTCAAACTGAATGACAAACAGTGAAGAACTTTATCAGATGGCCATCCGATCTGGATCCACACTGCTCGCAACTGTAGGGGTTGTCGTGAAAAGCCGGACAAGGGCTAAATGTACTAAGCACTGAACTTTTACTGAATGTTCATCAAACATCACACAAGAATATTAATATACCATGACATTTCATTCACTTCACCTGCATTCAGATTAAATTTAAAACACACAGTTACCCCCTTTATAGCACAATAACAACAAAAAAAAAAAAAAAAAAAAAAAAAAATGTATTCAACCCATTTAGTACTGGAAACCACAAAACGGATACCCGGGCAAACAGTGTGGGCCCAGATCAGACGCCGCAGAATGTGGCATCTGATAAGGGCCTACAATGCTTGTGAAAAATTAAGCCACTTCCCAAATTAATTTTGAAGAAAACACAACCCGACACCCCTTAATTTTGGCATGGACTCCTGGTATGTATGAGGAAGATCCCATTTGACACAAAGGGTTAAAATATGTGCATATATAGTAAAATGACATACCAATATATAAGAAAAACACCAAGAGAGAGAAAAAAAAAAAAAAAAAAAAAAAATGTAAAGAACATACAGAAAGATGACCATACATGGTTATCCTCTACACAGTCTTTACATTTTGATAAGTTAAACACGGTAACTACCAATTTTTTAGCCTAGATTAAGACATCTGTGCTATACAGGGGTTATAGTGTGATTAATTTTTAAGTATTAGTTAATAACTTTGGTGGTAAAAACCACTCAAACGTCTCTGATAGTCATTTGTATTATACTTCCGGCCCTTGTAGTATGTTTGTGATTCTCGATAGTCCCTATGATAGTCCCTGTCGTCCATGTTTCTATTCGGTGGTCTAGTATCGGTATATCGGTGATATGCACGATTATCCCTCCTATCTTCATAACGTCTTGGATAATCGCCATCCCCCTTGGTTTCAAAACGTCTCGTAAAATGGTCATCCCTCACTGTTTCATATCGTCCCGGATCGCTGTCATGTCTTGCTTCGTATCTTGTATTGTAACGATTGTGATATGCAGATCTGCTTCCATACGTATCCTGCTTTACGCTCGCTTCGTCTCCTCTGTTACCATTGTAGATATAGCCCCTTGGACTTCCACTATTGGTTTGGGAATGTGCCTGTCCTCTATTCTTTGTTTCTGGTTTTGGTGACTTTGTCTCGTATACTACCCAAGGTATATCAAAAATATCAAATAATGTTCCCTTTAAGTTTTTCGCCAGCTTGTTTGTTCCAATCTTGGATAGGTGGATACCATCCGCATGTAATACTCCTCTTTGCGCTTCGCCTCTGTAGAACAAATTTCCATTATCGCATGTGAACACATGCTTGCGTCCAATTAATTCCTCCTTGATCAATATGTTCGTCTTCTCTGTCTTTGTGTTGATGCTGGGTTCAAGTCTTGGTAAGCCCAGAGAAACAATTACTTTAGAGTCCTTGAACTTAGATGCTATTGTCTTCACAATACCGCCAATACTGGCTGCACATTCTTCCGGGGTCTTATTCTTTATATCATTACAAAGCGACTGCAGAATGAATACGTCCTGCTTCTGATTAAGCTGTAAATTACTAAAATATTCTTCTGTTTCCTGTAAAGTATATTTTGTTTCCCTTGAAACGGAAAATTCTGACCCTCCAACATATGCCGGCGATATATATTTTGTATTTGATGTGCCGACAATCTTGACTGTTTTTTTCTCTGAAGTGTTGATAACATTTTGTGCTTTCTTATCCAGATCTGTGCTGTTGTTTCTATGGTTCCTTAGGGTTCCCTCACTCAGGTCTGATGGCACTTCCTTCTCCACTGTAGTATCCGATGCTGTTGCATTCTGTGATGGTATCACATCAACGTCTGCCGCTTTCTTTGCTTTTGGGTCATTTTCTGTAGCTTCACCATTCTCTTTCCTAGAGACTACTGAGCAGGCTGAATTATCTTCCATCCGGCTACTCATTTTCCAGGCAATCACATCATCTTGGAGCCCTTCTATTTTCTTCGCCATTGTAAAAGATTTCCCTTCTAACTCCAGAATACACTGGTTTTTCACTTCTAGCCGTTTCTCCAATGCTGCTATTTCTGCCTCTTGTATGGATAACTGCTTATTAAGTCCTTCTACTCTATGGTTTAGAAGTGTTACGTCTGACCTCATCTTTGATTCTTTTAGTTCCTTCTCAACGGTTAGGCAATGAAGATTCGATTGTGATTTTTCTTTTTCCTTGTCGATTGCTCGGTTCAGCTTTTCAATCCTTCCAGACAGGTCTTCACAATTTTGACATTTCTTATCCTTCTGTTTATCCGTATTATCTCCTCTCAATTTTTCATTCTCTTTTGTTAGGTTAATGATCCGCTGCTTTTGGTTCGTGTCCTCTATTACATCATTTCTAAGGTTCCTTACAGAGGTGTTGATCTGTTCAAATGCATTGACAAAGGAATCTTGAAGATGACATATGGTAGATGTCTTAAATTCTTGCAGGTCTATTACTTGTAGACAGGTACTATCTGTTTGACAGGAAACTGACTGTTGTGTAATCTTTTTGTCTGGTAGAACTTCTGATGTTTCAGTACTTTTGTCTTCCTTCACCTTTGACGCAACTGCGATAACTTGCACCTTTGGAACATCAACGCGAAGTACTTGGGTTTGTTCAGGCATTACTACAGGTTTTCTATTGTAGTTTTTCATGAAGCTGTCATCAATTTCCACACAAAATTTGCAAGTGTAACGTCTTTGTGTGCTCTCATAAAGGTACAGTTGGTATTCTGGAAGGTCTGTGCACATGTAGTGAGCCCAGTATTTACACTCTTGGCATTGGATGGCATGGTCTTTGTCTAGGCATAGGGTTTTACAGCTTTTACATGTGTATTCCGGCTTTTCCATTGTGGACTGTTGTATCTCATCAATGCCTGTGACTTCCTTAGGAAATGTGACACATTTATTATCTTTCACATCCTTTGACACCGCGGTTGACCCATCATCTTCAGATTTGTGGCATTCTTCTGTGCTGGTACCTACGTAAAAACTATACGCCATCTCCTGCCAAATTCCATTCTCGGCCAAAATCCCTTCCTTCGCTAAGTCATCCGCCTGCATATTTCCTTCAGAATCCTTGTGGCCCTCAACCCATCTCCAGTTTACTGATAGTCTTCCCTGCAAGTCATCAAGTATCAGCCACAGGTCTTTGTTCAGGACATCCCCTTTCCTACTGGTTTTCCATTTATTCAACTTCCACTCCTTGATCCACTTAGTAATACCATCTCTTACATACTTACTGTCTGTGGTCACTGTAATTTCCTGGAATCTGCATTGTATTGATTGTGTTATTCCGATAATTGCTGCTGACAGTTCCGCTCTATTATTGGTCTGCTTCTCACCTCGCAACTTCTCCCAGCAATTCAAAGGGTGAAATGGACCCCAAAAAACACCACATCCGGCCTGTGGGTTGTTGTGGCCATTATTTTTGCAAGCGCCGTCCACGAACACTTCTACCCTATCCATTATTCTTATTTGCAATCGGTTGTTGTTGTTGTTATTGTTGTTACACAGTCGTCTACCGGACGAATTTCATTTACCTAGATTCTTTTAATGGCAAGCAAATGTTCGGCCAAATTATATCTCCGGTGAATAGAAATTACAATATATCATCGATATTACCTCTTCACAATTCCTTTTTCCACTTTGTGACAAGTAATTTCGGATTTTTATCTCATTTTTCTTTCCTGATTTTCAAAAGTCGACCATCTTTGTTTACATCGTGACGTCATTTCTTCTATAGCAATAGAACGTTAATGCCGTACTCCATAAGCTTCAAAATGGCCGCAGAAAAATCACTTGAAGCAATGTCAACCCGATTTCTGGACCTAGACAGAGCGATAGAAGATAGGGATAACAATAGATTTTGAGAAAAGTCTGATATTTCGTGGCAAGCATGAAAAATGAAAAACAAAATACTTTTTAAAAGAAGTTCACTCACGATTGGGAAGCATTGTGTATGACGTTGCTTTCAAGCACAGGAGGGATGTCCCAACATTTGAAACAATAAGGTCTTGCCAACAACCTTAAACGAACAGATCCCTTCACTTATGAGGAGCTGGAAATTGTGCGGAAGAAATCTGTGGGAGGGAAACATGTCCCCAAAAAATGTCGTCTTGAATATTAACCTAAACAACCACCGCGACCGACTGCTACACACGGAATCGATTATGCAGTAGCTTGATGAATGACACTAAGAGCCTTTAAAATTAAAATGGTCTTCAAATAAGCACAAAACATTCTTTAAAATACCTTAAAAAGCATGCTTTGAACTGCAGAAATTCTGTATTTAAAATGGCGATTTATTTTTGTTTTTAAACTGACAGTTGCGACGTCACTTGTGACGTAATTTGCTGCGCACTACTATGTTACTGTATTACCGTGAGCATGGTTAGTGTAGGCCTACTAATCAGTTATATAATTTAAAAGGAATTTCTTTCTTTTTTTCGGCGGGTACCGAAAATATAGCCTCAACCCACTCGATGAAACGTTCCCGGCATCAACCTTTAAAAAGTAAATGTTCTCTTTGCCTTCATTTCTTCACGTTGCAATGTGACTAAGCTATATAAATGATGTAATAAAGAGGTTATGATATGGTAAAGGTGTGCCTCTAAGTCATATTGGCACCGGAAGTCATATTGGCCCTCGGGCTAAAGCCCTCGGGCCAATATGACATACCGGTGCCAATATGACTTAGAGGCACACCTTTACCATATAATAACCTCTATGTAATAAATTCGATAATCCACTAGTGGATTAAATATGCAAATTAGTTAGATACGTCCCGTAACGTTACATGTACACGACGTCGCGTTTTCTAATGACGGAATATTGACATTTTTGTCAACAAATCGTGAAAAAAATGCGTTTTTGATGTCCTATGATAAAAAGAATCTTTCATTCGTGTCCATGTATTATTGAATTTATTAAACTCGGCAAAGCCTCGCATTTTATCCCTTTTCCTCAACTCGTTTAATAAATTCAATGAATGCATGAACACTCGTGTAAGATCCTCTATATTACGCATGTGCGTTATGTACGTTATGTACATGATTATAAAGTGAAACCATTATAAACATAAAGATGTATAGCATTTTCCATTAGAGCGTTTTCCATTACACACTACAGGAGTTCGGCCCCCGCCCATCGGGGCTTGAATAGATGGGCTGCATGATGCTTCTGCGCAGAGCTGAAACCGACCGCACACCACTTAGAGGATCTAAGCCTGCCCAGGTAAAGTGGTGCGAGTCGGACTGTCCATGCATATAAACCCTATTGGATTCATTGGGCAGCAGGGCTTGAGATGTCATTTCATCTCAATGTCTGGTAAAAGTCCCAAAATTGGAAGCAACGTCTCCAAAATGAAATATACAGCGATGACGGGGACTTAAAACCTCAAATCAAACAAATACTACAGGAGCTACTCTTAAAATATCTCCGTCGGTATATATAACCGGAGGTAATACTATTATTTGTTTTGGCTATTCTTCTGACTCTGATCAGAATGCGCAGATGCGCAGGCTGATCTGAGTATTTGCAGTTTACCCCTGTCCATTTGCGTACTTGTAACGGCGTAACATGGCGTTGGAGCACTGCACGGTACAGATAGTACGAATAAAGATGGTGCGACTATGGGCCCAAACTCAATGATAACCATTGTGCACCCTCCCCAATAAAGTACATGTCCATAAATAGAAACCGCCATTGAGAATTACATGTTTGGTTTACTTGCTTGTTTGCTTTATTTATTTATTTATTTTTTACGGCCTATACAGTGTTGACTGGAACTTTAAAAACAGACACAAACGTTTTGTTTCAAAACATAAATTGCGAATACTCATTGAATCAATATACATGTAGCAGAAACATTTGTTAGAATTGAGGTTTTACGTCCCCATCAACACTATTTAGATCATTTTGGAGAGGTTGCTTCCAATTTTCGGGACTTACCCGACATTGAGATGAAACCATTACGCAAACACGCCTATACAAATGCATTGCCACCTTTATCGCCGGAAAAATGAAAATTTTATGATGAAAAATTGTTATATTTTTCTTATTTCTGCTCAAAATATAGATTGTGGGGCACTCGTTAGAACCGCCTCATCGAGGCGGTTCTAACGAGTACCCACAATCTATATTTTAGAGCAGAAATAAGAAAAATAAGGTATACCCCTTCAAACCCCAGTTTTACTATATAAAAGTGGGATTCAATGGGGTCAACATTATATAGGCGTGTTTTCGTGATGCGATATTTCAAGCGTTACCGCCAAAATAAACCGATAGGGTTTATATGCAGGGACTCGTACCACTTTGTTTTGGCCGGGCTTAGGTTAGCCAGTTATCATATGCGGTGGGTTTCAGAGTTGCGTGGAAGCATGCAACCCAATCTATTTCTCCAAGGCCCGATGGGCGGGGGCCAACACTTTTCACTATACTCTGTGGTTGTTTTGTTTGTTTGAGGTATATCGTCCCCGTCAACACTGTATAGGTCATTTTGGAGACGTTATTCCCAATTTTGTGGGACTTTTACCCGACATTGAAATGAATGACATCTCAAGCCCTGCCATACAATAAGCCAAAAGGGTTGATATGCATGGACGGTCCTACTCTCACTACTTTTCCTAGGCAGGCTTGAAACTTCTAAGCGGTTTACCAGTACTCATGTGTGGTCGGTTTCAGCTCTGCGTGGAGGCATCATGCAGCCCAATCTATTTCTTCAAGCCCCGATGGGCGGGGGCCGTCTATGGTTGTAAATATATTGATAATTAAGCTGTTCTGTGTTTGAAGAACATCTTTGTTAAATATATATGCACATTACCGATTTATCAGGAGATCATACCTGTTTTATCTTATAATAGACAGATGTATTCCAAGTTTGATGAAATGTGCTAAAATGCTGTGTACATTAGAGGTCATTTAAACAAATCGGTTTACAAAATTTCATTAAAATTTGACAATACATATTCATAAAGACGTTTAAAGATTATAATTATTTATTAAACCCTTAAAAAGAGTGGTTCGGTATATTGATATGTTAGAGAAAAGGATTTCGCTTTGATCTGACCTATTTTAACCCATTTCATGCGGGAAACCCCTAAAGGGGTACCTTGGCAAAAAGTGCAGACCCAGATCAGACGCCGCAATAGGCGGCGTCTGATCAGGGTCTGCACTGTTTGCTAAGAATATTTTCCATAAACAATGGAATAAGAATGAAAAATATACCATCCCTTAAACGACAAATGGACTTGTCCAACATATAGCAATAGAAGAGTCCACCAGTATTACAATGGGTTGAAACAAAGTCGGCTTTGCATCACGTGAGGGGAAAAAGGCGAGTTTGCTCATGAACAATCGTCGGATTAGCCTTAAAATGTGGTACCCATCTGGGCTTGGAGAAATAGATTGGTCTGCATGATGCTTCCACGCAGAGTTGAAACAGACCACACATAAGTACTGGTAAACCGCTTACAGGTTCTATGCCTGCCCAGGCAAAGCGGTGCGAGTCAGACCGTCCGTGCATATAAACTCTATTGGGTTCATTGGGTGGCAGGACTTGAGATGTTATTTCATCGCAATATCGGGTAAAAGTCCCACAAAATTGGAAGCAACGTCTCTCTCAAATGACCTATACAGTGTTGACGGGGACGTTAAACCTCAGTTCAAACAAAACACATCAGTACATGGGTATTTTTCAATATTTTATAGTACTGTATTCATCGTCTACTGCAGTAAAATTCCTATATTAAGCCCACCGTTGGGACTGTTCAAAAGTGGTCTTTAAGACCACTTTTGAACACTCCCAAAGTTGGTCTCTGAGCAAATGATGCAGTATGCAGAAACGACAAAGAAAGAATAACCGAAACTTTCTAAATTAGTTTTTAATAGTAGAATTAGTCTCGATTTTTGGTGGTCTTAATAGCGGAAGTTTACTGTATTTGGAACGATAGGCTCAGTAAACAGTATGAACTCAGATCAGACGCCGCAGTATCAGGGTTTTCACTGCCGTTTTACCACTCATCCTGGTTTTTCAAACACAACGCGGGTAGTAAACTGTACTTTTTTCAAATTTTAGAACAAGCATGGTAAGGAGTTTGTTTGTTTGATTTGAGGTTTAACGTCCCCGTCAACACTGTAAAGGTCATTTTGGAGACGTTGCTTCTAATTTTGTGGGACTTTTACCCGACATTGAGATGAAATGACTTCTCAAGCCCTGGCGCCCAATAAAACCAAAAGGGTTTACATGCATGGATGGTCCCACTTGCACAATTTTGCCTAGACAGACTTAGAGCCTCTAAGCGGTTTACCAGTACTCATGTGCGCGGTCGGTTTCAGCTCTGCGTGGAAGCATTGTGCAGTCCAATCTATTCAGTCTTCAAGCCCCGGTAGTAAACTGTACTTTTTAAAATTTTAGAACAAGCATGGCAAGGAGTTGTGGGGTCCTAATATTTAGGGTAAACACGGTAATCACGGCCCTTTTACGAGACCAAAACTCAAATTAGTTGTGCCTAATTATAGTGTTCAATTTAAACGACGTCAACTTGTAATTTGAACCGTCATGTTTAACTAGCAGGAATGCTCATCACTGTTTCAAACACGGCTTTAGCAATTTTCGGCCTTTCACCTGTTCATTTCTGTGAAATCTGATTCTTGATTTTAGGGCATTTTCTTTTTCAATAAAGATCTGACACTAAGATAAAGTCATTTTCTCCAGCTCTTGGAGACAGTGATTTTAATTAGGTACTAGAAAAAAATGAAAATAAGAAATTTGGAAATTGCATTTTTTAAAACTTTTATTTCGTGAAATATGTTAAAAATTTCAAAGGCTTTTGAACACGCATTATTGCACTGTCCATGAAATGTATACAGTTATGGATTGTACGCGTAGACCCCAGTTAATAAAGGGAAATGGGGTTTACAAGGCTGTATATTAGTTGTTCTGTTATTTACATTTCGAAACAGATTGTTGCTCCCCGGCGATTTTCCCGGTTTCTTTATTTCTGTAGAAGCCTCCGTGGTGCAGTGGATACGCTACTCGCCTTGTAAACCAGGGATCGCAGGATCGATCCCGGGCTTCTCCAGACTTTCGGATGAGTCTTTAAACCGAGTTCCCGTCTCCGTATGACCTTAGATGTTGGTGGGACGTAAAACTCAAACACTCACTCACTCACTCTTTATTTCTGCAGGAAAGATTTAGTGACAGTCTACTGGCAATAGTCAAAATAGGGTAAAATAACTTGCCAGTTGACTGGCAATAGCCACTTATTTGTATGTCGACAGGTAGTATCCATTTTAACGTAATTCGACATGTACCATGAAGTTGCTTCTTGATTTATTTGAAGACAATTTATACGAAATGTATTGGTTAAAGGGGCTCGCTAACTGATGTAAATTTCTGATAGAATTGAATGATAAATTCAGTGGATGTTTTTAAAGAGTTTTCTGAGAAAATCGCCAGAATCCCAGAGTATAACGTGATGCGAACTTAACATTAAGCAGCGACTGGTATAATAGCCCAAAAATATTAGAGATTCTCAGTGACAGTCGACTCGCAATAGCCAAATTTCGTTTAAATGGCTATTACCAGTCGACTTGCAATAGCAAAGATACGATAAAATGGCAACCGACCGCAGTACTATGTCTAAGACTGCCTAGGTAAAATAGGGCGCGTCGGACAGTCCATCTATCGGTTTGGCTTGCTTAATGCCGGGTAAAACAGATCCTCTTAGTGTCGGGTAAAAGTCCAGCAAAATTCCAAGTAACGTCTCCATAATGACCTGTGATACAACGCATAACGAAGTAATGTAGTAATTTCTTCATTTTGATTTTTTTTATTTCATTATGCGTTGGCGTAGTCGACGCGAAATGAAGTAAAAAATATTTCATTTCGCGTTGATATGCACCATATCGACGCAAAATGAAGTAATGATGGAAGAACATAGCTGCCTACAAAAGGAGACCAAAGACTTAGGAAGCAATACAGGTAAATTCCAATATAAAGACCACATTTGAGACAGTTCAAAAGTGGTCTTTAAGACCACATTTGAACAGTCCCAAAGATGGTCTTCCACAACAGCACACTGAATGTCGCAATCACAAAGAAAATGTAACTTTATCCTTCAAAATATGCTTTTTTCATTTAGAACCGACCTCATACTCACGACGCATATTCGCCCCCGCCCATCGGGGCTTGAAGAAATAGATGGGCTGCACGATGCTTCCACGCAGAGCTGATACCGACCGTACATGAGCACTGGTTATCTGCTTAGAAGGTCTAATCCTGCCCAGGAAAACTGCTGCGAGTCGGCCCATCCATGCATATAAACCCTTTTGGGTTTAATTGGACGGCATGGATTGAGATGTCATTTAATCTCAATGTCGGGTAAAAGTCCAACAAAATTGGAAGCAACGTCTCAAAAATGACCTAAATAGTGTTGACGGTGACATTAAACCTCAAATCAAACAAACAAACTGTCGACGCATAATGAAGTAAAATTAAGTATGCCACCTATCACCGCAAAATGACTCATATAATTCTTTCATTTTGCGCAAACCTCTTAGTATCGACGCATAATGAAGTAAAAACTATATTTTATTTCATTTCGCATCGACTATGCCAACGCATAATGAAGAAAAAATTCAAAATGAAGAAATTACTACATTTCTTCATTATGCGTTGTATCACATCAGACTTGTCTCCATAATGCCCTCAATAATGTTGACGGGGACGTTAAACCGCAATTCAAACAAACGGTAAAATGGTTGTTGACAATGGACTGGCAATAGCCATTTTAACGTATTTTGGCTATTGCAAGTCGACTGGCAATAGACACTCCGTTATCATTATTAATATTATTCTAATTATATTCATGTTTATCCATTTTCCGCTACATCACGAAAACAGGCCCTATATAACTTTGACCCCCCCCCCCCCCTTGAACCCCACTTTTATATAGTAAAATTGGGGTTTACAGGTGTATACTTTATTTTTCTTATTTCTGCTCTAAAATATTGATAGTGGGTACTCGTTAGAACCGCCTCGACGAGGCGGTTCTAACGAGTACCCAATCGAGGCGGTTCTAACGAGTACCCAAAATCTATATTTTGAGCAGAAATAAGAGAAATATCACAATTTTAATCTTAAAATTTTCATTTTTTCGGCGGTAAAGTTTACAATGTATTTGTATAGGCTTGTTTTCGTAATGCCGTAAGGGAAAAGGCCACGTGTCAGTATTCTTGGGTTGATTGTCCATTGACCCAAAGTTACTAATGAATCTGAGTTGAATTGCTAATGGTCACATGACTATCACTGACCAATACAGCTCAATCGTACAAACAGCGTTTTTTCCGAAGTTCAGACCCCGAGGTTAATGCCCAAATTTGCTGAGTATGAAATTTGAAATGCTAATTTTGACCCCCTTGAACCCCACTTTTATATAGTAAAACTGGGGTTTACAGGTGTATACTTTATTTTTCTTATTTCTGCTCTAAAATATTGATAGTGGGTACTCGTTAGAACCGCCTCGATGAGGCGGTTCTAACGAGTACCCACAATTTATATTTTGAGCAGAAATAAGAAAAATATCACACTTTTTAATCTTAAAATAACTATTAATCTACAAATTCACAAGGGTTGATGCCTTGTCAATCAATCAATCAATCAATCAATCAATCAATCAATCAATCAATCAATCAATCAATCAATCAATCAATCAATCAATCAATCAATCAATCAATCATCAATCAATCAATCAATCAATCAACCGATTGATCGATAGATAGGTAGATAGATAGATCGATCGATCGTGTCACTGACAGACCGAATCTTCACCGAGTAGCTTTAGCATTTGGCTGTTTTTGCCGGCTGGCATGTGTCTTCGACTACGCCAGCAATATGTAACCCCCGTTTTCTCATACTCGTCTCCGGCATTCTCGTCTCCATCGGATCCATGGAGTGAAAACCACTCTAAACCCTACTTTATATAGAGAAAAGTGGGGATAACAGGGGTATCAATTATTTCCTTATTTTGGCTCTAAAACATCATTTTTGCGCACTCGTTAAAACAGCTTCACTGAGGCGGTTCTAGTGAACACTCACGATCTATGTTTGGACTGAAATAAGAAACAAGTACTGTAACAGTAAAATTCCGCTATTAAGAAAATAAGACTAAATTTGCTTTTAGAAGCTTATTTAGTAGGTTGCAGTTATTCCTTCCTTGTCTTTTCTGCAGACACTGTCCTCTGATCAGGGGCCACCTTTTGTGCTGTTCAAAGCTGGTCTTAATATAGGAATTTTACTGTATATATCATCATTAAAAATGCTATTTCGAGAGATGTTTCATTGAAATGGAGCCAAAGGAAAGAGCAGGATGAAAAGGACAAACAGACGGTCATCGCTGCGTGGGCGCTTGAATTTTAACTCCTAAGAAACCAAGACTTCAATTATCTCAAAGCCAGATTATATGGTTCAGTTTTCTCATCCAACCTTCCATTCTTCTACTCCTCCGCCCATTGTCAAAATTAAACCGCTTCACAGACTGCTTGCTATCTGTAAACATCCATCACGTGAATAAGTCCGTGAAATGAAGACCCTTCCCCCCCCCCCCCCCCCCCCTAAACCTCACTTCGTATAGAGAAAACTGGTGTTTACGGAGGTATACATTATTTTTCTTATTTCTGCTCCAAGACATAGGTTGTGGGTGCTCGTTAGAACCGCCTCAATGACGAGCACCCACAACCTATGTCTTATAAACCATATTGGTCCCATTGGGCGACAGGGCTTGAGATGTCATTTCATCTCAATGTCGGGTAAAATTCCCACAAAATTGGAAGCAATGTCTCCAAAATGACATATACAGTGTTGAAGGGGCCGTTAAACCTCAAATCAAACAAACAAAACCATCACGTGAACAAGTCCGTGAAATGAAGACCCCCTAAACCCCACTTCGTATAGAGGAAGCCGGGGATTACGGAGGTATACCTTATTTTTCTTATTTCTGCTCCAAGACATAGGTTGTGGGGTGCTCGTTAGAACCGCCTCAATGAGGCGATTCTAACGAGCACCCACAATCTTTGTTTTGAGCATTTATAAGAAAAATATCACGGATTTGCATCAGAAAAGCCCATCTGGGCTTGGAGAAATAGATGGGCTGCATGATGCTTCCGCGCAGAGCTGAAACTGACCGCACACGAATACTGGTAAACCGCTTAGCGAATCTAAGCCTGTCCAGGCAAAGCAGTATGAGTCGGTCCATGCTTATAAACCCTATTGGTTTCATTGGACGACAGGGCTTGAGATGTCATTTCATCTCCGTGTCGGGTATAAGTCCCACAAAATTGGAAGCAACGTCTCCAAAATGGCCTTTACGGTGTTGAAGGGGCCGTTAAACCTCAAATCAAACAAACAAAACCATCACGTGAACAAGTCCATGAAATGAAGACCCCCCCCCCCCCAAACCTCACAGCTGAGGTTTACGGGGATATACATTATTTTTCGTATAGGTTGTTGGTACTCGTTAGAACCGCCTCATTGAGGCGGTTTCAACGAGCACACACAACCTATGTTTTGAGCATTTATAAGAAAAATATCACGGAGTAGCCATTTTGGAGATGTGAAAAATGCGCTATGTCGCACGGGTGAGTTACCATAATGAATTCATCTAAAAAGCGTTGGACGGAACACTGGGCCTTGTCACTCTCCCTGGGTGTGCCGAAAATTGCGCATAATTATGATTTGATTTTTGGGACTAATCCGGCCGTTAAAGACAGTCGGCGACGAACGCGTAACTTACATATGCCGATAAACTGATTTTATCACTGATAGCGAATGGTTTAAAAAGATTGGCATTTTATTATAAGTCTGTCGTCTGTTTAATATATTGTTACAGTTTAAGATTTTTAAGATACTATTAAGACTTGTTAGCTTTTATTCAAAGTGTGGGAGAATACGAAGTGAATTCAAGACAGATAAATCTTATTACAGCAAATTTCCTTTATTAAGACCACCTTTGGGACTGCTTTGAACGGTCCAAAAAGTGGTCTCTGACCAAACAACATTGTGCAGAAAACACTGCAACTTTCTATATAAGCTTTTTAAACAGAATTAGTCTCAATTTTGGGCGGTCTTAATAGCGGAATTTCAATGTGTATGCGAGTGGTTCTGACAATACTAAATAGGGTCATTTAACAAACTTATTAGTAGATGAAAAACCACGCCTACCCGCTACCCTAAATCTTATCTTACACAGTACTCTAACGCCCCCGCCCATAGGGGCTTGAAGAAATGTATGGGCTGCACGATGCTTCCACGCAGAGCTGAATCCGGCCCGCACACTAGTACTGGTAAACCGCTTAGAGGATCTAAGCCTGTCCAGGAACTGCTAATAAACCCTATTGGTTTCATTGGGCGACAGGGCTTGAGATGTCATTTCATCTCAATGTCGGGTAAAAGTCCCACAAAATTGGAAGCAACGTCTCCAAAATGACCTTTACAGTGTTGACGGGGACGCTAAACCTCAAATCAAACAAACAAATACACAGTACTCTATGGTGTTTTCACCTATTGTATGGTAATTTGGAACCAATAAATCGAACCAGCTATGTTTCCGAGACCGCTTAAACATATGTCAGCTATGCCCAATTCCGCGAAAACTTGTACTGTCGAAAGCTCGACGCCATTACGTAACGTCGCATTTCATTGGCTGGCACTGACTTTACGCAGCTCGCATAGCTTACCGCTCGGTGCAAAATGCATTGTCTTTGGGAGGTAAATCGTCGATTTTACGTTCGCAAATTCCGTTTTACCGTGACGGCTACGCGTGGTTTTACCAGTAGCAAGATCCGTTTTATGGTTCCGCGCGAAGTAAAACCCCAAATGACAATTTTGAATACATTTATTCCCTAATCCCGAATGAACGTATTGAATGAGCCCGTTCAAGTTTAAGTTGTTAGAATAAGTTATTTATATAATGTTACTTTGCAAGTTTCAGAAATGGTGACAGCTCTGCTTTGAAGTCGCTTAACATGGCGTTACATCTGAGCCTGTACTGTTTGCTGGTGTTCCATTTTTTGGGCTTGGCGTCTAAAATAGATTAATACAATTTTGCTTTCCGAGACCTAAGTATCATTTCTGTAGGCTGTGTCCAGAAAGTGATATTTTCGATTTCCAAGTTAAAACTGCAAGTTGCCCAATGGTCGGTCACCTCAATGAAGCGACTCTCACTCTCTCTCTCTCTCTCTCTCTCTCTCTCTCTCTCTCTCTCTCTCCGTCTCTCTCTCGTCGTAGAATCGTGACAATTTAAAGTCCATCCAATGCACTTTCTTATTTTGTTTGAGTTATAGAGACTTAGAATTTTTGCGGACTGAATTTGTACATGTTTTATGACGAACTACTCTTATCTCGATCAAATATTCATGGTCCCATTTTTCATAGGGAGAACTCAGTACTTTCGGGACTTCCTGATTGCTTTTCTGAAAATTCTGTCCCGCGGAAAAGGGGGTCTACTCTTAAAATTGTTTCCTTTTAGAGTTGACCCCTATTGATATGAGATACAAAAATACTTTTGAGGCGTTGCCTCCACTGAAGGTGTATTAAGTTCGATGAAACGGCACAGATATGATGATGTATGCCTATCAAGAAAATGCATAAAGGAATATGCATTATACTCCTGCGTATAACTCCCAAATAGTTGCTCAGACTGAGCAGACCAATTTATCAAATACATGACAGCTGTTGCCTTGCTGGTATAGAAATAAAGCATGAAGTTGTAATTAATTCTGATTTATTCAGAGAAGTTTACAGCCAAGCATGCAAGAGGTTTAAAATTAGACAGTGCAGTACCAGACTGAAATGTTTATCCTAGTAAAGGTATACACATCTGTTCATTCTGTACCAGAAACCCCAAAACGGGCAATTGGCAAACAGTGCAGGCCCTGATCAGACGCCGCGTTCTGCGGCGTCTGATCTGGGCCTGCACTGTTTGCAAAACTGATTTTTTTTTGTTGCCATATGCTTAGGCAATTAGTGAGGCTTATCAGTGTGAACCTGAGATTTATTGAAGTTTATTTTGACAAATGAAAATAAACAGAGCTGTTGTTCTGGAGAGACTTAAATGTCCATACCTGGATTTTCGGGGTACTAAAACCCAGGAGTAATTAGGGATCTTACCACTAAATATTTTCGATAGGCGACAATAGTAACCTTTTACCTGCTCCCACAAAAACTACACATACAAAACTTTTCAATCCTTACTTGTTTATATAGCCATCCTAGCCCAACAAGTTAATGAGGAAAAAAAACACATGTTGAACTGCTCCTTTTCAAGTTACAGTCAACCATGTTTGTTTACCTACCAGAACGGAGTAAATTCAAACCAACATTTTTAAAGGAGGGGTGACCAAATAAAATCAGCAAAAATTTCTTTGAGCTTGCAGATATATTTATAAAACATGCATCATTTTAGTCCCTTATACCTATCATTTTCTCACATTGAAATAAAACATGGGATATATATCCAATGGAAGCAAGTCTGGTATTTAGAACGCAACTTAAAGCTATGGGGCGCCGTTTTACTATTTAATCCGTATTTATAGATATCCATACTTATTTAAGGATATCCATAATTCGAATTATGGATATCCATAAATCGAACTGAATTAATGATATCCATAAATCGAATAATGGATATCCATTATTCGATTTATTGATGGCCATAAATCGAATTTTTGATATCCATTATTCGGCTGATTTATGGATATCCATAAATCGAATTATGGATATCCATAATTCTCCTCTGCAAATAAACCTAATGAATAATGACTGCTCCCTTTACCAAAAAAATCGACTATTCCCGTCAGGTTTTCGATTTAGGTGTGTAATAAAAGCCGGGATGGAGGTTGAGGTAATGTAGGGTAGGCTTAGTGGTGGCCTATGGTGTTGGAGAGCTATGTTTTGTTTGATTTGAGGCTAAACGTCCCCTTCTATACTATTTCATTTTGGAGACGTTGCTTCCAATTATGTTGGGCATTAAGCCTTCATTGAGATGAAATGTGATCTCATCCCCTGTCGCCCATTGACTCGTACGACTTCGTTTGGACAGGCTTGACCTTTAAACGGTTTTCCAGTATTCTCAGCCCATGCAGCCAAATCTTTGTTTGGTTATTTGTTTGTTTGTGTTGGGGTTTAACGGCCGAGTCAACACTGTTTTAGGTCATTTTGAGCCGGTCAGTTTACCTATCTATACTTTTCCTGGGCAAGCTTATACGTAAGCGGTTAACGAGTACAGTGCACATTCTTTCGCTAGAAACTGACAACTGTCCTTCTTGAATCAGCGGAAGGGAGAGAATGACCGTAGAAAATATTTCATGATCAATCTCCATGAATGAAAGTTGCCGCCCCGGCAGGTATCGAACACGCGTTCTCCTGATCACCAGTCAGACGCGCATCCGACTGAGCTTCCGAGGCCGTCGCAGCCAAATCTATTTCTCCATGCTCCAATGGGTGGGGGCCAAGAGATAGGCCCTATATCTGAATCTGCCTGGTACTCCATACACCTCAAGTAGAGTTTTACATGTATATGGATATATGTTAATACTATATACAACGACCATGTGAATTTTTCTCCAGAAAGCATGCACGGATTGCCTGTTTGGATCATCATAATCTTACGTCCGACTTTCAGTGTCCATAGGTGCGCAGTCCTCATAGAGGTGATTCCAGAGGGACCGGATGCGTTAGTCGGAATTTCAAGATCTTACGACTGGATCCGATATTTAACTGCACACCTGGCGGACGTTCAGCGTATGGCATCCGTCGCTTTGTAAGCCTTACGGGCTGAAAAGGCTGCACGGCAGAGAGGTCCCTTTGACTGGCCATCATCTTCCAGCGATGATAAAGACCTTGAAGTTTATGAAGATTTTTATAATAAACAATCATGTGTCTTAGGGGGAAAATCATTAAACCAAAAGTTTTGGCGGTGATTTATGGATATCCATAAATCGATCTGAATTATGGATATTCATAAATCGAATTATCATAAATCAGAGGAATAATGGATATCCATAAATCGAATTATGGATATCCATAATTCGAATTATGGATATCCATAAATCGAATTATGGATATCCATAAATCGAATTATGGGTATCCATTAATCGAATTATGGATATCCATTATTCGGCTGTTTTATGGATATCCATAAATCGAATTATGGATCCATAATTCGATTTATGGATATCTATAACTATGGATAAATAGTAAAACGGCGCCCCATAAAAAGCGCGGTCCAACAGTGATAAAACCCGGCACCTCCCAGTATTTAGTGCAATGCTACCTGTCAAGCTCAAGTGCAAGATTAACTTTTGTAAAATCTTCGAACCACAGCATGCCACTCCACGCTTCATAATTGAATTAGTAGAACTACCTCATTCAAATTTGAGAACAAACCCAGCAGGCACTCAACGTTGAATCAACGTTGAGTTTGTGTTGAAATTAGGTTGATTGGTTGATCAACCTTATATCAACCTCTGTTCAACGGTGATTTATCAACACTGATTAAACGTTGGCAGTATAACGTTGAATCAAAGTTGATATGTTGTTGTATATAAACAACTGATTCCGCAAAGTTGAACTTAAGTTGGTAAAACTCTGCTGATTAAACGTTGATGTCCTTATTATTTAATCAACGTTGAAATTTGGCTGACAACCAACATTTGGTTATTACTACATAATAAACAACAACAACAGCAACGATATTATTATTATTATTGTTGTTGTTGTTGCTGCTGCTGCTGCTGCTGCTTTAAAACAACACTCGCAAATATGAAAGAGCACATCACGTCGGGTCAACGTCGTATCAACGTCGTCGCATCGACGTTGATGCGACGTTACCTAAACGTCATGTGCCCACTGGGATAAAAATCCAGAAGGCGCGCAGGTGCGGCAAACGATCAGGGTCTACGCTGTTTGCTTGTCAAATACCAATTGTATATGGATCTGATCAGTTTGTAAGTTTTGAATGGACTTTCCCACGAAGCTCACAGAAACAAAAAATGGCGGCGCCGAACAGAAAAAGGTATTTAGAGTTTTATCCTAACGTACGTCGCAGGCATAGCCAGTGTTCGGCTTATCCTGCGTCTATACGAATACTAGTTGATGAGATGGTTCTTATATAAAATGCAGGCTTTGTTAGATCTTATTTTCATATCTTTTGATCCTTTGGTCGTGACGTGACGCGCCGGGAAAATCATATGCTCACAGAGCGTGTAAGTTTTTTCGTGAACTTGAGACAAAGAGGGAAAAAAACAACAGAAAAAAAAAGTATTCATTGTGCGAGGTAAGATTTATTATTATCATTATTACTGCATACATTTTCATAATAGCATGTGTTATTACACACAATACAACGGAAACGAAGAAACTTTTGATTCATAATTTTTGTACTCTTTCAAGTGCGCATTACAAGCGCATGCACGCAGACGCGCAATTATGAAAATACACCGCCAGAAACTGAAACGGGCTTCTCAACTTGCAGTTAATACAAAATATCATTTAAAAGTGGTGTTGTAATAGCTTTGTTCTTTATAAATTTTAAAATTAACTTTTAAATGAAGAGAAACTTTTCATTTTTCCAGTTAACTTTTAAATAGAACGAAACGAAGTGCAATGATGAATATATAATTGGCCAGTCAAAGGAAAAATATATAAATTAAAATGCCCGGTAAAATGCACGATTCTATTTCTATTACTTAACAGTAAAATCAAGCTTCTGGGCCATGTAATGCTTATTTTAAGTCACTGGGAACCTTTTTAGAAAATATGTGATTTTCAGCCAACTACTTAAAATTTTGTTATGCTCTGGCTTTACTCCTTTGTGTATACATAACTGTGCTTATCAGTTTTTCCACATTATAGGCGTGTAATATTAGAGCGTCTGGTGTTTATGATTCCCAGCTTATGTCACAAGTTTTATGCTTTTTTTTTTATACGATAACACGCCCGTGCGACATAGTGCATTTTTTCACATCTCAAAAATGGCTTCTTTTCTGATGAAAATTTGTGATATTTTTGTTACTTTTACTTCAAATATATGTTGTGGGTGCCCGTTAGAACTGCCTCATTGAGGCGGTTCTAACAAGTACCCATAACCTATGTTTTGAAGCAGAAATGTAGAAATAAGAAAAATGATATATACCCCCGTAAACCCCATTTTTCTCTATATGAAGTGGGGTTTAGGAGGTGTTAATTTCACGGACGAGTTCACGTGATGGATTATACGGCCCTTTCAAGATTATTTCACTGATATCGAGCCGATCGTTAATCAGAGGTGGGCGAAAACCGGAGTAACCGGAGAAAAAAATACCTAACCTTCCCAGAACTTGGCGTCTCACGTGTGACCCGAGCCAGGCTCGAACCGGCAACAGCCGTGAGGGATCTAATGATTAAGAGTCAGCGCTCTTATCCACTAGGCCAAGGAGGCCCATATCTTTTATGCCTGTACATGGTTTGTTTGGATGATTCCGTTCCCTATTATATGTTACTGTTATTATACATGTATTTTTATGCAAATAGTGTAAGATGCCCTGGGTGTACGTAGTAAGTGGGTCTACACTATTTACCCAAATCTCATCCATTGTACCCTATATAGACATTATAATGTGGAAATGTAATCCAACAGGGTTTAGAATAAAAATGCATATTTAAACGTTTGTTACAAGACATGTGCGGCCCCGCCCATTGGGGCTGACAGAAATAAATGGGCTGCATGATGCTTCAACGCAGAGCTGAAACCGACCGCACATGAGTACTGGTAAACCGCTCAGAGAATCTAAGCCTGCCCAGGTAAAGCGGTGCGAGTTGGACTGTCCGTGCATAAACCCTATTGGTTTCATTGGGCGACAGGGCTTGAGATGTCATTTCATCTCCATGTCGGGAAAAAGTCCCACAAAATTGGAAGCAACGACTCCAAAATGACCTATACAGTGTTGACGGGGACGTTAAACCTCAAATAAAATAAAACTAAAATCATAACACTTTATCTAGAAAAAAAATTAATAGTGAAATAAACAGATGCATATAGGCCTACCCCTGTATTATTATTATTATTATTATTATTATTATTTTACTTTTCTTATTTCTTCTCAAAACATAGGTCGTGGGTACCCGTTAGAAGGCGGTTCCAACAAGCAACAACAAGCTACGGGTACGTATGCATGGAACATGATAGACGTTAATTTTATTTAGTAAGAAAAGGTTACTCAGGAAAAGCCACAATCAAAGACCACAGCCACACCAAGCCACCAAAATAACAGTTAGAAATGATGAGACGACACGTCACGTACACAATCGAAATGTGCGTGCACCAACATTACAAAACCAGAAACTGCAACGGAATCATTACGACAACATGCCTATGTAATGCAGGGCAATATTTTATGTATCCAGAGATGATAATTGGTGATTTGTTCTTATTTCTGCTCCAAACATAGATTGTAGATGCTCGTTAGAGCAGGTTCTAACGCGTATCCACAATTATTATTAATAATAATAATAAAAATCGACCTCTCGATCTAAAACCCGATGCTTTACCACTGCACCCCAGCGCATTTATGTTTTGGAGCAGAAATAAGTAAAATAATGTAAACCCCACCTTTCTCTATATAAATTAGTGTTTAAAAGGGTAATCATTGCATGGACTTGTTAACATGATGTGACCGCCAGTAGTTAAACTACTGATTGGGTTTCAAATCCGGAGTTTACGAAATTGTCACCATCGCCCCCAATTCCGATGCAGTGTCATACATAATGGCAATAACAGTATATTCAGCATTCATGGTCAGGTGGTACAGACGCAGCAAAGCGTATGGCATTAACAAACACTACCTGCATGCAGCAACATTTATATAGCTAGTTTTTTCAAAAGCATATTTATCTTTCTCTCCTCTAATAAATAATGACTTCTTTATAATGAATGAAAGTTTGAAGATGAAGGAACAGGTTTCAGAGAGGGATATGGTAGGTAATCAGAGAGACATTTATAGGTCTAGAGCGAATTAGAGTGAACATTTGGACTGATTCCAGTCTACCACGATAAGTAAAACCGAAAAGAAATGTTTGGTCATTGTAAGGTTAATTAACTCAGATTTTTAGTTCAGTACTATTTTTGGTTATGGCATTTTCAAGATTAAACGTTATTTTCCGCATGTTTTCGTGTAAAATTGAGGATCCAGTGTAAATTGTTCATAAATAAGAACTTATCATGATGTGCGATTTAAATTACTAATTCATAATTAAAACTCTTGCTGCATATATATTTATATTATCGGTCGATCCTCAAACCAGTCTGTTGTGGAGAGGTGGCTTACAACATGCATAGAAAACGATCCTCATACCTAGCAGTTATGGTGAGGTGGTATCGATACTGCAAAGCATACACCACTCATGATTTCACTATTTAAGTAGCACATAAAGTAAGGAATTAAACACAATAAATATCTAATTCAGAATTTAAACTTCTCGATGCTCATGTTTTTTTTTTTTCAATCTTCGATCGATCCTCATACCGGTCTGTTGAGGAGAGGTGGCTTTTTTAGAAAACGATCCTCATGCCTTGCATTCATGGTGAGGTGGTATCGATACTTCAAAGAATACAACACTTACACATACATACCTTCGGTTTACAAGCATGATTCCATTATTTACGTAATTAGCACATGAGGTAAGGCAATGCTAACTCAGAATTTAAACTTCTCTATGCGCATGTTTTATTTTTTTTTCAATTTTCGATCGATCCTCATACCAGTCTGTTGAGGAGAGGTGGCTTTTTAGAAAACGATCCCCATGCCTTGCATTCATGGTGAGGTGGTATCGATATTTCAAAGCATACAACACTTACACATACATATTTTCGGTTCACAAGCATGATTTCATTATTTACGTAATTAGCACATGAAGTAAGGAAACCCTAATTCAGAATGTAAACTTCTGTATGGTCATGTTTTTTTTTTCAATTTTCGATCGATCCTCGTACCAGTCTGTTGAGGAGAGGTGGCTTTTTAGAAAACGATCCTCATGCCCTGCATTCACGGTGAGGTGGTATCGATACTTCAAAGCATACAGCACTTACACATACATACTTTCGGTTTACAAGCATGGTTTCATTATTTACGTAATTAGCACATGAAGTAAGGAAATACTAACTTAGAATTTAAACTTCTCTATGCTCATGCTTTTTTTTTTCAATTTTCGATCGATCCTCACACCAGTCTGTCGAGGAGATGTGGCTTTTTAGAAGATGATCCTAATGCGAGGTGGTATTGATACTTCAGAGCATAGAGCACTTTCCCAGAAAACTTGAACGACAGCGGATCGCGGTCAAAGTTTACGCGAACCCCTGCGGGGTTCATTTAATTTGCATGCGACCCACTGCGTTCATATTTACATAAACAGCAGAAAGATAAAATACATTTCTAAAGTGTACGGATTTTCAACACAATACACAATAATTCCTTCCAGAAACTAAACATGCATCTATAGGAGAAAATACATCTGTGGTGTAATTTGAAGAATTGCCTTTCTTGTTTTTCAGATAGTGTTATGAATAGGACCACCCTTGACCCCGACAGAATTAAAAAAGAAAAGAAAAGAAATTAGCGTCCGACTAAAATAGACAGCTTACAGAACAGGCGGTAGCTAATGTCGAACAAAAAAACCACAGTGATCAGTTCTACAAACTTTAAGTACAACAGTGTTTGTGGCTCGTAATATCTTAAAAGAAAATTTAAGTGAAAAAGTGGGCGCCCTTGCATGCGTATGAAATATTTACAGTTTGCAAATTTTTATGTTAGTTTCGTTTCTTTAATAAATCATGGTTTCTTAAACGCTGTTTCTGTAGTTATATCAGTTTGATTTAATGGTTGATATTTCAACGTTGATGCAAGGTTGAAAATTAAGCTATGGTTCAAAGATGACTGCTCAACGTTGATTCAACTTTCATATTCAACCGAATATCAACGTTTATTCAACATTAATATCTTAACGTTGAATCAACACTGAAATATCAACGTTGATTCACTGTTGGATTGTCAACTTTGAGTCAACGTTGACTGTGCAACGTTGATTCAAATTTCATATTCAACCCAAAATCAACGTTTATTCAACGTTTGCCTTCAACGTTGACTCAACGTTGAATCAACCGATTATTGCCCGCTGGGAAAACAATGTCCATTGATCCCATATCAGTTCAGACAATATTGAATCTATCATTTCAGCGCCTTTGGCACTTTGATTATTTGCTGTTGTTGTCATCAGTCATTTTAGGAGGTGCCTACGCTATATGCTTGCTCATTTTTGTGTCGATTGTGTATCTGTTTGCTCTTGTCGACGTCACTATATCCAGTTTCCGGTTATTTATAACTTCCCTATGACGTCACGCTGTGTAAAAAGTGAATTCATACTGGGTCATGGGTAAACAGGTAAACAGTGCAGATTGAGATTTTACGCCCCCACCCCCACCCCCACCTTCAACACTGTTTAGGTTTTTTTTAGAGACGTTGCTTCCAATTTAAATAACCGACATTAAGATGGAGTGAGTAAGTGTTTGAGTTTTACGCCCCACCAACAGCTAAGGTCATACGGAGATGGGACCTCGGTTTAAAAACTCATCCGGAAGTCTGGAGAAGCCCAGGGTCGAACATTAAGATGGAATGACTTCTCGAGCCCTGTCGCCCAAACAAACCAATAGGGTTTTTATGCAGGGACGGTGGCAGACTTAGACCATCTAAAGGTTTACTAGTACTCATGTGCGGTCGGTTTCAGCTCTGTGTGGATGCACCACGCAGCCGAATCTATTTCTCCAAGTCCCGATGGGCGGCGGTCGGTAGCAGCGCTAGTATATTCTCTCTTAACGTCATAGCGCTGACAAAAAAACATACAAACAAAAAAAAAAAAAAAAAAAAAAGAAACAACAAAAAACAAAATCACACACAAAATCTGGACTGGGCTCGTGTACTTGGTCATTGACAAATAGTGTAGACCCTGATCAGACGCCATGTCTGATCAGGATCTACACTGTTTGCTTACAGTACAGGTATTTTAAAGGTTTACTGAAACAGTCTAAGTGCTCGTTCAGGACAGTGTTTTCTCATCCTATTCACTGGGAGACAATCTATCCACCAGAGCTGCAAGTGCTTTGATTGTGTGGTCTCATAGCCAGCAATGCTTTGCAAGGACTGTCCCTGGAGGCACAAAACGTTGACTCAACGTTGAACTAACGTTGAAACAACGTTTTCAACGTTGTTTCAACGTTAGTTCAACGTTGAGTGCCTGCTGGGGTGATCCTGTCTAAGTCCATTTCATACTGTTTTCGTCCGTTATCTAAAGGAGACCAAACCATTGATCTTTTATAGGCACCACGCGACATTGTTTGTATTCAGGGTGGGTAAGTTTTTGTTTGTTTATCTTGTTTATTCATCATAAATTCAAACTCTTTTGAAGATTATGAAAAGCGAATAAACAGTTTTTACACTAGCCAACATTTGGTGGTATCACTGTTTGTTGTTTCTGGAACATGTAAAAATGGAAAAGTTGCGAAAACTCGATTGATTGGTTGATTGATTGATTGATTGGTTTGTGTTTAACGACATGTCAATTTTGCCTTGTCGTCCAGGGAAAGGGAGAATTATGAAAGAAGAATACTAGAAGAGATGAAGGCGGGGACAGAGGAGAAACAGAAGAAATAACAACACTCCCTCTCTACCCTTAATTACTGACAATAACCAATCTTAATCATATTTGAGAAATGTTACTATTTGTGTGTTCTAAGATGGTTGATGAGACCGATTCTAGCTCTGAACTGTATGTTGCAAATAGAGCAACAGAGACTAAGGACAGCAGACCTTGCCCAACTGTAAGCCAATATCAGTTGGATGCCCAAGTGACGCAAGATATACCTCACCTTCGCCTCATCCAACCACCCCTTATTTATTTATTAACTACTGCTGAGATAAGTATGCAATGTATACCCTTCTCTTATTTATTCTATCTATCTATCTTCTGATAATGCGTCGGTCACATTTGACCATTACCGCAGGTGTATATTACATATACTCCAGGTTTTATTGAGAGTTTTTTTTATCATTACGCGATTCCGTCACGAAAACACGACTATATAATGTTGACTCCCTTGAACCCCACTTTCACAAGTAAAACTGGGGTTTACAGGGGTAAACCTTATTTTTCTTATTTCTGCTCGAAAATATAGATTTTCGGTACTCGTTAGAACCGCCTCGATGAAGCGGTTCTAACGTGTACACACAGTCTATATTTTGAGCAGAAATAAGAAAAATTATCACAATATTTCATCATTAAACGTTCATTTTTCGGCATGTTTTTGTATAGGCGTGTTTTTGCAATGCTGCAAAATTATTTGTTTGCGGCTAAAACAATTAAATAATGATCAAGTTTTAGTACTACTGTTGTGGAGAGGGTTGTGGTTAAAATCTAAGTTGCGGTCAACCGAAGTATTTATTTATAGTATGTATGCCTGCTAAAATCCCATCACTGTGAAAATGATCAGTAAATTCGATGATTTTGACGAATTTAAAATGATTTTTATAGCAGCAAAAAGACATATTTTTTAGATTAAAATGTGACACTTTCCTTATTACACTTGAAAACGTAGATTATACATGTAAATAGGTGCGGCTTATTACATTGTACCCATAATTAAATATGCGTCACATTTTGTTTTTTGTTAAAACAAAAGAAAAAAAAGGGATAATAATGTATACACTTTAACCCACATTTCTGTGTAAAAGTGGGGTTTTCAAGATTGGTTAACACTCGGACTCGTTAAGGTGTCGAAGAAATATTTAACAATTCCATGTACAAAGCACCCTCGTTATAACGATAGTACTTGTTTTCTAACATTTTTCCGCCATAAAAAAAATCCCAAAATAGTATACGTGGTGAAAAAATCATTGTCAAAACATATCGTGGACATTTGTTAGAATTGCCTCGATGAAGCAATGCTAACAAATATCCACAACATCCGCATTATCTCGGAATTGTGGTTATAACGGGCTTTCTCGTTATTCGAACGTCGATATAAAGAGGGTTTGACAGTACAATGTCAACCCTTATTCTGCTGAATAAATTTATTTAACCACACCCATGGCTGACCATCCGCCAATAAAATTACGTGATAAAGTATATTCGTTCAATTCACAAACTGTATAACAAACAGTGTAGATCCTGATCCGATGGCTTCTGGAGAAGCCATCTGATCAGGATCTACACTGTTTGTAAAGGTAGGGGCTGTCCTGTTCATCAGGATAAGGGTTAAAATCGGCCTGGTAAATCCTATTACAGAAGTTGGTATTATTTTCTTTTCTAATTACTAATCTGCTCTTGGCCCCCGCCCATAGGGGCTTGAAGAAATATATTGGCTGCATGATGCTTCCACGCAGAGCTGAATCCACACTAGTACTGGTAAACCGCTTAGATGATCTAAGCCTGTCCATGAACCGCGGTGCGAGGCGGACCGCCCATGCTAATAAACCCTATTGGTTTCATTGGGCGACAGGGCTTGAGATGTCATTTCATCTCAATGTCAGGTAAAAGTCCCACAAAATTGGAAGCAACGTCTCCAAAATGACCTTTACAGTGTTGACGGGGACGTTAAACCCCAAATCAAACAAACAAACTAATCTGCTCAAAACACAGACTGTGGGTATTTTGCATATGCTCAAATCCCACATCTTCTAAACTTTCAATGTCGACGCCAACGAACGCTTAAATCCCTTAAGTATCAATAGCTTTATTATCGACTTTGTTTACTTATCCGCGATAATAATGTTTGTACCCTTATCTGTGATGATAGTATTCTAATTGAGGTAAATTAATTATTTACTGTCACTTTTGGGATTAACAATAAATTTCAATGTTATCCGTCTTCACTGCGCATGTCAAACAGATAATGGTGTACATTTCAATACACTTCAGACTTTTCAATTACAATTTTCGCTCCACAGCAAATACTTCAGGCATAATATTGATGTAAGATACGCCCCAAAAATATCAAAAGTTTATGAAAAATTGAATAATTTTAGCTCACTGGAGATATTTGTATATCTTTGTATCAAAATGTTATTAAAACCCTGAAATATTTATACAAGGAGACTTTAGTATGTTCATTTCGCAGTATCAAAGTGAATTTTAAAAAGGTTATAATCTTGATAATGCGTTCATTAGTATTCGGCCGATGGACTGCACAAACTACAAACCTACCTCCAGATAAAATGTATATACATGTGTGCGTGCGTGTTTTTACGCCCAACCAAGAACTAATGCCATACGGAGACGGGACCTCGGTTTCGAAAATCGGATTCATCCGAAAATCTGGAGAAGATCGCACTACGGGTTTATGATGCGAGCAACTTTACCACTATACCATGGAGACTTCTCTATAGATATGTAATGAGGATAGTTTTGTGTTATTATCTTTTTACTTCTTCATACGAACGGGCTTGCTTGGCCTAGTGGATAAGAGCGCTGACTCTTAATCATTAGGTCTCTCACCGCTGTGGGTTCGAGCCTGGCTCGGGTTACATGTGAGACGTTCTGCAACGGAAGGTCAGGTGTTTTTTCTCCGGGTACTCCGGTTTTCGCCCATCTCTGATTAACGATCGGCTCGATATGAGTGAAATAATCTTGAAAGGGCCGTAAAACCAAACAACAAAACTTCTTCATAAAACAAATTCTGTAGGTACTTGTTAGAATCGCCGTTACAATCGCCTCAGTGAGACAATTATAACAAGTGCCCGCAACATATGTATCGATTCTATCCACCCGAGTTTCCATTACGAAAACACGCCTATACAAATACTTTGTAAACTTTACCGCCCCAAAAACGAACACTTTAAGTCGAAAAATCATGATATTTTTCTTATTTCTGCTCCAAATATAGATCCAAATATAGATTGTGGGTACTCGGTAGAACCGCCTCATCGAGGCAGTTCTAACGAGTACCCACAATCTATATTTTGGAGCAGAAATAAGATACATAAGGTTTACCCCTGTAAACGTCAGTTTTACTATATAAAAGGGAGATTCAAGGGGGGTAAGAAGTATATAGGCATGCTTTTATGATGTTCACATTATTTTTAGCTGCATGTATGCTATAAAATTGATGTCTGGCCATCAGATCATAAAACTTTGTCATTGACAATGATTTTTGCGTGCTCACAAAACCTGGCCTGAACAAATAATTGACCTTCTATTCTATTCTGTTTTGCTCTGCTCTGATTATAAACAAAACTATCCAAGCACAGAACCAGTCTGGCACTACAGGAAATGAACCTCGTTCCTGTCCAGCAGACCGGTTCTATAATAATTTCCAGATATTCCTACGAAATGTATGATAAATTTGGGAACCAACGTTACAATTGTCTTAACATCATCGCTGCGTGAAATCAAACGCGCCTGTAGAATTTTTCTTTTTCAAACACAAAACCATTTTTTCTAGTTCAATCAATTAGCCTTTTGGCAACAACAGAGACCAATTTTCAGAAAATACATTTCTCATTTCTCTCTGTATTCTGAAGTAAATATTTCTTGTGATCTGTAAACAGCATCGTATTTATCAACACTTGTTCATGGTAGCAAGATTTCTTTTTCAGTTTTCTATATGTCAACAAAATGTAATCATTGAATGGCGATTGGGTTCGGAACCCGGGAAGGGACATGAATTTTTATTTTTTAATATGTTGTGCGCACAAGATAATATCTTGTGGGAACAACATAATATCTTGTTCGCACAACATATTATTTTGTGCGCACAATATATTAAGTTGTGCGAACAAGATATTATCTTGTCCGCACAACATAGATCTTGTGCGGACAAGATATTATCTTGTTCGCACAACTTTATATATTGTCCGCACAAGATAATATCTTGTTCGCACAACTTCCCAAGATCTATGTTGTGCAAACAAGATAATATGTTGTGCCAAAAAGATATTATCTTGCGCGCACAAGATAATATGCTGACCGCACAAGATAAATTATGTTGTCCGCACAAGATCATGTGCGCACAACATATTATCTTGTGCGCACAAGATAATATCTTGTTCGCATAACATAATATCTTGTTCGCACAACATATTTAAAAAAAATTCATGTCTTTTCCCGGGTTCCGCAATTGGGGCTATCAAAAAAAAAAAAAAGCTCAAAAAAAAAGCTCAAAAAAAAAAAAAAAAAAAAAAAGAAACGCTAAAAAAACACTGACAGCACTGGTGGGTCGATTGTCTCTGAGTCTAGGCTGGAAAATAATAGTCCTGTACTTGGACTTACACTGTTGCGTTAAACACTGAAACCGTGCTGAATGCAAACAGAGTAGACCCTGATCAGACGCCGCCCACGGCGTCTTATCTGGGTCTACGCTGTTTCCCAAACTAACGCATGTTTCCAGTCCATATTCTTTAGATAACCCACACCAAAGCGATAAGACGGCCCCGCCCATCAGGGCTTAAAGAAATAGATGGGCTGCATGATGCTTCCACGCAGAGCTGAAACCGGCCGCACATGAGTACTGTAAACCGCTTAGAAGATCTAAGCCTGCCGACGCAGTCGGACCGTCCATGCATATAAACACTTATGGTTTCATTTGGACCAGAGGGCTTGTGATGTCATTTCATCTCCATGTCGGGTAAAAGTCCCACAAAATCGGAAGCAACGTCTCCAAAATGACCTAAATAGTGTTGACGGGGACGTTAAACCCCAGATCGAACAAAACAAACAATAAGACTCCTATCCGCTTTATATACCCCTTGTATTTCGTTTCGGCAAGGGGCTCCCGGGGAGGCGAATATAGTCAAAATTACAACTGTAACTAACTTACTGCGTGGAGCCCGCAGTAAATCCAAGTTACACCATGTACATAGATACGTAATTCTATACTTCATTTTCTTGTTTTTCCATTTATATCATTAACAGTTTTTTTTGTTTTTTTTTGTCATTATTTTGTTGTTGGTTTTGTATTGTAATTTCTGATAACGAGGAAATAAATAGTATATATATATTTGTTGGAATCGCCTCGCGGCGATCCTAACAATATCCACATTTGTTTCTTTGAAACACAAATCATCAGTGGGTACCCTGTAACAGCAGGTTTACATGCGTAGCAAACGCAGCCTTGCTACATCGTGATAAAAATAATAATGATAGAAAAAAGACTCCTAAAGCCGGTTCTGTTGAGCACCCACAATCTATTGTTGTAACACCAATAATGAAAATACAATAGATTTTCCTCCAAAAAAGCAATTTTTCAGATATTACCTATGGGGGGGGGGGGGGGGGTGCCCCCTGCCGATCGGGGCTTGGGGAATTAAATTGGGTTGCATGATGCTTCCACGCAGAGCTGAAACCGACCGCACATGAGTACTGGTAAACCACCTAGAGGGTCTAAGTTTGCACAGGCAAAGTTGCTGCGAGTCGGGCCGTCCATGCATAGACCCCTTTTGGTTTGTCTGGGCGGTAGGGCTTGAGATGTCATTTCATCTTAATGTCGGGTAAGAGTCCGACAAAATTGGAAGCAACGTCTCCAAAATGACCTAAATAGTGTTGACGGGGACGTAAAACCTCAATTCAAACAAAAACAAACCGACAGGTTGGCTAGATTCTTTATTGGTCGGACACACCCTTTAGTTGGATTTTTATTTTTTCTACGTCGCCATCATTTTTAGCACGCGCCAGTCTGTCATTACACCTAGTACACTAATGTCATAATATTAATTATTTTTTAAATATTGTCATGAAATTTATGGGTTGTAAAACGTCATATATACTTATGTCAGAAATTTATGTCACTCGCAGGCCAGGATCACTTAACGTAACTTTCATTTTCAAGTATTTTTATGCCTTTAGTTCATTTACGCGATTCTGACGAGTACCAACCCAACGGGCATACAAGTTTCTTCAACGTCGTAAGTCGGAAGTAATTAGGTTTTTGTTTGTTTGATTTGCGGTTTGACGTACATGTACCCGTCAACACTGTTCAGGAAACTTTGGATACGTCTGTTACAACGCATAATGAAGTAATGTAGTAATTTCTTCATTTTGAAATTTTTACTTCATTATGCGTTGGCATAGTCGATGCGAAATGAAATAAAATGTAGTTTTTACTTCATTATGCGTCGATAATAAGAGGTTTGGGCAAAATGAAATAATTATTTCATTTTGCGGTGATAGGTGGCATACTTAATTTTACTTCATTATGCGTCGACAGTTTGTTTCTAGTTCCATATAAGACACAGAAGCCTATGTGGTGTAGTAGTTATGCTATAGCTACTCGCCTGATAAACCGGGGTAGCAGGATCGATCCCAGTCTTGAAACCGAGATCCCGTTTCCGTACGAATGAGTCTTGAAACCAAGTTCGCTACTTTGTATGACCTTAGCTGTTGGTGGGACGGAAACTGAAACACACTCGCACTCCTTTTAAGATGCATAGATGGACAAACAACTGAGCTATGGACTGGTCCAAGCCAATATGGTCCCCCACCCCAACTATTGTGTGCACTACATGATCATGTGTTGAGCCTTCAAACACAAATGTGGGAAAAACATCAGACATGAGACCAAATACCGTAAGGCGTTCAGTTTTAACTCTACTTACATAATCAAATACAGTGACATTCCGCTATTAAGACCACCTAAAATTAAGACAAATTTTGTTTTTAAAGCATATTTTGAAGGTTAAAGTAACATTTTCTTTGTGATTGCGACATTCAGTGTGCTCTTGTGGAAGACCATCTTTGGGACTGTTCAAATGTGGTCTTAAAGACCACTTTTGAACTGTCTCAAATGTGGTCTTTATATTGGAATTTACCTGTATTGCTTCCTAAGTCTTTGGTCTCCTTTCGTAGACAGCTATGTTCTTCCATCTTTACTTCATTTTGCGTCGATATGGTGCATATCAACGCGAATGAAATATTTTTTTTACTTCATTTCGCGTCGACTACGCCAACGCATAATGAAATAAAAAAAAAATCAAAATGAAGAAATTACTACATTACTTCATTATGCGTTGTAACATACGTCGCTTCCATTTTAGCCGACATTGAGACGACATGACATCTCAAAACCTGCCGCCCAATCAAACCAATAAGATTATACACATGGACTGTCCTATTTGCACCACTTTGCCTGGGCAGGCTTAGACCCTCTAAGCGGTTTCTAGTTCTCATGTGTGGTCGGTTTCAGCTCTGCGTGGAAGCACCATGCAGCCAAATCTATTTCGCCAAGCCCCGATGGGCGGGGGCCTAGAAATTAGAACGGCCGTGAAGTCAGATGTCATGAAGTTAGAAGTTGGAAATCAAAAGTAAGAAGCCATGGTGCAACAAAGATAGACTTGGTGAAGTTTGAAGTCGTACGTGTAAATGAGAAGTTAGAAGTTTTGAAATTAGAAGTAAGAAGTGACAAAGCCAGAAGTTGATAATAGGTGAGTGAGTGTTAGAGTTTTACGTCCCACCAACAGCTAAGGTCATACGGGGACGGGACCTTGGTTTAAAGACTCATCCGAAGGTCTGGAGAAGCCCTTGATCGATCCTGCGATCCCTGGTTTACAAGGCGAGTAGCGTAATCACTACACCACGGAGGCTTCTATGATAATAGGTAGTAAGAATTAGTTAGAAGTCCTTCCAGGGCTCCAATACCATCTATTCTAACACAGCGCGCCAATACAGGCAATGCAAAATAACTGTGTTTTATTCTGCAACAAATCACAACTCGGAAGAGCGTGACGTGTGACGTCATTAAAAACTGCAAATTTATGACGTCACTAGTCGATTTACTTGACGTTAGACGGTGTAACGCCATTTTCTCGCATCGAAAACGTTAGAAAAGGATATAAATGCATGTGTTTCAGTCGATAATTTTAGCGGGATTTCTTCTAACAATGGCGAAAAGTTGTGAGATTTTGAAGGAAACAACAACATTATTGCCGATTTTCAGCGTGTTAGAATCGAAATAGATCAGCTCTAGCCAGTGATTTGTTGTGTAATAAATCACAGTTTGTCGGTCAGTTGTAAGTAGACAAATCACGCGCGCTACGCGCTCGTGATTTGTCTACTTTACAACTGACCTCCAAAATGTGATTTATTACTCGACAAATCACAGTTAGAGCTGATCTATTTCTTAAACACACTGACCTAACTACTATAACTGGGTTGAGCGTGGGATGTTTCCATACTAAATCCGCCTTTTATGGGCGTCACATGAAAAAACAATACACGTCAAAAATGAAGTAGGTTTAAATTAAGCTATGGAAGACAAGTAGTAGATTTTAGCTAATACTATTGTATTTACAGTGAAGCCTCCGTGGTGTAGTGGTTACGCTACTCGCCTTGCAAACCAGGGATCGCAGGATCGATCCCGGGCTTTTCCAGACTTTTGGATGAGTCTTTAAACTTAGGTTCCGTCTCCGTATGACCTTAGCTGTTGGTGGGACGTAAAACTCAAACACTCACTCACCGTATTTACAGTATGTATTCTGAAAGACAGGTTTAAGCAATCCGTGTAGACCCTGATGGGACGCCGCAGAACGCGGCGTCTCATCAGCGTCCACGCTGTCTGCCACTCATCCAGCTATTTTTAGAAATACCATCGGGTAGTAAATTACACTTGTTTAACCCTTATCTTGCTGTTCACGACAACCCCTATCTTTGCAAACAGTGTAGATCCAGATCAGATGGCTTCTGAAGAAGTCTTATCTTGCTGTTCACGACAACCCCTATCTTTGCAAACAGTGTAGATCCAGATCAGATGGCTTCTGAAGAAGTCTTATCTTGCTGTTCACGACAACTCCTATCTTTGCAAACAGTGTAGATCCAGATCAGATGGTTCTGAAGAAGTCTTACCTTGCTGTTCACGACAACCCCTATCTTTGCAAACAGTGTAGAACCAGATCAGATGGCTTCTGAAGAAGCCTTATCTTGCTGTTCACGACAACTCCTATCTTTGCAAACAGTGTAGAACCAGATCAGATGGCTTCTGAAGAAGCCTTATCTTGCTGTTCACGACAACCCCTATCTTTGCAAACAGTGTAGAACCAGATCAGATGGCTTCTGAAGAAGTCTTATCTTGCTGTTCACGACAACTCCTATCTTTGCAAACAGTGTAGAACCAGATCAGATGGATTCTGAAGAAGTCTTATCTTGCTGTTCACGACAACCCCTATCTTTGCAAACAGTGCAGATCCAGATCAGATGGCTTCTGAAGAAGTCTTATCTTGCTGTTCACGACAACCCCTATCTTTGCAAACAGTGCAGATCCAGATCAGATGGCTTCTGAAGAAGTCTTATCTTGCTGTTTACAACAACCCCTATCTTTGCAAACAGTGTAGATCCAGATCAGATGGATTCTGAAGAAGTCTTATCTTCCTGTTCATGACAACCCCTATCTTTGCAAACAGTGTAGATCCAGATCAGATGGCTTCTGAAGAAGTCTTATCTTGCTGTTCACGACAACCCCTATCTTTGCAAACAGTGTAGAACCAGATCAGATGGATTCTGAAGAAGTCTTATCTTGCTGTTCACGACAACCCCTATCTTTGCAAACAGTGTAGATCCAGATCAGATGGATTCTGAAGAAGTCTTATCTTCCTGTTCATGACAACCCCTATCTTTGCAAACAGTGTAGATCCAGATCAGATGGCTTCTGAAGAAGTCTTATCTTGCTGTTCACGACAACCCCTATCTTTGCAAACAGTGTAGAACCAGATCAGATGGATTCTGAAGAAGTCTTATCTTGCTGTTCACGACAACCCCTATCTTTGCAAACAGTGCAGATCCAGATCAGATGGCTTCTGAAGAAGTCTTATCTTGCTGTTCACGACAACCCCTATCTTTGCAAACAGTGCAGATCCAGATCAGATGGCTTCTGAAGAAGTCTTATCTTGCTGTTTACAACAACCCCTATCTTTGCAAACAGTGTAGATCCAGATCAGATGGATTCTGAAGAAGTCTTATCTTCCTGTTCATGACAACCCCTATCTTTGCAAACAGTGTAGATCCAGATCAGATGGCTTCTGAAGAAGTCTTATCTTGCTGTTCACGACAACCCCTATCTTTGCAAACAGTGTAGAACCAGATCAGATGGATTCTGAAGAAGTCTTATCTTGCTGTTCACGACAACCCCTATCTTTGCAAACAGTGTAGATCCAGATCAGATGGATTCTGAAGAAGTCTTATCTTCCTGTTCATGACAACCCCTATCTTTGCAAACAGTGTAGATCCAGATCAGATGGCTTCTGAAGAAGTCTTATCTTGCTGTTCACGACAACCCCTATCTTTGCAAACAGTGTAGAACCAGATCAGATGGATTCTGAAGAAGTCTTATCTTGCTGTTCACGACAACCCCTATCTTTGCAAACAGTGCAGATCCAGATCAGATGGCTTCTGAAGAAGTCTTATCTTGCTGTTCACGACAACCCCTATCTTTGCAAACAGTGCAGATCCAGATCAGATGGCTTCTGAAGAAGTCTTATCTTGCTGTTTACAACAACCCCTATCTTTGCAAACAGTGTAGATCCAGATCAGATGGATTCTGAAGAAGTCTTATCTTCCTGTTCATGACAACCCCTATCTTTGCAAACAGTGTAGATCCAGATCAGATGGCTTCTGAAGAAGTCTTATCTTGCTGTTCACGACAACCCCTATCTTTGCAAACAGTGTAGAACCAGATCAGATGGATTCTGAAGAAGTCTTATCTTGCTGTTCACGACAACCCCTATCTTTGCAAACAGTGTAGATCCAGATCAGATGGATTCTGAAGAAGTCTTATCTTCCTGTTCATGACAACCCCTATCTTTGCAAACAGTGTAGATCCAGATCAGATGGCTTCTGAAGAAGTCTTATCTTGCTGTTCACGACAACCCCTATCTTTGCAAACAGTGTAGAACCAGATCAGATGGATTCTGAAGAAGTCTTATCTTGCTGTTCACGACAACCCCTATCTTTGCAAACAGTGCAGATCCAGATCAGATGGCTTCTGAAGAAGTCTTATCTTGCTGTTCACGACAACCCCTATCTTTGCAAACAGTGCAGATCCAGATCAGATGGCTTCTGAAGAAGTCTTATCTTGCTGTTCACGACAACCCCTATCTTTGCAAACAGTGTAGATCCAGATCAGATGGCTTCTGAAGATGTCTTATCTTCCTGTTCATGACAACCCCTATCTTTGCAAACAGTGTAGATCCAGATCAGATGGCTTCTGAAGAAATCTTATCTTGCTGTTCACGACAACCCCTATCTTTGCAAACAGTGCAGATCCAGATCAGATGGCTCCTGAAGAAGCCTTATCTTGCTGTTCACGACAACCCCTATCTTTGCAAACAGTGTAGATCCAGATCAGATGGCTTCTGAAGAAGTCTTATCTTGCTGTTCACGACAACCCCTATCTTTGCAAACAGTGCAGATCCAGATCAGATGGCTTCTGAAGAAGCCTTATCTTGCTGTCCACGACAACCCCTATCTTTGCAAACAGTGCAGATCCAGATCAGATGGCTTCTGAAGAAGCCTTATCTTGCTGTTCACGACAACCCCTATCTTTGCAAACAGTGCAGATCCAGATCAGATGGCTTCTGAAGAAGCCATCTGATCAGGATCTACACTGTTTGGCATTTAGTTTATGAATTTGTAGCAATAAATCACATCAAGTAATTTGATTGGTTGATAGACAGAAATGGGTGTGGCTTAAATGAATATTCAGCAAGAGAAGGGTTAAGTTTTAGGACAAGTATGGTAAGGAATTGAGGTGTCCGAATACAAAGTGTAAACAAAAAAAAAAAAAAAAACAAAAAAAAAAAAACAGAAGTCGCTACAAATGATAATGCGTGGTTTTATTTCTTTCTGTCTTCTGATACTGTAGAAGCCTCCGTGGTGCAGTGGTTACGCTACTCGCCTTGTAAACCAGGGATCGCAGGATCGATCCCGGGCTTCTCCAGACTTTCGGATGAGTCTTTAAAAAAAACGGAGGTCCCGTCTACGTATGACCTTAGCTGTTGGTGGGACGTAAAACTAAAAATCACGCACTCACTTCTGATACTGCGATCGGTCACAAAAGTAAAGGTACAGAAGAGAAAGAGGAAAACGAATGGAAGTGTAGAAACAGAAGAAATAACAACACTCCCCCCCCCCCCCCCCCACTTCTATCCTTACCCGCTTTAAGGACAGCGGGTCTTGTCATTGTCGGGCAATATCAGCTGGACATCCCTGTACACACGTCACTTTTGCCTCACCCAACCACCCACTTCTAGGGGCCTATACTGTATATTTTTGAAGCAAATTAAACATCTGTCAATTTGTTAAAATTCACAGAAACATTGCTCTAAAATTTAGATCACCGTAATTTTTCTAAATTTTGCGACACCTAAAATGTTACTGTAATCAATCCAAAAGGGGGAATATAGTTCCTTACAATACATCAATATGTCCAAAGCATTTAGATGAAATGGCAACCGGTGAAGGTCCTGATCAGACTTTTCCTCTGGAGTCAGTCTGAATTTGGTCTGCTCTGTTTTGTATATGCACATGTGTTCTAAATATATCTCTTTTTGTACCGGAAACCCCTAAACGGGTACTTGGCAAACAGTGCAGGCCCAGATCAGACGCCGCAGAACGCGGCGTCTGATCGGGGCCTCCACTGTTTGCTAGAATTTCAGTCATTTTCCAAATAAATTTTAAAGAAAACATAACCTGACACCCCTAAATTTCGAAATGGACTCCTGCTATATATAAGGTGGAAGATTCCATTTGGTATAAAAAGTGTGAAGCTGTGATACCATACAATGGGACTTTTCGTCCTCCGTAAAGACATTCTTGAAACACTCAGGCTGAGCCACCTAGTTCGGCTACATATCTGATTCTTAGTTGCGATCTGGTTTTTGTGGTTTTGGTTTTGTCCATACAATTCTGCTCAAGAGTTGTCTTCCAATATGTGCCTAGAACTTTTTTGCAAGGAATTTGACATTGCGCATGCGCAGATGGTCATTTAATATCTGAGATGAAAGATCATATCCATTGAATATCGAAACTCACTTTACCTTTACAATATCTCATGATATTGCACTACAATCAAGACTTTAATTTGTGAAATTCTCAGATTATCTCCCTTTCAATTAAAAATATAGCAATTTTCAAACTTTTGTTGTTTCTATACCTGCAATTCAATTTTTGAAATTTCTTTAAAAAGCGCTTTGTTAACACCATTGCTGTTGACAATGATGGGAAATAATGTAGAAAATTCATGTAGCATGTAGCACTGCCAACTGCAATTTTCTATGGAGTTTCAATTGAAAACAGCATTTTGCACACACCGTCAAAGAATTGGAGGCCAAAACGTAATCGTCTGTTTCTCTTAGCAAATGGAGCTTAAGTTCCCAATCTTTTGTGAATAGACACACAGGGTAACTAATGAAAGGTTACACATATCAATTTTTAGAAACCATGTGCTTAGTGTAATTTTTAGAAGGTGATGACCTTTCAGGTCTCACCTTCTTATGGCAACACTCAGAGAATTCCCTTGATACCGCATCACTCCTCTGTTTCAAGAAAAATAGGTCCTCATAAATCAGTGAAGAGATGCGCCTGTATCATTTGATATGTGTAAATAATATGCAGATTGAAAGAAAACTGGGGATGCAAAATACACAAATAATGAACTTCAGAGTTAAATCTCATAAAATTGATCAAGATTTGAAATTGGTCTCGTTTCCCAGCTGACCTGGCCTAGTTATTAAGAGCGAGTTCGGTTGACTTTCCAGAGTTAACTAAAGTTACACCAAAACTTGCGGGTTATGGATCGTGCCGCACTACTAGAGTTACATTGAGTTCAATCAAGCTTGCTTTGGGAGTTGGGAGTTCTGTCTAGCAAGAACAAAAACACGACGGCAGGGGGATAATCGTAGGTTAATTAAGAAATGAATATAAACTTATTAGAAGGCGATGACCTTTCAGGTCTCACCTTCTTATGTCAATCGACACTGGAGCCCCGCTCGATGACAAATAAACCCTATGCTTCAAGAAAAATAAGTCTCCATATATTTATCAATAGACGCGCATGTATCATTTGATAAGTGAAAATGACATGCTGATTGTCAAACTGAGGAAGCCAATTACACAAACAACTAACTTCAGAGTAAAATGCCATAAAATTAACCCTATGGTTCAAATTGGTCCCGATTCGCAGCTTTGTCATGACCTAGTTTGCTTTGAGCGAGTTCAGTTGACCAACTAAAGTTAACTCAAGGAAAGTAGGGGAGACAGTAGGCTTACTCTTGTACAAAGTTGTACAATGTCTTTATCCCCCACGCCCCACTTCACGATCCCACAATTAGAAGCGACAGGAAGCATCAAATGTCATTTGATGCGTCACCAGTAACGATTCAGATTGAGAACTCTACTGACGTCAAGAAAATGTCATCGTCTGCCCTCGAGTAAATCGAAAGTGTAAAAATGTTTTCAAGTTGGACGTCATTTTTCCAACACGTGGCCAAAATTTCAAAAAGTTGAAAATAATCGATTTTCGGATTGCATTTAACTTACAATTTTCCACCTTCCAAGGTATTCATTGTTACTAGGCAAGGCTTCCCTCTCTCATACTCTCGCAGTCGCAATATTCATACATGGCGCGTTTTGGAGCAAGTCAACTCTTGTTTACTCTAGTACGTCAACTGAACTCGCTCAAAATCTAGATCGCGGATAAATAATTCAATGAATGAGTTGACAGTATGAATGGAATACTACGACTTGCAAAACTACAGATAGGGCGAAGTTTTGTTTGTTTGTTTGTGTGTTTGATTTGAGGTTTAACGTCCCCGTCAACACTGTAAAGGTCATTTTGGAGACGTTGCTTTCAATTTTGTGGGACTTTTACCCGACATTGAGATGAAATGACATCTCAAGCCCTCTCGCACAATGAAAACAATAGGGTTTATTAGCATGGGGGTCTGCCTCGCACCGCGGTTCCTGGACAGGCTTAGATCCTCTAAGCGGTTTACCAGTACTAGTGTGCGGGCCGGATTCAGCTCTGCGTGGAAGCATCATGCTGTCCATATATTTCTTCAAGCCCCCATGGGCGGGGATGGATAGATCGAGGTTACCTTCACTGTTGCATTTGTTTGATTTGAGGTTTAACGTCCCCGTCAACACTGTAAAGGTCATTTTGGAGACGTTGCTTCCAATTTTGTGGGACTTTTAACCCGACATTGAGATTAAATGACGTCTCCAGGCCTTTCGCCCAATGAAACCAATAGGGTTTATAAGCATGGACGGTCCGACTCGTGCACACCGCTTTGCCTGGGCAGGCTTAGATCCTCTAAGCGGTTTACAAGTACTCGTGTGCGGAACGGATTCAGCTCTGTGTGGAAGCATTATGCAGCCCATATATTTCTTCAAGCCCCGATGGGAGGGGGCCGATTCACAGTTGCATGGATATATTTCTGTGAACCATCAGGAAAATATAACTTTATAACTTAAACTTAAACGTTTATAGTACGGGATAATACATATTTATTCCGGGCGGTGGGTGCTTGTTTTTTTTTTTTTTTTTTTTTTTTTTTTGTTTTGGTTTTTGTTTAGCCGAGGTCAGAAAATATCAGACTTTGTTTCCTCTTCTTCTGTATCTGAATATTTCCCTTTTTACTGAGGTGTATTTGATTTGTTTGATTTGACGTTTACGTCCCCGTCAAGACTGTATAACGGCCCCGCCAACGGGGCTTGAGGAAACAGATTGGGCTGCATGATGCTTCCACGCAGAGCTGAAATCGACCGAACATGAGTACTGGTAGACAGCTTAAAGGTTCCGATTCTAAGCCTGCCCAGGAAAAATGGTGCGAGTTGGACCACCCATGCATATAAACTCTATTGGTTGCATTGTGCGGCAGAGGCTGAGTTGCTATTTCATCTCAATGTCGGGTAGAAGTCCGACAAAATTGGAAGCGACGTCTCCAAAATGACCTATAAAGTGTTGACGGGGCGTTAAATCTCAAATCAAACAAAACTGTATAGACGTGCTTTGAATTTCGTTGGACTCTTACCTAACATTGTGATGCAATGGCCTTTAAAGTCTTGCCCCGGGGCCCTTTGATTTTACACTGACTTATATAGGGAAACCCTTTGAAAATCTTCTTGTCAGGAACCAGGAGGCTGAGGTGTTTGATATTTGATATGAAGCTGCGTCTAGGGGACCTCTATCAAGATTGTTAGAATTATAGCCCTGTGACCCAAAATGCCCCCGCCCTGTAACCCACTTGTTTTAGATAGACATCTCGCGGGAAAATCTTCAAAAATGTTCTTGTCTGAAACTATAAGCCTCACATCTCAGATATTTGATATTTGGTATGTAGCTTCGTCTTGTGAACCTATTTTCAAATTATAGTCCTTGTGCCAAAATTGACCCCCCCCCCCCCCTTCCACCCGGGGTGCCCTTTGGTGTTACATTGGGATGTATAGGGAAAATCTTAAAAAACTTCTCTGAAAATGCAAGGCCCAGGTCTTTGATATTTGGTGTGAAGATTCATCTAGCAGACCTCTACCAAGATTGTTCAAATTATAGCCCTTGGGTCAAAAATGGCCCTGCCCTGGGTCCCACTGGTTTTATTTTGACTTATATATGGAAAACCTTTTAAAAAGCTTCTTGTCTGAAACCAGAAGACCAGGTCTTTGATATTTGGTATGATGCTTCATCTGATTGTCCTCTACTGTGCTTTGTAAATTATAGCCCTGGGACCAAAGGTTGCCCCGCCTCAGGCCCCACCGGTTTTACATTGCCATATATGGAGAACCTTTAAAATGTTCTTCTAAAAAACCCAAGGCCCAGGTTTTTGATATTTTGCTAGAAGTTTCATGCGGATGACCTCTACCAAGATTATTCAAATCAAAGCCCTGGAGTCAGAAATGGCCCCGCCTCAGGGCCCACTGGTTTCACATAGACTTACGTACTGAAAACCTTTAAATACCTTCTCGTGTGAAACCAGAAGACCCAAGTCTTTGATATTTGGAATGAAACTTCCTCTAGTTGCCCTCTACCAAGAGTGTCCAAACTATAACCCCAGTGGGTCAAAACTGGACCTGCCTGGAGCCCACTGGTTTTATATAGGATAAAGGCTGAGCCGGTTCATCTCCTTCTGCTGCACTAAGACCTGACCCTCAATGTCCACAAGGTGCCTAGACAGTGACATACAAGTCAGCTCTGTATTGTCAAAGGGAACCACTGATACATAACCATCCTCCCTTTGTCACCATCTGACAGTATTAGTAAAACTAATTCTTCATTTCCCTCTGTTGCACTAGGACCTGACTCTCAATGTCCACAATCTTTCCAGATAGTGACATACAAGTTAGCTCTGTATTGTCAAAGGGAACCAATGACTGTCATTTTATGACAATTCTTGCCCCCACGCCCCTTCCCCCCCCCCCCCCCGTCCCCACCCCCGCCAATTGTCACAGCGAGGCATTGTAAGTTAGACAATTACGATAACTCACCCGTGTGACATAGAGCATTGTTCACATCTCCAAAACGGCTAGTTTTCTGAATAAAAGCCTTGATTTTTTATATAAATGTTCAAAACATAGGTCGAGGGTACTCGTTAGAACCGCCTCAGTCAGGCGGTTTTAACGAGTACCCACAACCTATGTCTTGGAGCAGAAATAAGAAAAACAATGTATACCCTCGTAAACCCCAGTTTTCTCCATATAAAGGGGGTCATTTTACGGACTTGTTCACGTGAGGCTGAGCAAATTCATCTCCATGCACTAGGACATGACCCTCAATGTCCGGAAAATGTACAGATAGTAACATATAAGTCAGCTCTTTAGAAGGAAACTTAATGAGGCGGTTCTAACGAGTACCCACAACCTATGTCTTGGAGCAGAAATAAGAAAAACAATGTATACCCTCGTAATCCCCAGTTTTCTCCATATAAAGGCGGTCATTTTACGGACTTGTTCACGTGATGCTGAGCAATTTCATCTCCATGCACTAGGACATGACCCTCAATGTCCGGAAAATGTACAGATAGTAACATATAAGTCAGCTCTTTAGAAGGGAACTTAATGAGGCGGTTCTAACGGGTACCCACAACTTATGTCTTTGAGCAGAAATATGACAAATAATGTATACCCCCACCCCGTAACCCCAGTTTGCTCTATATGAAGTGGGGTTTAGAGGAGTCTTCATTTCACGGACTTGTTAACGTGTTGTACTACTAAATAGTTAGGCTGATTTTGAAATAATTTCACAGGAATGTTCCTTTGGTCACTCTCAACAAAAATGGCTCAAACCATCCACTCCACCTTATATTACCTACCACTTTATCTGTACAATAAGGATAAGGTGAGAGTTCCAGGGCCATTATGGCCCTTTTGTTTAATCCAGGTTTCACTGGGACGACGGACGTCTTTCAAACGCTTGACAAAACATAGCAACCAACAAACTTTTAAACTTGTGATCGAAGCCTCAAATAAAAACCAGCCAGTGTCCCTGAATATTGGTGTTAGAAAGCCATTTGCTAGCACGTATAGAGTGTTGAGTAAATTATCTTGTTTGCTAGCCTGAGTCTATTATGTAATTGTCTCCAGAATTATTCTCATTGACACAAGAAGGGATTCGATCCTCAATTGTGTTTTTGGCATTTCATTTGTCTGCTCCTCGCGTTACTACAATCATACAAAACCATTGACTGTTTTAAAAATTAACAAAAGGTAATGAAATGAAATTGACCCAATGTAAAAACTAACAGTTTTCTACCATCACCTTCTATTAGTACTTTCAGTACTTTGATTTATGTATTGAATCTTGGCGTTTGTAATGATTTATTCTGCGAAATTGTCACAGTGACCCCTTGGGTGTTTAAAACAATAGCCCATGCTTGCGAGTTTACATAAACAAAAACAGTTTGTGCTTTTGCATGGAGAAATGAGTCCTCCAACCAAAGCAAAACAAATTTTGTGTATTTTTCATTTGTAGTAACTATGGTATCAAAAGCAATTTTATGTATAGGAACTTTTTTGACCGAGTACATTTTTCTTTCAGGTCTCACATGTAATAGGCTAGAAGAGGTCGGGCTAGGATAGAGCGTCTAGTCTCAGACCAATCGCCAGGCTAATATTTTTGCCTAGAATCTCTAGATTCACAGGAAAACTCTGCAATAACTTCCCGTTGTGTCTTGCTGGAAAAATGAAGTATTCCTGTAAACAGTTGCAAAGAAAATCACTTGTCTGATGAGTAACTGACTGACAAACGGACATACGGATGGACAAACGGACAGACAAGCCTTCAGTTCTGTATCATGCGGTGGCCATAGGGAATTGAAATTTATTTACAGTAAGGTAGCAAATGTTAAAGTTGAAAGCAATTTAAGCATATAAATGAAAATGAATATCCTTTGAGATTCTCAACCTACATACAGTAGAACTTCGATGGCTCGAACACCGATGGCTCGTTTACCATGGATGAGTCGAACCCATTCTTGAGCCCCTAGCGAAATCCTCTACATAAGAATTAGTGGGGGATAATTAAGGAGATTTTAGTCTTTTATCTTACAAATGTATGCTGTGTGTACTCATTAGAATCGCCTCGATGAGGCGATTCTAATGAGTACATACAGCCTACATATTCATTATGGAACACCGAAAAGATGTCTAAAAATATCTCGTTATGCTTGCTGGCAGTAGCCCTCAGTGGCTCGAACTCCCCCTGTCTGGAACAGATTTTCGAGGTCCCAAAGGTGTTCGAGCTATTGAATTTCGACTGTAGTTGCATCGGGGAGCCAAAGTAGTGATAGTTAAGAGAGTTATATAAGCAAGAGTCGTTGCTTTTTCTAAATGCGCTTCGTATCCTTAAATATGTATTCTTGCATAAATACCTATGCGCATGGCTGTTTGAAGCCATTGTCAAATGGACCGAAAGCCGTACTCAAACAGCAAAATCTATGTTCAAATCATGAAATTCGCGTGCTGTTTGAACATGGATTTTTAGCTTTTGATATCACAAGAAGGGCCTTGCTTTGTTAACGTTACGTTGAGCGTCGTAACGTTATCGCCCTGAACGTAGCGTTTTAGGGTTCTATGATGACGTCAGTGGGTTACTGCATGACAACGTCATTGTTAACAACATTCTGAACTGGCCGCCATTTTGGTTTGGCTCTCGCATTTAAAGAGTTTATATGGAATTTATATGGAGCTTTTGGGCGTTTTCGTCCAAATTTGCGGTCGGATTCGTAAGTTATGCAAGAACAACGATCATCCATGGTTATTTCATTGCATTAACACTTGCCGGATCCCTCGGAAGTTATTCGAACATTCGGCCTAGCGGCCTCATGTTCAAACAGCTTCCTCGGGATCCGGCAAATGTTAATGCATGGAAAACCATGGTTGATCCCTATATTTACAGAGTTTTTCACTTTCAGAACTTTTAGAAGGTTGAGTACGTATATCAAATTAAATATTATGATCAATTATCAATTGTTATCAATTAATACGTGTTATCAATTAATACGTTTAAAAACCTTGGTATATCAAGAGAAATCCTCGCTCGGGTCATATGTGAGACGCCAAGTTCTGCAACGGAAAGTCAGGTGGTTTTTCTCCGGGTACTCAGGTTTTCGCCAACCTCTGATTAACGATCGGCTCGATATGAGTGAAATAATCTTGAAAGGGCCGTAAAACCAAAACCAAAAAATAAAAAAAATATCAAGAGAAACAACTAAAGATTAAATTCAGTCAATGTCACATATATGGAAACCGAAAGTAGAAACTTTGATTATCTTTTCACCATAATAAATCCGTAATTGTTTCCATTTGTCCATTCAAATAGAGGTAGATTAAAATACTAGAAAATTTATAAGGGATTGACATGTTTCTGTCACCCACACATAAAAAATATAAATATCATAGCTTAAAATATATAGGGTAAACTGTCGTATTTGTTGACCAATGAAATGGTCAGCTCCTCGAACATGTGGTTGTATTGACCGATGGAATAATGAAAAATGTGGGCCAAAACTACGCCTACAAATGAAGACACTGTTGTTGTTGTTTTAATTTAGTTATGATATGAGCATGTTTGTATATCGAATGAAGTGAAGGCAATGATCAGGAATCGATACAATTAACCCACAGCTCCCATCAGTGACACCAAAGGGAAAGAAACACAAACATGAAATAACTAGACCCTATAAATAGCGGAAAGCCAAAAGGACAGTTACTGTCCCACAAAAAGGCCAATTGGCTAACCAAAATAAAATAATATAAGCGATACACACAATCTGCAATGAAATTATGACAATATATGCATCATTTTGTTTTCTTCACTGTATTCATTTATTAAACTCGTTGAGGAAAAGGGATAAAATGCGAGGCTTTGCCGAGCATTTTATCCATTTTCCTCAACGAGTTTATTAAATTCAATAATACAGCAGCGCGATCGCTTTGTTTTTGTTTGTTTGATTTGAGATTTAACGTCCCCGTCAACACTCTAAAGGTCATTTTGGAGACGTTGCTTCCAATTTTATGGGACTTTTACCCGACACTGAGATGAAATGACATCTCAAGCCATGTCGCCCAATGAAACCAATAGGGTTTATTAGCATGGACGATCGGAACCGGATCACACCCCGGTTCCTGGACAGGCTTAGATCCTCTAAGTGGTTTACCAGTACTAGTGTGCGGGCCGGATTCAGCTCTGCGTGGAAGCATCATGCAGCCCATATATTTCTTCAAGCCCCTATGGGCGACGAATGCAAGATTCTATTTATCATATGACATTTCAAACGAATTTTATTCACGACAGTATTATAAAAAAACTAGAAAAAGTGTCCATAGGACACGGATGCCCCCGCCAAATGCCATTCATAAAAATATTACAAATGTACTTCAAATCAATCATAAAATATATGCATCAAGAGCAGATAATCCAAAAACCAAAAATGCAAGAGTTGTCTTCCTTGTTCATGACACATCGTCTCAGTGTGATGGATGCACCTGTGAAGTTTCATGAATATATTCCATACGGTTAAGGAGTTATGGCCCGGACACAGTTTACTATATGGTACTAAGTCAAGGGCAGATAATTCAAAAACCAAACATGCAAGAGTTGTCTTCCTTGTTCATGACACATCGTCTAAGTATGATTAATGCACCTGTGAAGTTTCATGAATATATTCCAAACGGTTTAGGCGTTATGGTCCGGACACGACATACCATTCGGCTATATATGGATGTAAGTCAAGGGCAGATAATTCAAAAACTAAACAAGCAGGAGTTGTCTTCCTTGTTCATGACACATCGTCTAAGTATGATGGATGCACCTGTGAAGTTTCATGATTATATTCCATACGGTTTAGTAGTTATGGCCCGGACACAGTTTAGTATATGGTACTAAGTCAAGGGCAGATAATTCAAAAACCGAAACTGCTAGAATTGTCTTCCTTGTTCATGACACATCGTCTCAGTGTGATGAATGCACCTGTGAAGTTTCATGAATATTTTCCATACGGTTTAGGAGTTATGGCCCGGACACAGTTTAATATATGGTATTACGTCAAGGGCAGATAATCCAAAAACCAAAAATGCAAGAGTTGTCTTCCTTGTTCATGACACATCGTCTCAGTGTGATGAATGCACCTGTGAAGTTTCATGAATATATTCCATACGGTTTAGGAGTTATGGCCCGGACACGACATACCATTTGACTATATGAATGTAAGTTAAGGGCAGATAGTTCAAAAACTAAACAAGCAGGAGTTGTCTTCCTTGTTCATGACACATCGTCCAAGTATGATGGATGCACCTGCGAAGTTTCATGATTATATTCCATACGGTTTAGGTGTTATGGCCCGGACACGATTTACTATATGGTACTAAGTCAAGGGCAGATAATTCAAAAACCAAAAATGCAAGGGTTGTCTTCCTTGTTCATGACACATCGTCTCAGTGAGATGAATGCACCTGTGAAGTTTCATGAATATATTCCGTACGGTTTAGGAGTTATGGCCCGGACACGGTTTACTATATGGTACTAAGTCAAGGGCAGATAATCCAAAAACCAAAAATGCAAGAGTTGTCTTCCTTGTTCATGACACATCGTCTAAGTATGATGAATGCACTTGTGAAGTTTCATGAATATATTCCATACGGTTTAGGAGTTATGGTCCGGACACGACATACCATTTGGCTATATATGGATGTAAGTCAAGGGCAGATAATTCAAAAACTAAACAAGCAGGAGTTGTCTTCCTTGTTCATGACACATCGTCCAAGTATGATGGATGCACCTGTGAAGTTTCATGATTATATTCCATACGGTTTAGTAGTTATGGCCCGGACACAGTTTAGTATATGGTACTAAGTCAAGGGCAGATAATTCAAAAACCGAAACTGCTAGAATTGTCTTCCTTGTTCATGACACATCGTCTCAGTGTGATGAATGCACCTGTGAAGTTTCATGAATATATTCCATACGGTTTAGGAGTTATGACCCGGACACAGTTTACTTTATGGTATTAAGTCAAGGGCAGATAATCCAAAAACCAAAAATGCAAGAGTTGTCTTCCTTGTTCATGACACATCGTCTAAGTGTGATGAATGCACCTGTGAAGTTTCATGAATATATTCCATACGGTTTAGGGGTTATGGCCCGGACACGACATACCATTTGACTATATGAATGTAAGTCAAGGGCATATAATTAAAAAACTAAACAAGCAGGAGTTGTCTTCCTTGTTCATGACACATCGTCCAAGTATGATGGATGCACCTGTGAAGTTTCATGATTATATTCCATACGGTTTAGGTGTTATGGCCCGGACACGGTTTACTATATGGTACTAAGTCAAGGGCAGATAATTCAAAAACCAAAAATGCAAGGGTAGTCTTCCTTGTTCATGACACATCGTCTCAGTGAGATGAATGCACCTGTGAAGTTTTATGAATATATTCCATACGGTTTAGGAGTTATGGCCCGGACACGGTTTACTATATGGTACTAAGTCAAGGGCAGATAATCCAAAAACCAAAAATGCAAGGGTTGTCTTCTTTGTTCATGTCACATCGTCTAAGTGTGATGAATGCACCTGTGAAGTTTCATGAATATATTCCATACGGTTTAGGAGTTATGGCCCGGACACGGTTTACTATATGGTACTGAGTCAAGGGCAGATAATTCAAAAACCAAAAATGCAAGAGTTGTCTTCCTTGTTCATGACAAATCGTCTCAGTGTGATGAATGTACCTGTGAAGTTTCATGAAAATATTCCATAAGGTTTAGGAGTTATGCCCGGACACGATGTCACCGGACGAACGAACGAACGAACGAACGGACGAACGGAAGAACGGACGGACAGGGGTAAAACTTAATGCCCTTCCGCTATTCTTCGAATAGGCGGGGGCATAAAAATGTCACTATACACCGCCATTAGTAAACGCGACGTCGTTAAGTACGTATTACATGGCATTATTGCACACTCAGACGCGACGTCATATGATACATCTATATATTTAAAGTGTGCTTTGATTATCTGCAAAATATCAAATATAAATATCTTAATATAACTATTTTAAAAATTCATGCGCGGACAAACAGAATCATAAGCCGTTGCATAGAAAAGTTACGTGAAACTAGCTATCAAAATAGAAGTAAAGGCAATGATCGGGAATCGATACAATTAACCCCCAGCTCCCATCAAAGACACCAAAGGGAAAGAAAGACGAACATGAAACAACAGACCCAAATGGAAACACCAACAGTAGAAAGTAAAAAGAACAGTTACTTTCCCACAGAATGGCCAATTGGCTATCCAAAACAAAAATATATCAGTGATGACGCTGAGTCAGGAAATACGTGCATACCATTAAACAACTACCAAATATAACAATGAATATACAGTAAAATTTCTATATTAAGACCACCTTTTATCATATGACGTCGCGTCTGAGAGTGTAATAATGCCATGTAATATTTTCGATAATCCACTTGTGGATTAAATATGCAAATTAGCAAGATACGTCCCGTAACGTTACATGTACGACGAAGTAAACGACGTCGCGTTTACTAATAGCGGAATATTGACATTTTTGTAATCATTCGTGAATAAAATCCTTTTAAATGTCATATGATAAATAGAATCTTGCATTCGTGCTCGTGTATTATTGGATTTATTAAACTCGTTGAGGAAAAGGGATAAAATGCCTTTTTTCTAAACTCGTTTAATAAATTCAATAATACATGAGCACTCATGTAAGATCCTCTATAGGGACCGTTCAAATTGAACAGTCCCAAAGGTGGTCTCTGACCAGAGGGCATTGTGTGCAGAAAACAAGAAGACAGAGTAACTGCACGAAATTTGTCTTAATTTTAGGTGGTATTAATAGCGTAATTTTACTGTACTGCATATATTAACCCTTATCTTGCTGAATATTCATTTAAGCCACACCCATTTCTGTCTGTCAACCAATCAAACTACTTGATGTAATTTATTGTTACAAATTCATAAACTGAATGCCAAACAGTGTAGATCCTGATCAGATGGCTTTTCAGAAGCCATCTAATCTGGATCTACACTGTTTGCAAAGATAGGGTTTGTCGTGAACAGCATGATAAGGTTTAACAATATCACTGCATATATATTCATATCTGTACCGCATAGTATAACCAGACATTCTCTCAGACTAATAGCAGTCCAGGCGTTCCATAGATTTCGACCCCCTTTGTGTGTTTCATTTGAGGTTTAACGTCCCCGTCAACACTGTAAAGGTAATTTTGGAGACGTTGCTTCGAATTTTGTGGGACTTTTACCCGACATTGGAATGAAATGACATCTCCCAGTCCTGTCGCCCAATGACACCAATAGAGTTTATAAGCATGGACGGTCCGACTCGCGCAGCGCTTTGCCTGGGCAAGCTTAGATCCTCCAAGCGGTTGTGCGTTCGACCCCCTTCTAGACAACACGCGTTATAACGACGGTACATGTATTTGTGCCCAAACATTTTGCCGTTAAAAAGAATTCGCGCCCATAAAGAATCTACAAAATGTAATCAAGGACCTTTCCCCTTATTAATTATTACTCCAAGAAACAAATGTTGTAGACTTTTGTTAGCTTTCATAGTCTTGAATGTCTCTCCTATTCATCATAGCGAAATTCGTCCCATTGAAATTGTCGTTATAACGCGTTTTGGTGTTTACAGAATTTCGTTGTAAAAAGAGTTGACTGTAGTTTTTAAATCTGCTGCAATATTCGAAGAAATAAGATAGATTTTCTTAAGCTCTGTCTTCTTATACAATAGTAGCAAACGGCTTTGTCTTTCAAGGCGCAGTGTCCACCCACGTTTAAAATGCTGTTAAGTTTAATTTATAATCAAGGATTTGGGAAAGCAATTTGGTGAGTCGTGTCTTATTTTCATTTCAAGAATTTAGATTGTCGTAGAGAATCTTACATGAGTGCCCATGTATTATTGAATTTATTAAACGAGTTGAGGAAAAGGGATAAAATGCTCGGCAAAGGCCGAGCATTTTATCCCTTTTCCTCAACGAGTTTAATAAATTCAATAATACACGAGCACGAATGCAAGATTCTATTTATCATATGACATTTAAAACTCATTTTATTCACGAATGATTACAAAAATGTCAATATTCGGCCATTAGTAAACCCGACGTCGTTAATGTACGTCGTACATGTAACGTTACGGGACGTATCTAGCTAATTTGCATATTTAATCCACTAGTGGATTATCGAAAATATTACATGGCGTTATTACACTCTCAGACGCGACGTCATATGATAAAAAATGATATTATATGAGCAGGGGCACAGAAAAGGCTAAAAACTGCCATGTTCGAACAAGAACATGTTAATGGTATGTGATCGAAATGTGATGGTGCGAATTCTAACCTGTACATACTCTTTTGTAGGTTTTGCTGTGAACTGGCCCATATTATAGGTCTCGAGAAAAACAGCTATCATGCCCTCCCCACATCTTCTCATCTTGCTCATCATCATCATCCTCATCATCATCCTCATCATCATCATCATCCTCATCATCATAATCATCATCATCATCTTATTATTATTCTTCTTCTTCAAAATAATACTAATAATAATACTAATACTAATAATAATAATAATTATTATTATAAAAATAATATATTATTACTGTTTTTGTTTTGTACACATAAAAGATTAATAATAATAGTAATAATAGTAATAATAATAATATTATTAATAATAATAATAATAATAATAATAATAATAATAATAATAATAATAATAATAATCAACAACAACAACAACAACTTTTTTGCACAATAGAGGGCGAGAAGCAGTTTTTTCTCTGAACCAGCACGAATATGCGACGTCGATCACGATCGAATGCGCAACAGACGAACTCTCTGATCAGCTAAGCCCTCGCTTGATGTTTTATGAAAGGTCCAGCTTGTATAGAAGACTCATACTGTACTCAGCGGGCCAACGTCGGGCCGACAGCGATACGACGTTGCAACGTCGTATCGCTGTCGGTCCGACGTTGGTCCGTTGTTACGTGCTTGCAAGGTAGTGAAGTCTCTAATCAGATTAGACTCAGCAACTGTCCATGCTAGTCCGAGTCCATGCTGGTCAAAGCTTGTTTCTTACATGCTTTTCAATGAATGATAGAGATTTATCAGTGAAATATAAATCGATATTTTCACTGTTTCAAACAGTGAAAATACGATTTTTTATTTTTCACTGTTTGGGACTACTTTTTTCTTCAAATCTAACTCTAATTTCAATTTTATCTTTGTCAGATAACTGAACAATACTGAAATGTGTTCTAATTGACGCATAGCCCGTTCATGTGTGACGGGGACGTTACTGACGTCATTTATGACGCTGACGTCACGTCTTTTGTCGCGCGACGTTAGACTTGCCAGCAACTTCTTTGGAAAACTACTCTCTCAATTATTTCATTAATCATTCATAATAATACCATCCCAGGCCATTTCTCAGGTGCAAACTAACAGTTTACACCCAATAGTATACCCACTAAACACGATGGACACCACTAAATTGACGCGAAACGAACATGAACAAAGATAATTTTCTCCGAATGTGAGCGACACCATTAAAGACGCTAAATATTGCCTTTTGAAGCATGTAAGAAACAGAAAATTTGATTTTTTCAGTGCAAGATCAAATTTTATTTCACTCATGAACACCAAAACTGCTATTTTCACTCGTGGCTACGCCACTCGTGAAAATAACAGTTTTGGTGTTCATTCGATGAAATAAAATTCGATCTTACACTGAAAAAATCAAATATCCTCTATATCGCTGTCGGTCCGACGTTGGCCCGCTGTTACGTGCTTACAAGGTAGTGAAGTCTCTAATCAGATTAGACTCAGCAACTGTTCATGCTAGTCCGAGTCCATGCTGGTCCAAGCTTGTATGTTTTGTAGTGCCTTAGCTAAATTATATTTTCTTGCATGTTACTCATGATAGTTCTGTTTTATCTCAAAGAGAAAATGCATAAAGATGCATTGATAAAGTGGCAGATTGTCAAAGAATATTTAAGAACAAAGTAACAACATGACATTTCTTCTCTTAGCTATTTCCTACGGAACCCGGGAAGGGACATGATTTTTTTTTTTATTTTATAAGTTGTGCGCACAAGATAATATCTTGTGCGGACAAGATATTGTCTTGTGCGGACAACATATTATCTTGTGCGGACAAGATATTATGTTGTGCGGACAAGATAATATCTTGTTCGCACAACATATTATCTTGTTTGCACAACATAGATCTTGGGAAGTTGTGCGGACAAGATATTATCTTGTGCGGACAAGATATTATCTTGTGCGCACAAGATCTATGTTGTGCAGACAAGATATTATCTTGTGCGGACAAGATAATATCTTGTTCGCACAACTTAATATCTGCTGCGGACAAGATAATATCTTGTCTGCACAAGATAATATGTTGTCCGCACAAGATAATATCTTGTGCGGACAAGATATTATGTTGTGCGGACAAGATATTATCTTGTCCGCACAAGATAACATCTTGTCCGCACAAGATAATATCTTGTCCGCACAAGATAATATCTTGTCCGCACAAGATATTATCCTGTGCGCACAACTTATAAATTAAAAAAAATCATGTCCCTTCCCGGGTTCCGTAATTTCCACATATCATGGATCAGTACTTTAGTACTGACTGCACTGGTGAGTCGGTTGTAAGTATGTTTTTTTTTCTTCTTTTTTTTTTTTTTTTTTTTTTTTTTTTTTTTGAGGGTCGGGGGGGGGGGGTGTTGTTGTTGTTGTTGTTATTTCTTTAAATCGGGGTTTAACGTCCCTGTCAAATATATTAGGCCATTTTCGAGACGTTGTTTCCGATTTTGTGGGACCTTTACCCGACATTGAGATGAAATGATGACATCTCAAGCCCTACCACACATAGAAATTGCTAGGATTTAGGAAGCGGTCCGACTCGCATCACTTTTCCTGGGCAGGCTTAGACCAAAGCGGCCGGTTTCAGCTCTGCATGGAAGCATCATGCAGTCCAATCTATTTCTTCAAGCCCGGATGGGCGGGAGCGAGTAGGTCGGTCGAAAGTAAATAAGTAAGTATGTGAGTAAGTTATTTTTGTTTGAACTGGGGTTTAACGTCCCCGTCAACTCTATTTAGGCCATTTTCGAGACGTTGCTTACGATTTTGTGGAACTTTTACCCGAAATTGTGATGAAATGACATCTCAAGCCCAACCGCCCATAGAAACCGCTAGGATTTAAGGAGCGGTCCCACTTGCATAATTTTTCCTGGGCAGGCTTAGAAAAAAGTGGGTTACCGTACTCAAATTCGGTCGGTTTCAGCTTTGCCCGGAAGCACCATGCAGCCCAGCATATTTCTCCAAGCCCCGATGGGCGGGGCCCAATGTAAGTAAATACTTGAGCGAGTGAGTGAGGAGGAGGGTGGGGGTTGTAAAATAGAAATGCATTGATAAGACACTGATTAATTTAAGACAAAGCGGGCATTTTATTATTATTATTTTTTTTTATTTTATTTTATTTTTTCCATTTCAACAACGCATGTATGCAGATAAGTACCGTCATATTGACTCCTAAACCCAACACCGGAAACGGAAAAAAATATAGGAGGACATTAAAGCTGTTGAAAAAAAAGTTGAATATGTTTTTGGAGAAGTGTTGCATGGTAAAGATTTCCTTGAAACTGGACACAGGATAACATTTACTGAAAGGATGCAATTAATTTAGGGATGACTGAAATAGTAACACCTCTGATTAACATCGGCTCGAAATACTGTAACCCCGCCCCTCCCCACCCTCTCCGCCAACAACAACAACAATAAATCTCACCCGTGTGACATTGTTTATTTCACATTTTTACATTGTCCCCTGACATGACATTTTCTTATGAATGCAGAAAAAATCCTATATTGAGACCACTTTTGGGACTGTTCAAAAGTGGTCTTTAAGACCACTTTTGAACCGTCCCAAAGGTGGTCCTGTAGCAGAGGACATTTGGTGTAGAAAATACAAAGAACAAACAGCTGAAACATTACAAATTAATATATGCTTTTAAAAGTAGAATTAGTCCTAATTTTAGTTGGTCTTAGTAGCAATTCTCCATATTACTTAGCCCCCGCCCATCGGGGCTTGAAGAAATAGATGGGCTGCATGATGCTTCCACGCAGATCTGAAATAGACCCGCACACGAGTAGTGGTAAACCGCTTAGAGGATTTAAGCATGCTTATAAAGCCTATTGGTTTCATTGTCGGCAGGACTTGAGATGTCATTTCATCTCAATGTCGGGTAAAAGTCCCACAATATTGGCAGCAACGTCTCCAAAATGACCTTTACAGTGTTGACGGGGACGTTAAACTTCAAATCAAACGAATTCTCCATATTACTGTTGCAAACTTGGGTTGTAGGCGCTTATTAGAACCGATGCAGTTCTAACGTGTCCCCACAATCTATATTTTGATTGAAAATATTAATGAAAATAAGGTAACACATTTAAACTCAATTTTCTGTATACGAAGTGGGGTTTTCATGGCTGTGCATCACAAAAACATTTTTCCTTACGAAAACACGCCTATTCAAATATATTAAAAAAAATTGCCACCGAAGAAGAGCGACTGCAAATTTTCAAGTTAAAAAATCGAAGGCGAGGTCGAGAACCCACGATCAATTTTTGAGCAGAAATAAAAGAAAATTAATGTAGAATTCTGAAAACCCCATTTGTGCTGTGCGAAAGTGGGTTTGTTGTTGTTTCCAGTTTCCCCGTGTCACGGGTCGTCAGCTGGTGGGGTCCCAGGGAACAAATCCATTCTGGCACTACACCGTAGCCGTTCGGTGGTATCCCCATTCCACGTTGCCGATGAATGGGGAGACCATCGCTCGACTCCAGCCCCGTCCGTCCGTGTCTAACGTAAATAAAAATCAAAAATGAGTTCCTTTAAGAGCAATGAAAACATTCATAAGAAGGAAGATGGGTCATACTAAGTAGTTTCGGCTAATAAAGCCTCATCAGTGACCCTGTAATGATCCGGCAAAGAAAGCCAGAGGAAACATACTGCAATTTTGCGAATTTCGAATAGGCAGTCGATTCAAAGACTGATATAAATCCAAATGGGTCGAAATAATTAAAAACCTGTAAGTCCGCTGCAGTCGGTCCATTTTGTCTTCTACTCGACGTTATAATTTTTTGCTTGTCAATATGCCGAACCGTGTCAGAGCAGGATGCGAAAGTGAGCTGTTAAGGGAGCAACAATTATATAGGTTTATCATATGACGTCACGTCTGAGAGTGTAATAACGCATGTAATAAATCAGATAATCCACTAGTGGATTAAAATATGCAAATTAGTTAGATGCGCCCCATAACGTTACATGTACAACGTCCTTAACGACGTCGCGCTTACTAAAGGCGGAATATTGACATTTTTGTACAGAAATCGGGAATTAAATGCGTTTTAATTAAATGTCATATGATAAATACAATCTTGCATTTTTGCTCATGTATTATTAAACTTATTAAACTCGTTGAGGAAAAAGGATAAACGCTCGGCAAAGCCTCGCATTTTATCCCTTTCCTCAACTCGTTTAATAAGTTCAATAATACATGAACACTCATGTAAGATCCTCTATGTAGTTTCGAGATGTTAACATGATGATTTGGCTCTCTTTTTTGCGCCATGATCATATGACTGTATTTATCTATTAAGTACTTACAAGATATAAGTAGATGTATTTTTGTATTATATTTTACCATAAGTACTGTGTGTAAAGTAACAAACATTTGAGATGATAATTTTTCTGATAATAAAATCTTGAAATAGACAGTTAAGATGTTACTGGCCTTTGAAGTATTTGGCGACATGCGCAAACTAACATGATTTTAGTCTGGGTTAAGTTAAGGGCGTCACCAGTTCAACGGATGTCCAAGGTGTGTAAATGCATGTTGATCAATAGAGTAACGTATCGCTGAAACCTGCATTGTTTGCTTAAGAAATAGATCAGCTCTAGCTGTGATTTGTTGAGTAATAAATCACAGTTTGGAGGCCAGTTGTAAAGTAGACAAATCACGAGCGCGTAGCGCGCGTGATTTGTCTACTTACAACTGACCGACAAACTGTGATTTATTACCCAACAAATCACTGGCTAGAGCTGATCTATTTCGATTCTAACACGCTGAAAATCGGCAATAATGTTGTTGTTTCCTTCAAAATGTCACAACTTTTCGCCATTGTTAGAAGAAATCCCGCTAAAATTATCGACTGAAACACATGCATTTATATCCTTTTCTAACGTTTTCGATGCGAGAAAATGACGTTACACCGTCTAACGTCAAGTAAATCGACTAGTGAGTCATAAATTTGCAGTTTTTAATGACGTCACACGTCACGCTCTTCCGAGCTGTGATTTGTTGCAGAATAAAACACAGTTATTTTGCATTGCCTATATAGGCGCGCTGTGTTAGAATTTCACTTAAAAATTTACGCACAGCCTGCATGCTGAGTTTTTTTTTAATTTCCCTTAAGTGGTAGTTTAACAAAATATTGTTTGCACCCCCGCCAGTCGAGACTTGGAGAAATAGACGTGGCTACATGGTGCTTCCGCGCAGAGCTGAAACCGACCGCACACGAGTACTGGTATTCTGCTTAGACGGTCTTAGCCTGTCCAGGCAACGTTGTGCGAGTCAGACAGTCCCTGGTTTTAAACCCTTTCGACTTCTTTGAGATGCCATTTCATCTCAAATGTCGGTTAAAAGTCCCACAAAATCGGAAGCAACTTTAAAATGACCTCAACAGTGATGACGGGGACGTAAACACCCCAACTCATACAAATAAACAAAACAAACTACTGCCGTTTACAAACAAGATTATCATATACCCACGGGCAAAAAACTAAGGCCCCGCCGTTCGGGGCTTGGAGAAATAGATTGGGCTGCAATGTGCTTCCACGCAGAGCTGAAACCGACCGCACATGAGTACTGGTAAACCGCTTAGAAGGTCTAAGCCTGCCCAGCAAAGTGGTGCGTGTCGGACCATCCATGAATATAAAACCTTTTTGGTTTCATTGCGCGGCAAGGCTTGAACTGTGATTTCATCTGATTGTCGGGTAAAAGTTCCACACAATTCTAAGCAACGTCTCCAAAATGACATTAATAGTGTTGACTGGGTCGTTAAACCACACATAATAATAATAATAATAATAATAATAATAATAATAATAATAATAATAATAATAATAATTATAATAACAACTAGAGCGAGCAGTCGATGGCAAGCCCTGGAGATGGCCCCTTTTGGCGGAGCCAACTATAACATCCCTCTCGCACGCCCTCACCATGTAAGGAAGCCATGTAGCAAATATGGTTGCATTCCAGCCAGTGGTTAAGGAGGAGATAGCGTGACTGACAGAGGCGTTCACATCCCCCAACGCTTTCTTTAAAAGCGTGGGGATATTAAAAACCATCAATAAATGTAGTCACTAGAGCGATGACAAAGTTTTTTTTTTATAAAAATAGCCAGTGACCTTGACCATGAGGTCATAACCTTGAAAGTCAACTCACTCGAGAAATTGTCATAAGGAACATTTGTGTGAAGTTATATTGAAATCAATCAAGAAATGTAGATGCTAGAGCGATGACAAAGTTTTTCAAAAAATAGGCACAGTGACCTTGACGTTGAAAGTCGAACTTGCTCACGATATTGTCATAAGGAACATTTGTGTGAAGTTATATTGAAATCAGACAAGAAATGTAGGCGCTAGAGCGATGACAAAGTTTTTCAAAAACTAGGCACAGTGACCTTGACCTTGAAAGTCGAACTCGCTCAAGATATTGTCATAAGAAACATTTGTGTGAAGTTATATTGAAATTGGTCAAGAAATGTAGGCGCTAGAGTGAATACAAAGTTTTTCTAAAAATAGCCACAGTGACTTTGACCTTGAAAGTCAAACACGCTCGAGATATTTTCATAAGGAACATTTGTTTGAAGTTATATTGAAATCGGACAAGAAATGTAGGCACTAGAGCGATAATAAAGTTTTTCTAAAAATAGCCACAGTGACCTTGAAAGTCAAACACACTCGAGATATAGTCAAAAGGAACATTTGTGTGAAATTAAATTGAAATGGGTCAAGAAATGTAGGCGCTAGAGCGATAACAAAGTTTTTTTCTTAAAATAGCCACAGTGACCTTGACCTTGAGGCCACGACCTTGAAAGTCAATCTTGCTCGAGATATTTTTATAAGGAACATTTGTGTGAAGTTATATTGAAATCGGTGGACGAATATAGGCGCTAGAGCTATGGTGTACCAAAAGGGTCAAAATGACCGATACCGGTCTACCCGCATTTTAGATATACGGGTATACCCGTAAATTTGCGGGTACACCCCTAAATTTGCAGGTACACCCCTATTTCAAATGCGGGTGTACCCGTAAATTTGCAGGTACACCCGCATTAAGCGGTCTACCCGCATTTTACGGGTAGACCTGCATTTTACGGGTACACCCCTATATTTGCGGGTACACCCCTAAATTTACGGGTGTACCCGCATCTTAAAATGCGGGTATACCCGTAAAAATAGGAGTGTACCCGTAAAATGCAGGTCTACCCGTAAATGCAAGTAGACCGCTATTTCTTATTTTCCAATTATCCAATCAAAATGCCGCTTACATATCCTTATTTTTTGGATAAGGCTCTTATCTTTCTTGTGGCGTCTTTGATATACCTGTCCAATTCATGCTGTGTAAACACTCAATAATTTCAAATTTTAATGAGAATCAAGAGCGTTTATTGCACCCTTGAAACAATCACGGGATAATCAGTCTGATTTGATATATTAAAATTTAACTAAGCGTATAATAAAATGTTTTGCATTTACTTTCCTGTCATTTATTTATTTAGTTACACAGATTATCATGTGGGGCTTAGTTCCAGATATACAATGTCGAAGCATCAAGAAAACACGCCTATATATGTTTGACCCAAAAAAAACCATTTTCATTTTGTGAAACTTGGGTTTATTGGGGTATATATTATTTTCCTCATTTTTGCGGAAAACATATATTGTTGGTACTCTTTAGTACTCTTTAGCTGAAGCGGTTCTAACGAGTACCCACAATCTATGTTTTGGAGCAGACTTGACAAAAATGAAGTATACCCTTGTTTATCCCCGATTTTCTTTATGTATGGTTTGGTCTTCAAGGGTTTCAAATACGCATGATGAAGATGACTCGAATCGCGCCCGCCATCGGGGCCTGGACAAATAAAATGGGCTACACAGTGCTTCCGCGCAGAGTTGAACCCGACCGAACTTGAGCACAGGTAAACAGCTTAGGTCTAAGCATGCCCAGGAAAAGAGATGCGAGTCGGACCACTCCTTAAACCCCCGCGGTTTCTATTGGCGGTAGGGCTTGAGATGTCATTTCATCTCCATGTCGTGTAAAATCCCACAACATCGGAAGCAACGTCTCCAAAATGACTTAAATAGTGTTGACGGGAACGTAAAAACTCAAACAAACAAACAGATAACTCGAAAAGCTTAATTATTTCGAAAGAATGTTTCCTGTTTCCTTTTAAAGAAAAAGTGTGTGTGTTGGGGATGGGGGTGGGGGGGAGGTGCGTGTTGGGGGGTGGGGGGGGGGTGGGGGGCAAACTCATTCGTTTTTGTCCGAAAAAAGAAATCCGAAACATTTCGTTTCTGGGTTGTAAAAATTTCCAGTATATCTGAAAAGGCGTGTTTTCGTAATGTCTTGTGTTATTCAAGCAATGAATAAGAATGTGCGTAAATACTGCGCGGAAGCGCAGGCAGATGCATGTATGTGTGTGGGGAGTGCGTTTTAGTTGTAAGTTTCACAAACCAAGGTAAAATGGATACGGGCCTACTACCACTACCACTATAAGTTTAAATACCACTATTAATACCACTATTATATGTGCCATAACAACTACAGCTATATAAGCCTGCCCAGGAAAAGCGTGGATAGGAAAACTGACTGGCTCAAAAAATGACCCAAAACAGTGTTGACTGGACTGTTAGACTCCAATACAAACAAAACAACTACCGCCACTATTCACGCTACCTCTGTAACCACTACTTCATCTATGTCTACTACAGCCACTAGTAAAAGTAGTTGTAATAGTAGTAATTGTTATTGCAGAAGAAGCAGCAGCAGCAGTAGTAGTAGTAGTAGTAGTAGTAGTAGTAGCAGTAGTAGTAGTAGAAGCAGAAGCAGTAACAGCTGAATTAGTAGTAGTAATAGTAGTAGAAGTAGCATTTGCAGTAGTAGTAGGAGATATAATTGTAATAGGTGCAGTAGCATAAGCAGTCTTATCATTCTCGTTATTATTATTATTAGTAGTAGTAGTAGCATAGAAGTACAAGTATAATTAGTTGTAGTAGAAATTGTAGCAGGAGAAGAAAAAGCAATAGTAGTAGAAGTAGTAGGTATAGTAGTAGTAGTAGTTGCAGTAGTAGTAGCAGTTATAATCGTAGTAGGTGCAGTAGCATATGCAGCAGCAGTAGTAGTAGTAGCAGAAGTAGTAATAGTAGTAGTTTCTTTGGGTGAATTGAGATTTAACGTTCCCGTCAACTCTATTTAGGTCATTTTGGAGATGTTGCTTCCAGTTTTGTATGTTTGTTTGATTTAGATTTAACGTCCCTGTCAACTCAGTGTAGGTCATTTTGGAGACGTTGCTTCCAGTTTTGTGGGACTTTTACCCAACATTGAGATAATAATAATAATAAAAATAATAATAATAATAATAATCGACCTTATTTATAGAGGGTAACACATTTAGTAAACTAGTACTAATCTTCCATGTGGCCCTCTTTTCCTGGGTAGAACCAGTACTAAGCAATGTGGATAAAGTTTCTTGCTCAAGGAAACAACACTTGCCGCTCGTGGGGTTCGAACCCGGTACCTCTCGATCCCGCGTCCGATACTTTACCACTGCACCACAGCGATGACATCTCACGCCCCGCCGCCCAAAGAAACCAGCATGGACTGTCCGACTCGCACCACTTTTCTTGGGCAGGCTTAGAACCTCTAAGCAGTTTACCAGTACTCATGTGCGGTCGTTTCAGCTCTGCGTGGAAGCATCATGCAGCCAAATCTATTTCTTCAAGTCCCTATGGGCGGGGCCGTGCTTACAGTTTTGTAGGACTTTTACCCGACACTGAGATGACATGACATCTCAAGCCCTGTCGTCCAATTACATGCATTGAACGGTCTGACTCACATTACTTTGCATGGGAAGGCTTAGTCCTTCTAAGCGGTTTATCAGTACTCGTTCGCCGGTTTCAGCTCTGCGTGGAAACACCATGCGGCCAAATCTATTTCTCCAAGCCCCGATGTCTGTTTTTTTTTTAGCTCACCGTCACGTAGTGACGAGGTGAGCTTTTGGGATCACTTTTTGTCCGTCGTCCGTCCTGCGTGCGTGCGTCCGTGCGTAAACAATTTCTTTAAACGACATCTCCTCCTAAATCACTGATCGGATTTTGTCCAAACTTCACAGGAATGATCCTTAGGTGGTCCTCGTTCAAAGTTGTTCAAATGGTTCCGGTCCGTTGCACATCTAGGTCACAGGAGCCAAAAAAAGATTTTTTTCACCAAAAACTTAAAAAATCTTCTTCTCTGAAACCACAAGGCCCAGGTCTTTGATATTTGGTATGAAGCTTCATCTAGTGGACCCCTACCAAGATTGTTCAAATTATAGTGCTGGGGCCAAAAATGCCCCCGCCCCGGGGCCCTTTGGTTTTACATAGGCTTATATAGGGAAAATCTTTAAAAATCTTCTTCTCTGAAACCACAAGGCCCAGGTCTTTGATATTTGGTATGAAGCTTCATCTAGTGGACCCCTACCAAGATTGTTCAAATTATAGTGCTGGGACAAAAAATGCCCCCCCCCCCCCCCCCACGGGGCCCTTTGGTTTTACATAGGCTTATATAGGGAAAATCTTTAAAAATCTTCTTCTCTGAAACCACAAGGCCCAGGTCTTTGATATTTGGTATGAAGCTTCATCTAGTGGACCCCTACCAAGATTGTTCAAATTTTAGTGCTGGGACAAAAAATGCCCCCGCCACGGGGCCCTTTGGTTTTACATTGGCTTATATAGGGAAAATCTTTAAAAATCTTCTTCTCTGAAACCACAAGGCCCAGGTCTTTGATATTTGGTATGAAGCTTCATCTAGTGGACCCCTACCAAGATTGTTCAAATTATAGTGCTGGGGCCAAAAATGCCCCCACCTCGGGCCCTTTGGTTTTACATAGGCTTGTATAGGGAAAATCTTTAAAAATCTTCTTCTCTGAAACCACAAGGCCCAGGACTTTGATATTTGGTATGAAGCTTCATCTAGTGGACCCCTACCAAGATTGTTCAAATTATAGTGCTGGGACAAAAAATGCCCCCGCCACGGGGCCCTTTGGTTTTACATTGGCTTATATAGGGAAAATCTTTAAAAATCTTCTTCTCTGAAACCACAAGGCCCAGGTCTTTGATATTTGGTATGAAGCTTCATCTAGTGGACCCCTACCAAGATTGTTCAAATTATAGTGCTGGGGCAAAAAAATGCCCCCGCCCGTGGCCCTTTGGTTTTACATAGGCTTATATAGGGAAAATCTTTAAAAATCTTCTTCTCTGAAACCACAAGGCCCAGGACTTTGATATTTGGTATGAAGCTTCATCTAGTGGACCCCTACCAAGATTGTTCAAATTATTGTGCTGGGGCAAAAAATGCCCCTGTCCCGGGGCCCTTTGGTTTTACATAGGCTTATATATGCGAAATCTTTAAAAATCTTCTTCTCTGAAACCGCTAGGCCCAGGTCTTTGATATTTGATGTGTAGCTTCATCTAGTGGACCTTTGCCAAGATTCTTCAAATTATAGCCCATCTTCTTTCTTATGAATGTTTCCATTGCTCTTAAAGGAACTCATTTTTGATTTTTATTTGCCTTCACTGCAGCTGGTGTTGTGCCGTGTGGCGGCCGTAAAACGTCTCCCCGTACATCAACCATAGTGCAGTTTATATTTTACTTTTGGTCCTTTCAGATCAGCGTGAATATTCTGAGAAATCGGAAATAATTATTGGTTTGGACTCATATTCTAGACATGTTTTAATTATTTGGACCCCGTTTTGATTTATATCAGTCTTTGAATCGACTGCCTATTCGAAATTCGCAAAATTGCAGTATGTTTCCTCTGGCTTTCTTTGCCGGATCATTACAGGGTCACTGATGAGGCTTTATTAGCCGAAACTACGTAGTATGACCCATCTTCTTTCTTATGAATGTTTCCATTGCTCTTAAAGGAACTCATTTTTGATTTTTATTTGCCTTCACTGCAGCTGGTGTTGTGCCGTGTGGCGGCCGTAAAACGTCTCCCCGTACATCAACCATAGTGCAGTTTATATTTTACTTTTGGTCCTTTGAGATCAGCGTGAATATTCTGAGAAATCGGAAATAATTATTGGTTTGGACTCATATTCTAGACATGTTTTAATTATTTGGACCCCGTTTTGATTTATATCAGTCTTTGAATCGACTGCCTATTCGAAATTCGCAAAATTGCAGTATGTTTCCTCTGGCTTTCTTTGCCGGATCATTACAGGGTCACTGATGAGGCTTTATTAGCCGAAACTACGTAGTATGACCCATCTTCTTTCTTATGAATGTTTCCATTGCTCTTAAAGGAACTCATTTTTGATTTTTATTTGTTGATGTTTGGTATGAAGCTTCACCTTTAAGACCTCCCTCAACATTATGCACATTAAAGCACTGGGGCCAATAATGGCCCTCTCTGGGGCCCACTTGTTACACTATGGATCAGGTGAGCGATCCAGGGCCATCATGGCCCTCTTGTTTGTTTTTGTTTTATATTGGAGTTTAACGGCTTCTACGCAGAGCTGAAATTGAAACGACTACTGCTCTGCGTGGAAACATCGTGCAGCCCATCTATTTCTTCAAGCCCCGCGGTTCGGGGGCCCGATAGTAGCAACAGAAGCAAAAATAGAAGTAGTAGTAGTAGCAGTGGTAGTAAAAATAGAAGAAGTAGTAGTAGTAGCAGTAGTAGGAGTAGCAGCAGTAGGATTGGAAGTAGTAGTAGTAGTAGTAGTAGTAGTTGTTGTCGTAGTAGTAGAAGTAGAAGAAGAAGTTGTTGTTGTAGAAGTAGTACTGATGGTAGTAGAAGTAGTTGTTGTTGTTGTTGTTTTTGTTGCAGAAGTAATAGAAGTGGCAGTATCAGAAGAGGTAGTAGTAGTAGAAGTAGTAGTGATAGTAACAGCAGTAGTTGTGGTAGTGGTAATAGCAGAAGTAGCAGTAATAGTAGAAGTAGTAGCAGTAGAAGCCATAGTTGTAGCGATTATGACAATATTAGTAGTAGTTATAGTTGTAGTAGTGTTTAAAGATATAGAAGTGTTTGGAATAGGAGCCAGTGTAGCAGTAGTAGTGTTGTTGTATTATTGGTAGAATCCGTATTATTATAACTTTTATGATTGTTGTTATTAGTAGTAGAAGTTGAAGTAGTAGTAGTAGTAGTTGCAAAAGAAATAGTAGTTTTAATTACAATGCAGGTGCAGTAGCATAAGCATTAGTGAAACTTCTGTCACAACAACTACAAACTCTACAATAGCAGCTTCTACTACTACTACTACTACTTCTACTACTACCACAACTACTACTACTACTACATCTATTTCTACAACATCTACTATTACTACTTTGATCATAGTAGTAGCAGTTGTAACTGTAGTAGTAGTAGTAGAAGAGTAGTATAAGTAGTATTAGTGTTACAGTAGTAAAAGTATTAATAGTAGTAATAGTAGTAGAAGTAGTAGTTGGAGTTATAGTAACAGTAGTAGCAGAAGTAGTAGTAGTGATAGTAGTTTTCGTCGTAGTAGTAGAAGTAGTAGTATTAGAATAAGAAGTAGCAGTAGTAGTTGTAGTAGTAGAAGAAGTAGTAGCAGTAGAAGAAGTAGTAGTAGTTGTTGTTGTAGAAGTAGTAGTAGTAGTTGTTGTTGTTGCTGTTGTTATAGTAGAAGTATTATAAGTATTAGAATAAGCAGTAGTAGTAGAAGAAATAGTGGTAGTAGTATCAGCATTAGAAGTGGTAGTGGAAGTAGGAGTAGCAGTAGTAATACTAGTTGTAGAAGTAGTAGCAGTAGAAGCCATAGTTGTAGCGATTATGACAATATTAGTAGCAATCATAGTAGTAGTAGTGCTATAAAATGTAGAAGTGTTTGGAGTAGAAGAGGCCATTGTAACAGTAGTAGTGTTGTTGTCTTATTGGTAGAAGTCGTATTATAATTACCATTATTAGTTTATACTAATTTATTTAAGTTCGATTGCGATGGAAACTGCAAGCTTATTTAATCGCTCTCGAACACTCATTCCGGATGTTTTCACACGCGTGAGAGAGAGGCAGTGACTATTGCATCACAGTGTCATTACGTGTCTTGCACAAGGAGACACCTCGATACCGGGTGCCGAATTCGAACGCACATTCTCTCGATCATGAGTTGAACGCGTTAACCACTGCGCTATCGAGGCTGACAATTACCATTAATATTATTATTAGTAGTAGTAGTAGTCATAGTAATAGTAGTAGTTGCAAAAGTAATAGTAGTTTAAATTTCAATTGCAGGTGCAGTAGCATAAGCATACGTGAAACTTATAGAAGTTGTAGCTGTAACAACAACTACACATTCTACAATAACAGCTACCACTACTACTACTACTACTACTACTACTACTACTACTACTACTACTATTACTACTACTACTTCTACTACTAGTTATACTACTACTTTTTGTAATAGTACTTGCAGTTGTAACAGTGTTGATGATGATGATGATTTTGTGTTTAACGACGCGCCAACCCCCTTTGGGTCATAAGCGTCAAGCGGTAAATGGTTAAACGGCATGAAGAATTATGAGGATATTAAAAGTGAAAAAGTTAGTCTGATATGTATAAAAATCTTAAACAGTTAAATCTTATGACAAAGTCCAATTTCTTTTAAGAATAAAATTATATTATCAACAGGTACATCTTGAAACAAAAAGTGTCAGCTTTGAAGTATAAGTTACGGAATTGTGAAAAGTCTCTACACAGTCAATTAAGATAGTTGTAACAGTAGTAGAAGTAGTAGTAGTAGTAGTAGTAGTAGTAGTAGTAGTAGTAGTAGAAGTGGTAGTAGTAGTCGTCGTCGTAGTAGTAGTAGTAGTAAAAGTAATAATAATAGTAATAGTAGTAGAAGTAGTAATTGTAGTTATAGTAGAAGTAGTAGCAGAAGTAGTAGTAGTAGTAATAATAGTAGAAATAGTAGCTGCAGTAGTAGTAGTAGTAGATATAATTGTAGTAGCTGCAGCAGTATAAACAGTCGAACAATTTTTATTTTTATCATTATTATTTCTATTATTGTAGAAGAAGTAGTAATAGCAGTAGTTGTTGTATTAGTATAGTAGCAATAGTAGTAATAATAATCATCGTAGTAGTGGTAGTTATAATTGTAGAAGTAGTGGTAATAGGAGTAGTAGAAGCGGAAGTCATAGAAGAAGTAGAAGTGCTAACAGTAATAGGCGTAGTAGTAGTATTAGTAGAAGTAGTAGCAGTAGCAGTAGAAGTAGTAGTAGTAGAGGTAGTAGTAGTACTAGTACTAGTAGTAGTAGTAATAATAGTAGTAGAAGTAGAAGAAGTAGTAGTTGCTGTTGTAAGAGGTAGTAGTAGGAACAGTAGTACTATTATTTCTGCCATAATTAAGTCCACTACTGCTGCTACTACTTCAACATCAACAACAACAAAACCTACTACCAGAACTACTACTACCACTAACTGTGCTACCAATGTAACCACTGCGGCTTCAACTTCTATAAAAAGCAATTGTAGAAGTAGTTGTTATAGTAGCTGCAGTAATAGTAATAGTAGTAGTAAGGTACTATAAATAATAGAACAAGCAGTAGTAAAAGTCCAGTAATGGTAGCAGTAGTAGAAGTAGAAATAGTACTAGAAGTAGAGGAGCAGTAGTAGAAGTAGCAGAAGTAGAAGTAGAAGTTTCGGTGGTATTACTGATATTGTAGGAGTAGCAGCAGCAGTGGTATTGAAAGTAATATTAGCAGTAACAGAATTATTAGTAGGAACAACAAGCAGAAGTAGAAGTCCAGCAGTAGTAGCAGTAGTAGAAGTAGTCGTACTAGTAGTTGTAGTAGTAGTAGTAGTGGCAGTAGCAGTAGAAATAATAGTTGTATTAGATGTTGTAGTTGTTGTATTAGTAGTAGAACTACCACTTATATTATTACTGCTACTACTACCACTGCCACATATACTACTTCTACTACTACAACAACTACTACTATTTCTACTACTATAACAATAATTGCTGCAAATACTACAACTTCTAGTACTTCTACTACAGTAACTAATTCTACTACAACAACCACTTGAACTTCTACTTCTACTACTACTCCTACTACTACAACTTCTACTACTATTTCTGCTACTACTGCTTCTGCTTCTATTACTACTACTTTTACTATTACCACTATTTCTACTACTAGAACTACTTCTACTACTGCTGCTGCTACATCTATTTTTTCTACTACTACTACTACACATCGGGGTTTGGAGAAATATATGGGGTTGCATGGTGCTTCCATGCAGAGCTGAAACTGAAACGACTACTGCAATATTCCTACAATATTTGCGTATACTACCACTTTAACTATAATCAGTACTACTACTGAAAGTTCTACTTCTGCTACTGCTACTACTACGACTTCTTCTACTACTGGACTTCTACTACTGTTTGTTCTTTTAATTTTTGTTTTTCAACTAATACTTCTGTTACTGCTAATACTACTTTCAATACCACTCCTGCTACTACTTCTACAATATTTACTTATACTACTACCTCTACTATAACCAGTACTACTACCGAAACTTCTACTTCTAATACTGCTACTATAACTACTACTACTACTACTACTACTACTACTACTACTACTACTACTACCATTACGGGACTTCTACTACTGCTTGTTTTATTATTTATTGTACCATACTACTACTATAACAATTACTTACGTTACTATAACAACAACTTCTACAATTGCCTTTAGTAGAAGTTGAAGCCGTAGAGGCTACATTGGTAGCACAAGTAGTGGTAGTAGTAGTTCTAGTAGAAGATTTTGTTGTTGTTGATGTTGTAGTCGTAGCAGCAGTAGTGTACTTAATTATGGCAGAAATAATAGCACTATTGTTCCTACTACTACAACTACTACTACTATGGCAACAACTAATACTACGTCTACAACCATTACTACTACTACTACTTATGCTGCTGATACGCCTACTACTGTTACCACTTCTTCTTCTTCTATGACTTCCGTTTCTACTTTACTAATACAATTTCCACTACCTCTACAATTATAACTATTACTACGATTATTATTATTACAACTACTGCTACTACTACTACTTATACTATAACAACAACTACTACTACTACTACTTCTACTAGCACAATTATAAAAATAATAATAATAGTTTTAATTGTAGAAGTAGTGGTAATAGTACTACTTCTACTAGAACTACTACTACCACTACGTGTGCTACCATTGTAGCCACTACGGCTACAACTTCTACTAAAAGCAATTGTAGAAGTAGCTGTTAAAGTAGCTGCAGTAATTGTAATAATAGAAGTATGGTACAATAAATAATAGAACAAGCAGTAGTAGAAGTCCAGAAATGGTAGTAGTATAAGTAGTATAAGTAGTAGTAGTAGTAAAATACTACTACTGCTACAATCATTAGTAGAAAGAAGTAGTAATGATTGTGCATGTAGAAGTAATGGTTGTAGCAAGTGTAGTAAAACGTTCTATAAAAGGGTTATCCTTTGGAAGCAAGGAATACACCACAGAACTGAAATATATAGAGTGTTCATATTTTTTGGGACAGACTAGCTTGTTTCGGCCAATTACGCCTCATCAGTGACCCTCAGATATTTTCAAAATTCCACAATGGAATCAATGATCCCAAAGGATAAGAGAGTATAATCTACACTATGGTGTAGGGCAGGGAGACGTTTTACCGCCGCCACACATCCCCACACACCAGCTGTAGTGAAGCTAAAAACGTTCTATAAAAGGGTTATCCTTTGGAAGCAAACACTTGTATAATACTTGTATTTTACTACTAGTGCTGCAGTCATTACTACTGCTACTGCTGCTACTACTATTACTAGAGCTACTAATGCTACTACTGTTACTACTAGTCTTAAAATTGTAATAGTAATAGTATGGTAAATAAATAATAAACAAGCAGTAGTAGAAGTCCAATAACAGTAGCTGTAGTTGTAGTAGTAGCAGTAGTAGAAGTAGAAGAATCAGTAGTTGTACTGGTTATAGTAGAAGTAGTAGTATAAGTAAATATTGTAGGAGTAGTAGCAGTAATAGTATTGAAAGTAGTAGTAGCAGTGACAGAAGTAGTAGTAATGCAAGCAATTAGAATGATTATACTTTGTCTATGGATTAATGATTTTGGATTAACGCTTCGGTACTACGACCTAAACTACCTGTGATACAAATATTAGATTGCGATGATTTCTTGTTTTACAGCGCGGTGTAATGACAAAAGCAATAGTAGTAGTAGAAGTAGCAGTATTGCTTAAAAGAGAAACAGTAGTAGTAGAAGTAGTTTAATATCAGTAGTAGTAAAATACAGGTAGTAGCAGCAGTATTAGAACTAGTAGTAGTAAAAGTGGTGCCTTAAGATAAAGAGGAGGCAGGAGTAGAAGAAGTAGTTGTAGAAGTAGTAGTGTAGTTGTATTAGTAGTAGAAGGCGTATTATTATTTTTATTGTTATTATCATTATATTAGTAGTAGAAGTAACAGAAGTAGAAGAATTAGTCGTAGTAGTAGCAGTAGATGTAGAAGCAGTAGTAGTAGTCGTACTAGAAGTGGTAGTAGAAGTAGTAGTTGTTGTTATTGTTGTTTTATGAGTCGTAGGAATAGTAGTAGCATTAGTAGCACTAGTAATAGTAGTAGCAGTAGTAGAAGTGGATATGATTGCAGCACTAGTAGTAAAATACAGGTATTTTACTACTACGGCTACAATCATTACTACTACTGCTACAATAATTACTACTTCTACAAATGGTTGTAGCAGTAGTAGTATTTTAATACTACTGCTACAATCATTACTACTTCCAGTACTGCTACTACTAGGAGTAGTTGAACTAGTTTTAGAAGTAGTAGTAGCAGAAGTGGTGCTTCAAAATGTTTAAGTTGTAGGAGTAGAAGAAGATGTTGTAGAAGGAGTAGTGTTGTTGTATTGTATTAGTAGTCGTATCATTATCTCTATTATTAATACCATTATTATTATTATTATTATTTGTTGTAGTGTAAGTAGAGGTTGTAGTCGTAGTAGTAGCAGTAGATGTAAAAGCAGTAGTAGTAGCAGTAGTAGTAGAACTAGAAGCTGTAATAGTAGAGGAAGTAGTAGTTGTTATTATTGATAATAAATTAGTAGTAGTAAAAGAAGTAGCAGTAGTAGCACTAGTAGTAGTAGGAGTAGCAGTAGTAGTTAAATAGATGTGGTAGCAGAAGTAGGTCTACTAGTTGAAGAAGTGGTAATAGTAATAGTAGTAGTAATAGAAGCAGTAGCAGTAGTAGTAGAAGTAGTAGTAGTAGTTGTAGTAGAAGGAGTAGTAGTAGAAGAAAAAGTTCAAGTTGTTGTAGTAGTTGTTGTTGCTGTAGTAGAAGTAGTTACTGTAGTAGTAGTGCCAGAAGTTGTAGTATTAGTAGCAGTTGTTGTTGCAGTAGTAGAAATAGTACTAGCTGTTGTAGTAGTAAAAGTAGTATATGTGGCAGTGGTAGTAGTAGCAGTAATAATATAAGTGGTAGTTCTACTACTACGACAACAACTACAGCATCTAATATAACTATTATTTCTACTGCTACTGCTACTGCTATTACTCCAACTACTAGTACTACTACTCATCGGGCTTTAAGAAGTATATCAGGTTGCATGGTGCTTCCACGCAGAGCTGAAGCTGTACCGACTACTGCTACTACTCATACAATATTTACTTATACTACTACTTCAACATTAACCAGTAGTGCGACTGAAACTTCTACTTCTACTACTGCTGCTACTGCTGGACTTCTACTACTGCTTGTTCCTTAAATTATTGTTTTCCTACCAATAATTCTGTTACTGCTAATATTACTTTCAATGCCACTGCTGCTGCTACTCCTACAATGTCAATATACCACCGAAACTTCTCCTTCTACTACTGCTACTTTTACTACTGCTCCTCTATTTCTAGTACCACTATTAATACTTCTACTACTGCTACCATTACTTGACTTCTACTACTGCTTGTTCTATTTTTATTGCACCATACTACTACTATAACAACTACTTCTACAATTGCTTTTAGTAGAAGTCGAAGCCGCAGTGGTTACATTTGTAGCACAAGTAGTGGTAGTAGTAGTTCTGGTAGTAGACTTTGTTGTTGTTGATGTTGTAGTAGAAGCAGCAGTAGTCGACTTAATGATGGCAGAAATAATAGAACTACTGTTCCTACTACTACCTACTACAACATAAACTACTACTACTTCTACTTCTACTACTATTACTGCTACTTCTACTACTACTACTACTACTACTACTACTACTACTACTACTACTATAACTACTACACATTTTACTGTTAGCATTTCTACTATAACTACTACGCATTTTACTGTTAGCATTTCTACTTCTTCTATGACTTCCGCTTCTACTACTACTATTACCGCTACTTCCACAATTATAACTACCACTACCATTACTACGTTGATTATTATTACTGCTACTGCTACTTATACTAATACATATACTACTACTACTACTTCTGCTACTTCTACTACCAAAATAATAGAAATAATAATGATAAAAATAAAATTTTTCGACTGTTTATACTGCTGCAGCTACTACTATTATATCTACTACTACTACTGCAGCTACTACTTCTACTACTATTACTTCGACCACTTCTGCTGCTACTGCTACTATAACTACTACTACTACTTCTGCGGCTATTACTATTATTATTACTCTTATTACTACTACTAATACGACGACGACGACGACTACTACTACTACTATTACTACTACTACTACTACTGCTACTACTACTACTACTACTTTTTCTACTGTTACAACTGCAACTACTATGACAAAAAGTAGTAGTTTTGTTTGTTTGATTTGAGGTTTAACGTCCCTGTCAACACTGTAAAGGTCATTTTGGAGACTTTGCTTCAAATTTTGTGGGACTTTTACCCGACATTGAGATGAAAGACTTCTCAAGCCCTGTCGCCCAATGATCCAATATGGTTTATTAGCATGGACGGTCCGCCTCGCACCGCGGTTCCTGGACAGGCTAAAAAAGTGGTAGTATTACTAGTTGTAGCAATAGAAATAGTACTAGAAGTAGTAGAAGTAGTAGTAGTAATACATAGTAGTAGCAGCAGCAGCAGCAATAGTAGTAGTAGTAGTAGTAGTAGTAGTAGTAGTAGTAGTAGTAGTAGTAGTAGTAGTAGTAGTAGAAGAAGAAGAAGTAGTAGTAGCTGCTATAGTAGAATTTGTAGTTGTTGTTACAGCTACAACTTCCACAAGTTTCACTTATGTTTATACTACTGCACCTGCAATTGCAATTAGAACTACTACTACTTTTGCAACTACTACTATTACTACTACTACTACTACTTATAATAATAATAATGGTTATTGTCATCCTCGATAGCGCAGTCGTTATCGCGTTCGACTCATGATCGAGAGGTTTTGCGTTCGAATCCTGCACCCGGTATCGAGGTGTCTCCTTATCCAAGACACGTAATAGCAGTTGCAGTAAAATACTTGTATTATACTTGTATTTTACGACTACAACTGCAATTATTACTACTTCTACTGCTGCTACTACTATTACTAGTACTACTAATTCTACTACTGTTACTACTACTCTTAAAATTGTAATAGTAGTAGTATGGTAAATAAATAATAAACAAGCAGTAGTAGAAGTTCAGTAACAGTAGCTGTAGTAGTGGTAGCAGTAGTAGAAGTAGAAGAATCAGTAGTTGTACTAGTTATAGTAGAAGTAGTAGGATAAGTAAATATTGTAGGAATAGTAGCAGTAATAGTATTGAATGTAGTAGTAGCAGTGACAGAAGTAGTAGTAATGTAAGCAATTAGTGTGATTATACTTTGTCTATGGATTAATGATTTTGGATTAACGCTTTGGTACTACGACCTAAACTACCTGTGATACCAATATTAGATTGAGATGATTTCTTGTTTTACAGCGCGACGTAATGGCAAAAGCAATAGTAGTAGTAGTTGTAGCAGTATTGCTTAAAAAAGAAACAGTAGTAGTAGAAGTAGTTTAATATCAGTAGTAGTAAAATACAGGTAGTAGCAGCAGTATTAGAACTAGTAGTAGTAAAAGTGGTGCCTTAAGATAAAGAGGAGGCAGGAGTAGAAGAAGTAGTTGTAGAAGTAGTAGTGTAGTTGTATTAGTAGTAGAAGGCGTATTATTATTTTTATTGTTATTATCATTATTATTAGAAGCAGAAGTAACAGTCGTAGAAGAAGAAGTAGTCGTAGCAGTAGCAGTAGATGTAGATGCAGCAGTAGTAGTAGTAGTACTAGAAGTGGTAGTAGAAGTAGTAGTTGTTGTTATTGTTGTTTTATGAGTCGTAGTAATAGTAGAAGCATTAGTAGCACTAGTAATAGTAGTAGCAGTAGTAGAAGTGGGAATGATTGCAGCACTAGCAGTAAAATACAGGCATTTTACTACTACGGCTACAATCATTACTACTACTGCTACAATCATTACTACTTCTACAAATGGTTGTAGCAGTAGTAGTATCTAATACTACTGCTACAATCATTACTACTTCCACTACTGCTACTACTACGAGTGGTGGAACTAGTTTTAGAAGTAGTAGCAGAAGTGGTGCTTCAAAATGTTTAAGTGGTAGGAGTAGAAGAAGCAGTTGTAGAAGGAGTAGTGTTGTTGTATTGTAGTAGTAGCCGTATTATTATTTCTACAATTGTTTAGTATAAATTAAAGGTGTCTGGTTGCGACAGGGAGCTCAATGCTCACTTTTATAGAGCAGCCTCACTGAAGTATCATGTCCCAGACACATTACACGATACCACACCCAGTCACATTATCCTGACACTGGGTAGACAAGTCCTAGCTCTACCCCGTAAATCTGAGTGCCAAGCGAGGAGCAGCTAGTGCCATTTTTAACGACTTTGGTAAAAGAAGTAGTAAAAGTAGTAGTAGTAATAGTAGTAGTAGTGGTAGTAGTAGTAGCAGTAGTAGTAGCTGCTATTGCAGAATTAGTAGTTGTTGTTACAGCTACAACTTCTACAAGTTTCACTTATGCTTATACTACTGCACCTGCAATTGCAATTAAAAATACTATTACTTTTGCAACAACTACTATTACTACTACAACTACTACTACTAATAATAATGATAATAATAATAATGGTAATTGTCATCCTCTATAGCGCAAGTGGTTATCACGTTCGACTCATGATCGAGAGGTTGTGCGTTCGAATCCGGCACCCGGTATCGAGGTGTCTCCTTATGCAAGACACGTAATGACACTGCCTAACTTCACCCAGGTGTAAATGGGTAGCAGTGGTGTAATAGTCACTGCCTCTCTCTCGCGCGTGTGAAAACATCCGGAATGAGTGTTCGAGAGCGATTAAATAAGCTTGAAGTTTCCATCGCAATCGAACTTAAATAAATTAGTTTAAACTAATAATGGTAATGATAATACGCCTTTTACTAATAAGACAACAACACTACCACTGCTACATTGGCCTCTTCTACTCCAAACACTTCTACATTTTAAAGCACTACTACTACTATAATTGCTACTAGTATTGTCATAATCTCTACAACTATGGCTTCTACTGCTACTACTTCTACTACTAGTGCTATTACTGCTACTCCCACTACCACTTCTAATGCTGATACTACTTACACTATTTCTTCTACTACTACATCTACTACTACTGCTACTGCTTATTCTAATACTTAAAATACTTCTACAACAACAACAACAACAACTACTACTACTCCTACTACTACTATTACCACTACTTCTACTACAACAACTACTACTACTTCTACTACTACGACAGCTACTATCACTACCACTACTTCTGCTACTACTGTTACTATAACTACAACTACTACTTCTACTACTACTATTACTACTATTACAGTACTACAGTTACAGTTGCTACTACTATGACAAAAGTAGTAGTAGTAGAAGTTGTAGAAATAGAAGTAGTAGTACTTGTAAAAGTAGTAGTAGCAGTAGTAGTAGCTATTATTGTAACTTTGTAGTTGTTGTGACAGCTACTACTTCTACAAGTTTCACTAATGCTTATGCTACTGCACCTGCAATTGTAATTAAAACTACTATTTCTTTTGCAACTACTACTACTTCAACTACTACCAATACTAATAATAATAATCATAGAAGTTATAATAATACGACTTCTGCCAATAATATAACAACACTACTACTGCTACAATGGCTTCTTCTGTTCCAAACATTTCTACATTTTAAAACACTACTACAACTTTAACTGCTACTAATCTTCTCATAATCGCTACAACTATGGCTTCTACTGCTACTACTTCTACAACTACTGCTACTACTACTACTATCATTACCACTACTACTTCTGCTACTACCACTACCACTACCACTACTACAACTACTACTACTACTACCACCACCTCTGCTTCTGCCACTTCTATTACTTTTTCAACAAAAACAACAACAACAACAACAGCTACTACTACTATTACTATAAGTACTACTTCTACAACAACAACTGTTACTACAACTTCTACTACTACGACAACTACTACTACTACTACTACTTCTAATACTACTGCTACTCTTTCTACCACTACTACTATTACTACTTCTATTTTTACTTCAACTGCTACTACTACTACTTCTATTTTTGCTTCTGCTGCTACAGTCGGGTCCCCGAACATCGGGGCTTGAAGAAACAGATGGGCTGCATGATGCTTCCACGCAGAGCTGTAACAGACCGCACACGAGTACTGAAAAATCGCTTAGAGGATCGAAGCCTGTCCCGGCATCGCGGTACGCGTCATCCATGTTTATAAACAGTATTGGTTTCATTGGGCAACAGGGTTTGAGATGTCATTTCTTCTCAATGTCGGGTAAAAGTCCCACAAAATTGGAAGCAACGTCTCCAAAATGGCCTATACAGTGTTTACGGGGACGTTAAACCTAAAATCAAACAAACAAAAAACTGCTGCTATCATTTCTACTACTACTACTACTACTACTTCTACTACTACTACTACTATTACTACTACTACTACTACTACTACTACTACTGCTACTACTACTACTACTACTTCTACTACTACTACTACTACTACTGCTTTTACCTTCACGCCGCGCGGTATTACATGAAGTCATCACCATCTAATATACTACTCAAAGTTTGATAGGGATCACTTTTTATATACCAAATTTTGCACTGAAAATTTAAAATTTCTTGACAGAATTTATACTCGGTATATTGTTAAATATCTTAAGCAGAAACTCATGTGCAGTTCAGTACTCATAAAAGTGCACACTTTTCACACTTCGCAAATGAATTCATGCACCCCAAAAATCTTGCCTAGCACTGCTTTCCAGCAGACTAATGAAACTTGTCAGTGTTCCTTTACCAAACGTAAAAAGGACTTCATTTGATTTGTGAAACACTAAAATGCCTAGGGGACAATTAAGAAACCGTCTGAGCCCCGAAGAAATGAATCGTGGCGTCGGAATGTTGGAATTCGGCGTCTCTCAACGTCGTGCTGCTGGGATTCTGAATATGTCTCAGAGCATGGTTTGCCGATTGTGGAGTCGGTGCCTTACCCTCTGAAATCCTTCACACAGACACGACGGGGTCGAGAAATGGCTACAACTCAATGTCAGGTCCGTTTCTTGGTGGTTCAGTCTCGACGTCAACGGTTCCTGAACGCTACGCGTTTGCATAACGAGCTTAGGAACGGAACTGGAGTACGAATTTCTACACAAACTGTCAGAAACGGGCTCCACGAGTTCGGACTTAATGACATGAGGCCTGCTGTACGTGTTCCGTTGACGAGACAGCACGGGCTAGACCGGTTGGACTTTGCCTAAACTCACGTCAGGTGGACGGTTCGTGACTTGACGCCAGTACTGTTTACTGAGGAGTCCAGATTCTGTCTAAACTTCACTTATAAACGTCAATTAGTGTGGCAAATGTCTAAAGCCATTAGATGACTTGAATGTAGCAGAGCATGATCGCTATGGAAAGGGGTCGGTCATGGTTTGGGCTGGGATAAGCGTGAACGGTAAAACTGACTTGTGCGTCGTTGTAAACGGAACGTTAATGGCAGTGAGGTACTGTAATGAGATTCTTTATGAGTTTGTGAGACCATATGCAGATGCTATCGGCCCGGACTTTATTCTGATGGACGATAATGCCCGTCCCAACCGTGCCAACGACACTGATTCCTATCTGGAACGTGAGACAATCGTCCGTATGGATTGGCCTGCTCGGTCACCGGACTTAAATCCGATTGAGCATGCGCGGGACATGCTACAGCGTGCTGTTTCAGCCCGACATGTGCATCCGAGGACTTTAAAGGAGCTCAAAGATGCATTGGTTGCTGAATGAAAGCCGATTCCACAAAACCGGATACAGACTCGGATTACGTGCATGCGCAGGCGATGTCTATTGTAATTGATGCCCGTGGACGCCATACACGTTATTAGGCACGTTTGTCTAAACAAATTTGGAAATTTGTGAAAAATCAGTTGTCCAAATCCCTTCGTGTAACGGCAAATTTTGGGGGTGCCAAGACGGTTGCTGTTGTCACGCTTGAATGCAGTACCAGTGGACAAAATTAATCACTAGGTTTTGTGAAGGATGCGTTTTCTATCATTATGTATCAAATTTGGATTCAGCTGATTAATTCATCAAAAAATATTTTGCATTAAAAAAGTGATCCCTATCAAACTTTGAGTAGTATATTACTAACACACTAACCACTTGTATTACTACTACTTCTGTGGGAGTGTTGGGTGAGGCAAAGGTGGCGTGTATCTTGTGTCAACTGATATTGGCCTGCAGTTGTCCTTACAGCAGGTAAGGGTAGAGGGGGTGTTGTTTGTTCTTATCTTTCCACACTTCCAGTCTTTTCCTCTTTCTCCTCTGTCCCTCAATTTCATCTCCTCTACTATCTCTTCTATGTCTTTTCTTTCTCTTGGAGACGACACAACTGACCCGAAAGGGTTGACACGTCGTTAAATCCAAAATAATTAATCAGTCAACTACAACTTCTGTACTGCTACCACTACTTTCAAAACTACTACTACTACTACTACTACTACTACTACTACTACTACTACTACTACTACTACTACTACTACTACTACTACTACTACTACTGCAATATTTACTTATACGCGCGAGTCGGACCATCCATGCTTATAAAGCCTATTGATTTCATTGAGCGACAGGGCTTGAGATTTCATTTCATCTCAATGTCGGGTAAAAGTCCCACAAAATTGGAAGCAACGTCTTCAAAATGACCTATATAGTGTTCACGGGAACGTTAAACCTCAAATTAAACAAACAAAATACTTATACTACTACTACCACCACTACCACTTAACCAATGCTACAACTGAAACAACAACAACTACTACTACTACTACTACTACTACTACTACTACTACACCGCCCCCGCCCATCGGGGTTTGGAGAAACGATGATTCCACGCAGAGCTGATACCGACCGCACATGAGTACTGGTAATCCGCTTAGAACGTCTAAGCCTACCCAGGAAAAGTGTTGCGAGTCGGTGCGTCCATGCTTATAAACCTTTTGTTTTCATTCAGCGGCAGGGATTTAGATGTCATTTTATCTCAGTGTCGGGTAAAAGTCTCACAAAATTGAAAGCAACGTCTCAAATGAACTAAATAGTGTTAGCGAGGCCGTTAAACCTCAAATCAAACCAAACAAAATACTGCTACAACTACTACTTCTACTTCTACTACTACTACCATTACAAACAATACTACTACTACTACTACTACTACTACTAAAGCACTCATCGGGGCTTGGTGCCGGCCTCGGTAGCTCAGTCGGATGCGCGTCTTACTGGTGATCAGGAGGACACAGGTTCGATACCTGCGTCGGCAACATTCTATCGTGGAGATTGCTCATGCAATCGTTTCTACGGTCATTCTCTCCCTTCCGCCAGTTGCCAGTTTCTAGCGAAAGAAAGTGCACTGTACTGTTTAATCCTGCCCAGGAAAGTGTGGATAGGAAAAACTGACCGGCTCACAAATGACCTAAAAAGTGCTGACTGGACCGTTAAACTCCAATAATAATAATAATAATAATAATAAACAGACATCGGGGCTTGGAGAAATAGATTGGGCCGCATGGTGCTTCCACGCAGTTCTGAAACCGAAGAACGAGTACTGGTAAACCGCTTAAAAGGACTAAGCCTTCCCATGCAAAGTAATGTGAGTCAGACCGTTCAATGCATATAATTGGACGACAGGGCTTGAGATGCTATGTCATCTCAGTGTCGGGTAAACGTCCCACAAAACTGGAAGCATGGCCCCGCCCATCGGGACTTGAAGAAATAGATTGGGCTGCATGATGCTTCCACGCAGAGCTGAAACGACCGCATATGAGTACTGGTAAACTGCTTAGAGGTTCTAAGCCAGCCCAGGAAAAGGGGTGCGAGTCGGACAGTCCATGCTGGTTTCATTGGGCGGCTGGGCGTAAGATGTCATTTCATCTCAATATTGGGTAAAAGTCCCACAAAATTGCAAGCAACGTCTCCAAAATGACCTATACAGAGTTGACGGGGACATTAAATCTAAATCAAACAAATTAAACTTGAAGCAACATCTCCAAAATGACCTAAGTAGTGTTGACGGGAACGTTAAATCAAAATTCAACCAAAGAAACTACTACTATTACTACTACTGCTACTGCTACTACTGCTGCTGCTGCTTATGCTACTGCACCTACTACGAGTATAACTGCTACTACTAATGCAACTACTACTACTATACCTACTACTTCTACTTCTATTGCTACTACTTCTACTTCTACAACAACAACTACTACTACTACTACTACTACTAGTTATACTTGTACTACTTCTGCTATTACAATTACTACTACTACAACTACTTGTACTAGTGACTGTGGTAGACATAGATGAAGTAGTGGTTACAGAGGTAGCATGAATAGTGGCGGTAGTAGTTGTGTTTGTATTGGAGTTTAACAGTCCAGTTAACACTGTTTTAGGTCATTTTTGAGCCAGTCAGTTTACCTATCCACGCTTTTCCTGGGCAGGCTTATATAGCTGTAGTCGTAGTAGTTATGGCAGATATAATAGTGGTATTAATAGTGGAATTTAAAGATATAGTGGTAGTGGTAGTGGTAGTAGGCCCATATATATTTTACCTTACATACCGGACTTATACGGACATGACTGCTATCTGTGCTGATAATCAAGGGAACTAACGCGTACAACACAGAAAATAAATGGTTATCTCCCCAAGGCCTCATGGTTACCTAGGTGACATCCGAACGATTTTGCGGCATCAGTATGAAGTCTGAGGACCGCTTTATATGTATTTTATAGGTCACTGTTCTAATACATGAAAGTAGAGATAGTGTTGTAATGTATCCCCACCCCCCCCCCCTCGGACTTCGGGGCTTGAAGAAATAGATAGACTGCATGGTGCTTCCACGCAGAGCTGAATCCGACCGTCACACGAGTACGGGTAAACCGCTTAGAGGATCTAAGCCTGCCCAGGAAAAGCGGTGCGAGTCGACCAAAAAAAAAAAAAAAAAAAGAGACTGAATAAAGAATAATTTACATAATAGAATATTAATTACAAATTTCAAATTTATCAATTATTACATCGAAGGCGTAACATAGCCTTTGTTATTGTTTACCGTAGTGACAACCGCTGCCCGCTGATTGCGAAGGTAAACTGGAAATAGTAAAAAGGGGGTAGTGTATTTCATTTTCAAAAAGGACCAAATTATTTTTATTTTTATTTCACAAAATTTACATGGATGTGTTCACAATAAATTTGCAATTTTACTCCCGCTGGCACGGAAAAGAAAAAACAATTTACAAAAACGTTATGAAAATAAATTCATCAGTTTTTGTCGCTGTATTCGGTAGTTTTACTATATATTCTATACATTTAGAGGGTGCTTCCAAATATACGTAAAAAGGACTAAAAAGTTGTTCTTAAAATTGCATTAAAAATATATGTGGATATTCGAAAAAGAATGTAAAATCACGAGCCGCTTGCACAGAAAAGATATTCCTAAAAGTTTTGATTTTATTGGGGAATACTTATCAAGTTCCTATATAAATCTATGTATTAACTTTAACCAACAGCAGTTACCTGGATGTCCGTTAAAGTTCGACAGGGTTGTTTGTGAAACTTACAACTAAAACGCACTCCGCACACATATACATGCATCTGCCTGCGCTTCCGCGCAGTATTTACGCACATTCTTATTCTTTGCTTGAATATCACAAGACATAACGAAAACGCGCCTTTTCAGATATACTGGAAAATTTTACCACCCAAAAACGAAATGTTTCGTTTGTTTTTGTTTGTTTTTGTTTTTCCAGACAAAAACGAATGAGTTTGCCGCCCTCCTCCTGCCCCCACCTCCCCCCTCCCCCCAACCCCAACACACACACTTTTTTCTTTGATAGGAAACAGGAAACATTCTTTCGAAATAAGAAAGCTTTTCGAGTTATCTGTTTGTTTGTTTGAGTTGAGGTTTTACGTCCCCGTCAACACTATTTAAGTCATTTTGGAGACGTTACTTCCGATTTTGTGGGATTTTACACGACATTGAGATGAAATGACATCTCAAGCCCTACCGCCAATAGAAACCGCTGAGGTTTAAGGAGTGGTCCGACTCGCATCACTTTTCCTGGGCATGCTTAGACCTAAGCTGTTTACCAGTGCTCAAGTTAGGTCGGTTTCAACTCTGCGCGGAAGCACTGTGTAGCCCATTTTATTTGTCCAGGCCCCGATGGCGGGCGCGATTCGAGTCATCATCATGCGCATTTGAAACCCTTGAAGACCAAACTATACATAAAGAAAATCGGGGATTAACAAGGGTATACTTTATTTTTGTCAAGTCTGCTCCAAAACATAGATTGTGGGTACTCGTTAGAACCGCTTCAGATAAAGAGTACTAAAGAGTACCAACAATCTATGTTTTCAGCAAAAGTAAGAAAAATAATGTATACCCCAATAAACCCAAGTTTCACAAAATGAAAATGGGTTTTTTGGGGTCAAACATATATAGGCGTGTTTTCTTGATGCTTCGACATTGTATATCTGGAACTAAGCCCCACATGATAATATGTGTAACTAAATAAATAAATGACAGGAAAGTAAATGCAAAACATTTTATTATACGCTTAGTTAAATTTTAATATATCAAATCAGACTGATTATCCCGTGATTTTTTCAAGGGTGCAATAAACGCTCTTGATTCTCATTAAAATTTGAAATTATTGAGTGTTTACACAGCATGAATTGGACAGGTATATCAAAGACGCCGCAAGAAAGATAAGAGCCTTATCCAAAAAATGTGGATATGTAAGCGGCATTTTGATTGGATAATTGGAAAATAAGAAATAGCGGTCTACTTGCATTTACGGGTAGACCTGCATTTTACGGGTACACTCCTATTTTTACGGGTATACCCGCAATTTAAGATGCGGGTACACCCGTAAATTTAGGGGTGTACCCGCAAATATAGGGGTGTACCCGTACAATGCAGGTCTACCCGTAAAATGCGGGTAGACCGCTAAATGCGGGTGTACCGGCAAATTTACGGGTACACCCGCATTTGAAATAGGGGTGTACCTGCAAATTTAGGGGTGTACCCGCAAATTTACGGGTATACCCGTATATCTAAAATGCGGGTAGACCGGTATCGGTCATTTTGACCCTTTTGGTACACCATATAGAGCGATGATAAAGTTTTTCTAAAAATAGCCACAGTGACCTTGACCTTGAGGCCACGACCTTGAAAGTCGAACTCGCTCGAGATATTGTCATAAGGAACATTTGTGTGAAGTTATATTGAAGTCGGTGAAGAAATGTAGACGCTAGGGCAATAGCGTGACCTTTTGATCCCTTGAGATGCAATACCGTGTAGCGTGACCTTTTGATCCCTTGAGATGGCCCCTTTGGGCGGAGCCAACTAAAACGTCCCTCTCGCGCGGCCTCACCATGTCATGTAGCAAATATGGTTGCATTCCGGCCAGTGGTTAAGGAGGAGATAGCGTGACGGACGGACGGACGGACGGACAGACGGACGGAGGCGTTCACAATATCCCCGAACGCTTTTTATAAAAGCGTGGGGATAATAATAATAATAATAATAATAATAAATAGGCAAAATATAGAATTTGGGTATCCGACATCAAACATCACAGTCAGGTAAAAGTCCCACAAAATTGGAAGCAACGTCTCCAAATTGACCTTTACAGTGTTGACGGGGACGTTAAACCTCAAATCAAACAAACAAACAAATCAACCCGCACACACCATAAGCTGCTACTAAGACTAAAAACACATATTGTTTATTATATGCATGTAACCCTTTTTAAACGAGATAAATCTTCGGTTTGAGGCACCATCAAGTGCCATGAGTACTTTAATATTGTAGTGTGTTTGTTTTCCTGCGATATAAAGATTGTCATAACCAGACATCAATGTTTTACAATACATATCTGGAAAGTGTTTGTTTCATTAATATATGATGACAAGATAACAGATCTAGTGTGATGGATCAATTATTGGGTTAATAAGATTTTCTGCCCGTAATGTTCTAAAACAGGTCCCGATATAACTAGGTTTTCAATATGTCCATGTTTGAAATTGATGTATGTATTTAACCAACAGGCCCCGAGGTTATGGAAGTTTTTTTTTTTCATGCACAGCTCACGTTCATGCTTATAAGTCTTAAAATACAAATATATACGGCAATTTTCCTATTCATTAGAGAAAGTTGTTTGTCCTGCTCATAGATTTTAAAATACCAACAATTGTTAAAAGTGGGCTTTACGGGGGTATATATTATCTGCCTAATTTTTGCTCAAAAATACATTGTAGGTAATCGTTAGAACCGCCTCAAAGAGACGGTTCTCATGAACACCCACAATCTATGTTGAAAGTAGAAATAAAAAAGATGTTATGGCATTTTCCCAAACGTTGCCACTTCTGACACCATGTTGGACGCCACACGGACATGTTTTCCTGATGTGCGACATCTACGTTACTTGTTATTTACTAATTTTCAGAAAGTTTGCAAAAATGTTGAACTACAATTTGATAACAACCAATTCCAGGAATGATGGTGAACGAAAGAATAGCTATCTTTGTTATGATCTTTAAAAAAACATTGATTTTTGTATATTAGTTTACCGGTAAAAAGGTGCCAGTGCATTTTCCTATATTTGCATGTACAGTCGAACTTCAATGGCTCGAACACCTTTGGGACCTCGAAAATCCATTCGAAACAGGGGTAGTTCGAGCCACTGAGGTTACTGTCAGGAGGCATAACGAGATATTTTTAGACATCTTTTCGGTGTTCTATAATGAAAATGTATGCTGTGTGTACTCATTAGAATCGCATCAGCGAGGCGATTCTAATGAGTACACACGGCATACATTTGCAAGATAAAAGACTAAAATATCCTTAATTACCCCCCACTATTTCTTATATAGAGGATTTTGCTAGGGGCTCAAGAATGGGTTCGACACATCCATGGTAAACGAGCCATCGGTGTTCGAGCCATCGAGGTTCTTCTGTACGTGAATCTGAAGAACTTTTGCAGAAAATATCTCGTATATAGGATGCTGTAGAGTTGGCTATGTTTAAGATATGGTGCACTCCTGCTCTGTCGGAAGTTGTCTATATTGTCCTGATCCATCCTGCCCTGTTTCTTTCAGCCTTTTACAGTTTATTCTTTACATGTGACAATTTACTTTGTAATACATTCTGTAATACATGTATGCTGACAAGGAAGGTAAAGCTCGTTTGAGGTAACAAATGACAAGATACACAGAAAATCGATATGACAATCTATATCTACCAAACTGATGGTCCAAAGAACATGCATTTACATGTTTGAATAGGCCGGCCTCAGTGGCTCAGTCGGATGCGCGTCTGACTGGTGATCAGGAGGACGCGGGTTCGACTCCCGCCAGGGTCGGCAACATTCTTTCGTGGAGATTGATCATGAAATCTTTTCTACGGTCATTCTCTCCCTTCCGCTGATTCAAGAAGGGCAGTTGTCAGTTTCTGGCGAAAGAATGTGCACTGTACTGGTTAACCGCTTACGTATAAGCCTGCTCAGGAAAGTGTTGATAGGTAAACTGACCGGCTCAAAATGACCTAAATAGTGTTGACTGGGCCGTAAAACTCAAATACAAACAACATTAAACCTTAGTGTTGTAGTGGTTATGCTACTCGCCTTGTAAACCAGGGATCGTAGGATCGATCCCGGGCTTCTCCAAGCTTTCGGATGAGTCTTTAAACCGAGGTGCCGTCTCCGTATGACCTTAGCTGTTGGTGAGACGTAAAACTCAAACACTTCGTCACTCACTCACTCACTCACTCACTCAACCTTAAACCGAAAAGGTGTGGCGTACAAACCGGCACAAGCAACACGCTAGCGAAGCAACCTTTGCCAGCTTGTAACCGCCCTAATTTACTGTTGGTTTTAATAACATGTCATGTTCTCACTTGCTATCAGTCGTATCCACCATTTAACCCATATTTGCAAACGGCGCAGGCCCAGATTAAACACCACAGAATTAGGCGTCTGGTCAGCGCCGCGAAGAATTGGTACCAATTCCTTACAGCGTGTGACTATGGAAGAAAACGAATCCATGACATTTGCTCACAAGACAGTTGCTCATGTAGCGTGTACCGGGTCGTCCACGAAGTCAAGCAACGCGGTCACCCATCCAGGTACTAACCGCGATATCCGTTGCTTAACTTCGTGAAAAAGCCAACCACTCTACCCGCGTCGCTAAAAGAGCCGGCTCCTACAGCAAGGCTGTAGAAGTGGTATTTATCCATAACCGTTACATTTCTCCCCCTCATCTCTTGACTTCGTCCCGAAGTCACACATGCCTCACAAGGCTAAACCCGAGGACGGAGTGTATGCAACAAACCAGCGGCACTGTTTCCATCCCACCGCTGCCACCAATGTAGCGTGTACCGGGTCGTCCACGAAGTCAAGCAACGCGGTCACCCATCCAGGTACTAACCGCGATCTCCGTTGCTTAACTTCGCGAATAAGCCAACCACTCTACCCGCGTCGCTAAAAGAGCCGGCTCCTACAGCAAGGCTGTAGAAGTGGTATTTATCCATAACCGTTACACTCACAAGACAATTGCTCACAAGACAATTGCCCACAACCTTAATGGAAAATAGGACAATTGCTCACAACACCATTTTTTTTCAAGATTTTACTTTTATTTTGAAAGTCTTTTATTTATATTTTCTATAGTTTATGGGAACCATTTCTTCCTGAAATTATTATGTAACAGTTAATCAGCTAGATTTCAACTAATTAGTGATAACTAAGACATCAGTCGTTGGATGAACTGATAGCCCTATAATGAGCAGTAGTCAACTTAAATTATCAATATTATATATTAAGCAGCTTGATTTTGATCGATTGATTGATTTGAGGTTTAACATCCTCGCCAACACTGTATAGATCATTTTGGAGATGCTGCTTCCAATTTTGTGGGACTTTTTCCAGACATTGAGATGAAATCTCAAGCCCTGTCGCCCAATTAAACAAATCGGGTTTATAAGAATGGATGGTTCGACTCGCACCGCTTTGCCTGGGCAGGCTTAGATCATCTAAGCGGTTTACCAGTACTCTTATGCGGTTGGTTTCAGCTCTGCGTGGAAGCATCATGCAGCTGATCTATTTCTTCAAGCCCCGATGGGCAAGGGCCGTTAAGCAGCTTGATAAATATACTCATCATTCATTAAAATGAATCATTATTTATGTATTTATTTTTGGTTTCCAAAGTTTGATAAATTCATTTGATCTCCTTAATCAATTAAATGTGAGCTTTTTTATGTGTATCACCCAAAATTGGTGACATGATTCAATTTAATTACTTAATGTTATTAATAAACTACTTTTGTTTCAATTATCACTAACTAGTTGAAATCCAGTTATCACTAATTAGCTGAAATCCAAAGGAAAAATAATTCCCATAATTATAGATGATATAAAAATAAAATCATGAAAAAAATGTGTTGTGAGCAATTGTCCTATTTTCCATTAAGGTTGTGGGCAATTGTCTTGTGAGCAATTATCTTGTGAGCAACTGTCTTGTGGGCAATTGTCTTGTGAGCAAATGTCTGCGCACCAAGAAAACATAACCTGGTACCCCTAAGTTTTGTATATGGTAGAAAATCCCATTCAATGTAAAATGGATTAATCTAATTATGCCCCCGCGTATTCGGAGAATACCGGAAGGGCATTAATTTTTACCCCTGTCCGTCCGTTCGTCCGTGCGTCCGTTCGTCCGGTGTCCGGGCCATAACTCCTAAACCGTATGGAATATATTCATGAAACTTCACAGATGCATTCATCACACTGAGTCGATGTGTCATGAACAAGGAAGACAACTCTTGCTTTTTCGGTTTTTGAATTATCTGCCCTTGACTTAGTACCATATAGTAAACCATGTCCGGGCCACAACTCCTAAACCTTTTGGAATATATTCATGAAACTTCACATGTGCATTCATCACACTGAGACGATGTGTCATGAACAAGGAAGACAACTCCTGCTTGTTTAGTTTTTGAATTATCTGCCCTTGACTTACATCCATATATAGTCAAATGGTATGTCGTGTCCGGACCATAACTCCTAAACCGTATGGAATATATTCATGAAACTACACAGGTGCATTCATCACACTTAGACGATGTGTCATGAACAAGGAAGACAACTCTTGCATTTTTGGTTTTTGAATTATCTGCCCTTGACTTAGTACCATATAGTAAACCGTGTCCGGGCCATAACTCCTAAACCGTATGGAATTTATTCATGAAACTTCACAGGTGCATTCACCACACTGAGACGATGTGTCATGAATAAGGAAGACAACTCTTGCATTTTTGGTTTTTGAATTATCTGCCCTTGACTTAGTACCAAATAGTAAACCGTGTCCGGGCCATAACTACTAAACCGTATGGAATATATTCATGGAACTTCACAGGTGCATTCATCACACTGAGACGATAATTCATGAACAAGGAAGACAACTCTTGCATTTTTGGTTTTTGGATTATCTGCCCTTGATGCATATATTTTATGATTGATTTGAAGTACTTTTGTAATATTTTTATCCCCTCACACAACATAGTTGTGAGGGGGGATATAGCATAACTTCACACAAATGTTCCTTATAAAAAAATATCTCGAGCGAGTTCGCCTTTCAAGGTCATGACCTCAAGGTCAAGGTCACTGTGGCTATTTTTAGAAAAACTTTGTCATCGCTCTAGCGCCTACATTTCTTCACTGATTTCAATATAACTTCACACAAATGTTTCTTCTGACAATATCTCGAGCAAGTTCGACTTTCAAGGTCATGACCTCAAAGTCAAGGTCACTGTGGCTATTTTTAGAAAAACTTTGTAATCGCTCTGGCGCCTACATTTCTTCACTGATTTCAATATAACTTCACACAAATGTTTATTATGACAATATCTCGTGCGATTTCAACTTTCAAGGTCACGGTCACTGTTTCTATTTTTAGAAAAATTTTGTCATCACTCTAGCGCCTATATTTCTTCACCGATTTCAATATAACTTCACACAAATATTCCTTATGTCAATATCTCTAGCGAGTTCCACTTTCAAGGTCAAGGTCACTGTAGCTATTTTTAGAAAAACTTTGTCATCACTCTAGCGCTTACATTTCTTCACCGATTTCAATATAACTTCACACAAATGTTCCTTATGATAATATCTCAAGGCATTTCGACTTTCAAGGTCAAGGTCACAATGCCTATTTTTAGAAAAAACTTTGTCATCGCTCTAGCGACTACATTTCTTCACTGATTTCAATATAACTTCACACAAATGTTCCTTATGACAATACCTTGAGCGAGTTTGACTTTCAATGTCAAGGTCACTGTGGCTATTTGTAGAAAAACTTTGTCATGGCTCTAGCGCTTACATTTCTTCACCGATTTCAGTATAACTTCACACAAATGTTCCTTATGGCAATATCTCGAGCTATTTCAACTTTCAAGGTCAAGGTCACTGTGGCTATTTTTAGAAAAACTTTGTCATCGCTCTAGTGCCTATATTTATTGATGGATGTTAATAGAACTTCACACAAATGTTTCTTATGATAATATCTCGAGTTGCTTTGACTTTCAAGGTCATGACCTCAAGGTCAAGGTCAAGGTCACTGTGGCTATTTTTAGAAAAACTTTGTCATCGCTCTACCGCCTACATTTATGATTTTAATATAATTTATGATTGATTTGAAGTACATTTGTAATATTTTTTATGAATGGCATTTGGCGGGGGCATCCGTGTCCTATGGACACTTTTTCTAGTTTTATCATAGAAGTTAATCTTATAATTATCGACTTAAAGCATATATGCGGTTACATGGGTGTGAGCAAGCGCTAGACTTCTGTCACCGGATGCCCAGCGTGACATTAATTCATCCGACACAATGGGAGCTAGCTCAAAACTTGCTATACTTTAGCAACAGTCTCTGGGAGACAGGAGCAAAGCTAATGTGTTACATTGGGAGCAACATGAGACACGAGCAAAAAGGTGCTATACTTTCACAACCGTCTCTGGATACCGTCATATATTTATGAGACAGTAGCAAAACTTACCAAATACACCTAAATATTTTGGTTTGTTACTCTTATTTTGTTTTTAGAGAACTACCTCGCAAAGTTAACCATACGACCTTAACCTAAGTTATATCCAACCTTCAGAACGACAAACCTATACGTTCCGCCTTTGAAGAAATAGTTTTATTGGTACTTGATAAAACACCTTTGATTTGAATGTCTCAGACCTTTTACATGAGAGCGGCAGAAGCTGTATTGTTTTTTCTTTGTTATTTTTTACCCTGATGGATTCCCCGTGGAGCCCCCCCCCTCCCTCCAACGCTACCTTCACCTTAACCATTTTTAGTATGTAAAAATGCTACAAAATAGCTTTGAACATAGTCGCTAATTCTGTACTTACAATAGTTACTGTTTTGTACGGAACCCGGGAAGGGACATGATTTTTTATTTTTATTATGTTGTGCGAACAAGATAATATCTTGAGCGGACAAGATATTATCTTGTTCGGACAACATATTATCTTGTGCGGACAAGATATTATCTTGTGCGGACAAGATATGATCTTGTTCGCACAACATAATATCTTGTGTGCACAAGATATTATCTTGTTCGCACAACATATTATCTTGTTTGCACAACATAGATCTTGGGAAGTTGTGCGGACAAGATATTATCTTGTGCGGACAACTTATAAAATAAAAAAAAAATCATGTCCCTTCCCGGGTTCCGTAGTTTTGCATCGACAATTATATAGATTTAATTCAATGGTATTATCGCAAATGTTTAGGGAAACAGATTCAAATAAGTCTCTGACTTTCTTCTGAATCCCTTTTTGTATGATTTCAGTCATATTTGCTTTGTATTGTACTTGTAGAATACGAATAAAATATGTTTAAACCAATACTTAACAATTATCCTGCTGACCACGACAACCCATACCTTTGCAAACAGTGTAGATTCAGATCAGATGGCAGAAGCAATCTAACCAGGCTACACTATTTGTTATGTAGTTTGTGAATTGAACGAATACATTATGTCACGTAGTTTGATTGGTTGATTGTCCGAAATGGATGCGGCTAAATTAATTTATTCAGCAGTATAAGGGTTAATTGCCTCTGTACATGTAAGCACAGCACGAAATCAGTCATATTGACACACTGGAAACTAAGTGAGACATGGGGACAAACTGATATGTTCAGCGAACCATAACTCAAACGTCTATCCTGGTGATTCGTTTAACCCACAAAATGCCAATCACGACAATTGTCGTCTACTTTGCCGTCTGCGGGTTACCTTAAAAGTCATTTTTTGTCCCAGATGTAGGAGCAGTCTGATCTGGGCCCACACGGTTTGCCTGTGTGCAAAGTGATTTTAAAACGTTCGCAAAAAGCATAAGCAGATGACATTTTCAGATGTAGTTTTTCTCAAGGATTAATCAGTCCATGTTGCGAAAATGTAAGCAAGTGCATGTACAGAGACAAGAAGAGTTTACCGGGGTACACGTTTTAAGCTAACCTGTCACGTGGTGTTGAGGTGAGCTTTTGTTTTCACATTTTGTCCGTCGTTCGTGAGTGCGTTCGTGCTTGTGTCCGTAAACAATTTCTTCAAACGACATCTCCTAAACCACTGATTGGATTTTGACCGAACTTCACAGGAATTATCCTTTGTCGGTCCCCTTTCAAAAGTGTTCAAATGATTCCGGCCCATTGCACATCAAGGTCACAGGAGCCAAACTGAAAACTAAAAAAAATCTTCTTCTCTGAAACCGCAGGGCCCAGGTCTTATATATTTGGTATGCAGCTTCATCTAGTAGACCTCTACCAAGCTTGTTCAAATTATAGCCTAGGGGCCAAAAATAACCCTGCCCTCGGGGCCCAGATGTTTAACATAGACTTATATAAATCTTGTTTTCCATTTATGCTTCAAAGCATTAATTGTGATTGGTCGTAAGAACCGCCCCAGTAAATCAGTTTATATAAAGAAAATTTGGGGCCGCAGGTGTGTTATTTTCGACCTCATTTCTGTCCAGAGTCTGAGATTTTAGATCCTCATTTTGTAGAAATATATTGACATTGCGCAAATGACCAAACAAACAAACTAACAAAACAAAAAATAAAATGAAAATAATAATAATAATAATAACAATAAAATAAGGGTGATGCGTCATGAAAACGACAGCCGACACACTAACAGGACCACCACCACCATCATCATCATCAGCATAATCACCAGCAGCAACAACAACAACAACTGCAGCATAGTCATCAGCAGCCCCACCACCACCATAACCACCGCAGAACCACCATAACCATAGCTGCAGCAGCAGCAGCACTATAATCACCGCTGCAGCAGTAGCAGAAACTCCACAACCGTCACCACCGCAGCAACAGCAGTAGCAGCAGCAGCACCACCACCACCATCACCGCAGCAGCAGCAGCAGAATCACCACCACAATCATCACCGCAGCAGCAGCAGAATCACCACCACAGTCATCACTGCAGTAGCAGCAGAATCAACACCATAATCATCACCGCAGCAGCAGCAGCAGAATCGCCACCATCACCTCAGCAGCAGCAGAATCAACACCATAATCATCACCGCAGCAGCAGCAGAATCACCACCATCACCTCAGCAGCAGCAGAATCAACACCATAATCATCACCGCAGCAGCAGCAGCAGAATCACCACCATCACCTCAGCAGCAGCAGAATCAACACCATAATCATCACCGCAGCAGCAGCAGCAGAATCACCACCATCACCTCAGCAGCAGCAGAATCAACACCATAATCATCACCGCAGCAGCAGCAGCAGAATCACAATCATCACCTCAGCAGCAGCAGAATCACCACCACAATCATCAGTGCAGCAGCAGCGGAATCACCACCACAATCATCACCGCAGCAGCAGCAGAATCACCACCACAATCATCACCGCAGCAGCAGCAGAATCACCACCACAGTCATCACTGCAGTAGCAGCAGAATCAACACCATAATCATCACCGCAGCAGCAGCAGCAGAATCACCACCATCACCTCAGCAGCAGCAGAATCAACACCATAATCATCACCGCAGCAGCAGCAGCAGAATCACCACCATCACCTCAGCAGCAGCAGAATCAACACCATAATCATCACCGCAGCAGCAGCAGCAGAATCACCACCATCACCTCAGCAGCAGCAGAATCAACACCATAATCATCACCGCAGCAGCAGCAGCAGAATCACCACCATCACCTCAGCAGCAGCAGAATCAACACCATAATCATCACCGCAGCAGCAGCAGCAGAATCACAATCATCACCACAGCAGCAGCAGAATCACCACCACAATCATCACTGCAGCAGCAGCGGAATCACCACCACAACCATTACCGCAGCAGCAGCAGAATCACCACCACATTCATCACCACAGCAGCAGCAGAATCACCACCAAAAATCATCACCGCAGCAGCAGCAGAATCACCACCACAATCATCACCGCAGCAGCAGCAGAATCACCACCACAGTCATCACTGCAGTAGCAGCAGAATCAACACCATAATCATCACCGCAGCAGCAGCAGCAGAATCACCACCATCACCTCAGCAGCAGCAGAATCAACACCATAATCATCACCGCAGCAGCAGCAGCAGAATCACCACCATCACCTCAGCAGCAGCAGAATCAACACCATAATCATCACCGCAGCAGCAGCAGCAGAATCACCACCATCACCTCAGCAGCAGCAGAATCAACACCATAATCATCACCGCAGCAGCAGCAGCAGAATCACCACCATCACCTCAGCAGCAGCAGAATCAACACCATAATCATCACCGCAGCAGCAGCAGCAGAATCACAATCATCACCACAGCAGCAGCAGAATCACCACCACAATCATCACTGCAGCAGCAGCGGAATCACCACCACAACCATTACCGCAGCAGCAGCAGAATCACCACCACATTCATCACCGCAGCAGCAGCAGAATCACCACCAAAAATCATCACCGCAGCAGCAGCAGAATCACCACCACAATCATCATCGCAGTAGCAGCAGAATCACCACCACAAGCATCACCGCAGCAGCAGCAGAATCACCACCACAATCATCACTGCAGTAGCAGCAGAATCACCACCACAATCATCACTGCAGCAGCAGCAGAATCACCACCACAATCATCACCGCAGCAGCAGCAGAATCACCACCACAGTCATCACTGCAGTAGCAGCAGAATCAACACCATAATCATCACCGCAGCAGCAGCAGCAGAATCACCACCATCACCTCAGCAGCAGCAGAATCAACACCATAATCATCACCGCAGCAACAGCAGCAGAATCACCACCATCACCTCAGCAGCAGCAGAATCAACACCATAATCATCACCGCAGCAGCAGCAGCAGAATCACCACCATCACCTCAGCAGCAGCAGAATCAACACCATAATCATCACCGCAGCAGCAGCAGCAGAATCACCACCATCACCTCAGCAGCAGCAGAATCAACACCATAATCATCACCGCAGCAGCAGCAGCAGAATCACAATCATCACCACAGCAGCAGCAGAATCACCACCACACTCATCACCGCAGCAGCAGCAGAATCACCACCACACTCATCACAGCAGCAGCAGCAGAATCACCACCACCGACATCACCGCAGCAGCAGCAGAATCACCACCACCAATATTACCGCAGCAGCAGCAGGATCACCACCACCACCATCATCACCTCAGCAGCATCAGAACCACACCCACAATCATCACCGCAGCAGCAGCAGAATCACTACCACAATCATCACCGCAACAGCAGCAGCAGAATCACCACCACACTCATCACTGCAGCAGCAGCAGAATCACCACCACACTCATCACTGCAGCAGCAGCAGAATCACCATCACCACCATTACCGCAGCAGCAGCAGCAGAATCACCACCACCACCATCACCTCAGCAGCATCAGAACAACCACCACAATCATCACCACAGCAGCAGCAGAATCACCACCACAATCATCACCGCAGCAGCAGAATCACCACCACCACCATCATCGCAGAAGCAGCAGAATCACAACCACAATCATACCCGCAGCAGCAGCAGAATCATCACCACAATCATCACCACAGCAGCAGCACCACCACCACAATCATCCCCGCAGCAGCAGAATCACCACCACAATCATCACCGCAGCAGCAGAATCACCACCACAATCATCACCGCAGTAGCAGAAGAATCACCACCACAATCATCACCGCAGCAGCAGCACCACCACCACAATCATCACCCCAGCAGCAGCAGAATCACCACCATCACCTCAGCAGCAGCAGAATCAACACCATAATCATCACCGCAGCAACAGCAGCAGAATCACCACCATCACCTCAGCAGCAGCAGAATCAACACCATAATCATCACCGCAGCAGCAGCAGCAGAATCACCACCATCACCTCAGCAGCAGCAGAATCAACACCATAATCATCACCGCAGCAGCAGCAGCAGAATCACCACCATCACCTCAGCAGCAGCAGAATCAACACCATAATCATCACCGCAGCAGCAGCAGCAGAATCACAATCATCACCACAGCAGCAGCAGAATCACCACCACAATCATCACTGCAGCAGCAGCGGAATCACCACCACAATCATCACCGCAGCAGCAGCAGAATCACCACCTCAACCATTACCGCAGCAGCAGGAGAATCACCACCACATTCATCACCGCAGCAGCAGCAGAATCACCACCAAAAATCATCACCGCAGCAGCAGCAGAATCACCACCACAATCATCACCGCAGTAGCAGCAGAATCACCACCACAAGCATCACCGCAGCAGCAGCAGAATCACCACCATCACCTCAGCAGCAGCAGAATCACCACCACACTCATCACCGCAGCAGCAGCAGAATCACCACCACACTCATCACAGCAGCAGCAGCAGAATCACCACCACCGACATCACCGCAGCAGCAGCAGAATCACCACCACCAATATTACCGCAGCAGCAGCAGGATCACCACCACCACCATCATCACCTCAGCAGCATCAGAACCACACCCACAATCATCACCGCAGCAGCAGAATCACTACCACAATCATCACCGCAACAGCAGCAGCAGAATCACCACCACACTCATCACTGCAGCAGCAGCAGAATCACCACCACACTCATCACTGCAGCAGCAGCAGAATCACCATCACCACCATTACCGCAGCAGCAGCAGCAGAATCACCACCACCACCATCACCTCAGCAGCATCAGAACAACCACCACAATCATCACCACAGCAGCAGCAGAATCACCACCACAATCATCACCGCAGCAGCAGCAGAATCACCACCACCACCATCATCGCAGAAGCAGCAGAATCACAACCACAATCATACCCGCAGCAGCAGCAGAATCATCACCACAATCATCACCACAGCAGCACCACCACCACCACAATCATCCCCGCAGCAGCAGAATCACCACCACAATCATCACCGCAGCAGCAGAATCACCACCACAATCATCACCGCAGTAGCAGAAGAATCACCACCACAATCATCACCGCAGCAGCAGCACCACCACCACAATCATCACCCCAGCAGCAGCAGAATCACCACCACAATCATCACCACAGCAGCAGAAGAATCACCACCACAATCATCACCACAGCAGCAGCAGAATCACCATCACAATCATCCCCGCAGCAGCAACAGAATCACCACCACAATCATCACCACAGCAGCAGAAGAATCACCACCACAACCATCACTGCAGCAGCAGCAGAATCACCACCACAATCATCCCCGCAGCAGCAACAGAATCACCACCACAATCATCACCTCAGCAGCAGCAAAATCACCACCACAACCATCACCGCAGCAGCAGCACCACCACCACAATCACCGCAGCAGCAGCAGCAGAATCACCACCACAATCATCACCACAGCAGCAGCACCACAATCATCACCGCAGCAGCAGCTGCAGCAGCAGCAGCACTATAACCACCGCAGCAGCAGAATCACCATCACCACCACAGCAGCAGCACCACCACCATCGCAACCGCAGTAGCAACAACTGCAGAATCATTACCACAATCACCACCACAGCAGAAACAGCAGCAGCACCTCCAGCACCATCACCACCGCAGCAGCAGCACCACCACCGCAGCAGCAGCAAATCCAACAACACCATAACCACCGCAGCAGCAGAATCATCATCACCGCGGCAGCAGCAGCACTACCACCACCACCATCATCACCGCAGCAGCAGCAGCAACAACAACAGCGGTGGCAGCATCAGTAGAAGTAGCAGCAGGAGTGGTGGTAGTAAATTAAGCATGAAACATTACAGAAAATTATGCGCTATCAATCACAGTCCAAGAAATCACACTTCTTGTGACGAAAACAAACATTACGAATACACGCCTATTCAAATACATTGTAAATTTTACCGCCCCCCCCCCCCCCCCCCCCCAAAATGAAAAATTTCAGATGAAAAATTGAGATATGTTTCAAATTTCTGTTCAAAATATAGATTGTGGGTAACCGTTAGAACCACCTCATCGAGGCGGTTATAACGAGTACACACAATGTATATTTTTGAGCAGAAAAAAAAAAAATATACGGTTTACCCTCAAAAGCCCAGTTTTACTATATAAACGTGGGAGTAAAGGGGGTCCGAGTTGTATCGTCATCAATCAATCAGTCAACCGATAGATTGATCAATCGATTGACTAGTAGATCAACCAATCAATAAATCGATTGTCCATTTATACACACAGTAAATGTGTGGTGGCACTGTATCCTCAAGTTTACCGGATCCTACATGTACTTTTGAGCTCATTAGATACTAATATTCTGGGTCGATTGTTTGCTAATTGACCCAAAGTTACTAAGCGCAGTATATTTCCCTGTTGATGTCCACGTGACTATCACTGCTTTGTACGAAATCCAGGTACGGTATTTATATAAAAAAAGGCCATGCTATTCTTATCGCCGTGATGTCAGAATGTTGCGAGAGAGTGTTATCTAAAAACACGCGGCGTCTGATCAGGGTCTACACTGTTTGCTTTAAGGCTTAAACGAAACCGTCAGTACCATTTTTGCCAGCCTGCACTCAAGAAACTATCGACCAATCAGCACTGTCAGTGTTTTGATTTCCTAGTGGAAGATAATTTGAACCCGATTTGTACCGGAAACCCCAAAACGGGTATCCGGACAAACAGTGTAGGTCCTGATCAGACGCCGCAGAACGCGGCGTCTGAACAGGGCCTGCAATGTTTGCAAACAGTTCAGCCATTTTCCAAATAACACTACCTGGCACCCCTCAATTTTGAAATGGACTCCAGGAAGATTCCATTGGTTACAAAAAGGTTTGTTTTTTTATTTTGGTTTTACGGCCCTTTCAAGATTATTTCACTCATATCGAGCCGATCGTTAATCAGAGGTGGGCGAAAACCGGAGTACCCGGAGAAAAAACACCTGACTTTCCGTTGCGGAACTTGGCGTCTCACAAATGACCCGAGCCAGGCTCGAACCCACAGCGGTGAGAGGCCCACAAAAGGGGTTATTCATACCTAAACGAGTGTTTTCGCTGAATAACAAAATGAATAAATAAAGCCTATAGCCAATCAGATAACTAGTACAAGTGCACAAACTGTGGCAAGCGAATAAATCAAAGTATTAGTAGTTTATCTTAAATCCTATTAAATTAACAAAATTGCCAAGACAGGTCGCCTATCCGCACTTATCATCAGGACATGTTTGTTAAAGTATAAATCAAATGTCGACAAGGTATGAAAATGTTAACGGTAAATTTTTCATGAGTAAAATGTGGCGCCAAGATAGTATAATAATAATGATAATAATAATAATAACAACAATAGGACCGCAAGTGGGTGCTATGCTCGTCTGTTTTTGCATACATCACAAAAGATTTGTTTTTTGTTTGATTTGTTGTTTAACTTCCCCGTCAACACTGTAAAGGTCATTTTGGAGCCCCGATGGGCGGGGGCCGGCGTCACAAAGGAAGATTAATCAGTCAAACTGCATGATAGAGTTATGGAACTTGGTAAGAATATAGCACTTGTGATCATACGAGCCCCGCCAAGCGAATTTGGGTCTTCGAACATTCCGTCATGTCAAATTTTAACTGCGCATGCCCAGCCATTCAGAGGGGCCAGGGATATGGCTTTCTGTCTGTAGGTTCCTCTTGATTCACTGCTTGTATGAGCGAGCAGCGAAGGTTCTGGCGAAACTGCGCGGATGCGCAGGCTCGCCTGAACCTTCGCTGCTCGCATAGGCGATGATTACCAAAATCGCTTGACGGGGCCCATACAGATCTGTGTCAAGTCTCATGAGGCCAGGGCAGATACTTTTGGAAATATGAAAACGGTTAGTTTTTGGTTACTTTTTCGAAATATAGGTCAAAATTCAAAGGTCAAGGTCACAGGTCAAACAGCTTGCTATCAATGGAAAGGTCTTGGCGCTAGGGGAAATAGAATGGGCTGCATGGTGCTTCCACGCAGAGCTGAAACCGGCCTCACATAAACCGCTTAGAAGGTCTACTAATTCGTGAAGAGTTACGGGCCTCCGTGGCCTAGTGGTTAAGAGCGCTGACTCTTGATCATTAGGTCTCTCACCGCTGTGGTTCGAGCCTCGGGTCACATGTGAGATGCCAAGTTCTTAAAGACCACTTTTGAACAGTACCAAAGATTGTCACTCATAAGGAGACACCGGGTGCATAAAATACAAAGACAGAATAAAGGAAACCTTCTAAATAAGCTTTAAAAGCAGATTTAGTAATAATTTTAGGTGGTCTTAATAGCAGAATGTTACTCTATTTTATAAATGGCTGAGTACGTCTGAATGAATCTCGCATTTCTTTATTCTAATGCACAGGCGTATGTGACGCGCGAAGTCTGATTGAACAATGTCAAAAAATATGCGACCGTCGGAAACCCGGCGTCATCACCTAACTTCGTGGCATTCCACAGCTCTTGACAAATTGTGCAGCTCTTTGAACACAGCAATTGAATAGGGAAATTTTAATTTGAACATTTAAATTGTTGGTTTTTTAATCATTAGGTCTCTCACCGCTGTGGGTTCGAGCCTAGCTCGGGTCACATGTGAGATGCCAAGTTCGGCAACGGAAGGTCAGGTGGTTTTTCTCCGGGTACTCCGATTTTCGCCCACCTCCGATTAACGATCGGCTCGATATGAGTGAAATCTTGAAAGGGCCGTAACCCCCCCCCCCCCCCATACAAAATAATAATAAAAAAAAATGTCGGTTTTATAGTCGCACATTCCATTTACGGCTCGAATATCAGGTCGCCGTAAAACGGAATTTCCGACCGTAAAATAGCCGATGACTATTTTCAGTACAGTTATCTCCTAAATCTGCACATCCCCGCAACCCGCTCAGTTGACGTCATTTCTTACGTAAAGACTATTCCGACTGGGCAGATGACGCTCGTTCGCATCAACGTCATATTGATACGACGTTGACTACACGATGTTTGCCTACCATACGAATACCGGGCTCATTACGAAAACACGTCTAAACAAATACATTGCTATTTTACCGCCAAAAAAAAAAAAAAAAAAAAGAAAGAAAAACGAAAATTTTAAGATGAAAAATACGCCTATACAAATACATGGCTAACTGTACCGACAAAAAAAAAAAAAAAAAAAAAGAAGAAAATTTTTAGATGAAAATTTGTGATATTTTTCTTATTTCTGCTCAAAATTTAGATTGTGGGCACTCGTTAGAACCGCCCCATCGAGGCGGTTCTAACGAGTACCCACAATATATATTTAAGAGTAGAAATAAGAAAAATAAGGTTTACCCCTTTAAACCCCAGTTTTACTATATAAAATGGGGTTCAAGGGGGTCAAAATTATATAGGCGTAGTATACGCTGGTCTGAGGATTGGATATGTCACACGTGACAGTTATGTAGATTTTCTGTCGCTTGTCCCCGGGAGATAACGATCTGTTCGCTGAGACACAGAAGTACTCGGGAAGTCTCGACTGGTCTCGCGAGGTGTGAAACTGCGATTCCACGGCGACTTTGCTGAAGTAAGAACGAGACGATAAAGGCTGCGTATCAACAGCTTTTGAAACGAGGAACAACGAAAGGTCATGTGATCCTCCCAAATACGCACAGTCTCACCAGAGTTTACAGTGTGCGTATACATCAGACCACAAAAAGAATAGAGGCCTCCACCTACCCTCCCAGTAGGTCCTTGCGCTCAACGCACAGTTTTCCTTTTGTGATTAAAAATAAAAAAAAATTGGTGAGGCTAGGGTCGATTGTAAGCTTTACGTTGATACGTGACTATCACCAATGGTAACGGTTATTTATGGCCTCGCTAGTCTTCTTATCGGGTTAACAAGTCTCTCTGACGGACACCCCTCTAAACCCCGCTTTATATAGAGGGTTTACAGGGGTATACATTATTTTGGGTATTTCTGTTCCAATACATAGGTTGTGGGTATTCGTTAGAACCGCCTCAATGAGGCGGTTCTAACGAGCACCAACAACATATGTTTGGAGTATAAATAAGAAAAAGATCACACATTTTCATGGGAAAAGTAGCCATTTTGGAGATGTGAAAGCATGCACTATGTCACACAGAGTTGTTATAGTAACGTCATTGTGACGTCAGAGTGCTAACTTGGCTCATATGCTGGGACGAGAACTGACAATAGCCTAGTGGGACAATATCCCACTGGAAAATCTGGGACAATATCCCACTGGACAAAATCCCACTACTGGGACATTATTTTAAGGAAGCCTTCTCATCAGGACATTCAGTTTTTTAATTGAACTTAAAAAATTTATCAAATAATTTGGTTGGTTGATAATCATAACTGGGTGTGGCAAAATTAATTTATTCAACAGAACATGTGTTAAGCAGGTACTGATCATACCATTAAGGCAAACAGGAACAAGAAAAGATAAGTTATAGTGCGCTTCCTTCAGGTAGCCGAGATAAATTCTAATGGGGTACAAAATTATAAAGACCCTTAAATTATTCAGGAATGAATGTTAAATTATAACTATTTGGTCACTTTGTTTATTTCACTTTGGCAGTTGTAACATTTGTGATGTTTTAACACTAGCTTGTTGTTTTTTGTGTGTCTTAGTTAAAAATTATATATTCGTCGTTTGATCTGTGTTCGTGTAAAATACACTAATTTAAACAATTAAAAATTTTAATTGTCACTCAACGGGCGCCCTGTCATCACCCTTTGTCACCAAATATCTCTAGTTTACGAAGAATTTCTGCCATTCATATTCTGCATTATGCAAAAAAAAATGTAGTTTGTGGAAAGTTGATGAAAACAATAGGATAATATCCTACTTGAGTGACTGGATATAAAAGGGATAAACTGGATCATACCCATTTTCAAAACAGAGAAACGGAGAATACCGCGTGGTGCTGGTAAGAATTGGATTACCTTTCATTCTACTGAACACGGCAAACAACTACCTTTGCAAACAGTGTAGCTCCAGATCAGATGGCTTCAGAAGAAGCCATATGATCTGGATCTACACCGTTTGCAGAAGCCATCTGATCTGGATCTACACTGTTTGCCATACCGTTTGTGAATTTTAATAAATGCATTTTATCATATGACGTCGCGTCTGAGAGTGTAATAACGCCATGTAATATTTTCGATAATCCATTAGTGGATTAAATATGCAAATTAGCTAGATACGTCCCGTAACGTTACATGTACGACGTCCTTAACGACGTCGCGTTTACTAACGGCGGAATATTGACATTTTTGTAAACAATCGTGAATAAAATGCGTTTTAAATGTCATATGATAAATAGAATCTTGCATTCGTGCTCATGTATTATTGAATTTATTAAACTCGTTGAGGAAAAGGGATAAAATGCTCGGCATAGCCTCGCATTTTATCCCTTTTCCTCAACCCGTTTAATAAATTCAATAATACATGAGCACTCATGTAAGATCCTCTATATACACATTATGCAACGATAACGTCAAAAATTTGCGACAGTATATTGAATCCCGACGTTGACGTCATCGTGTAAAGCCGCTTTCCATTGGCTGGTATTTGTTTTACGCAGCTATCAGCACTTGTCGCGTTGAACAAAATATCACACTTTTTTTAAGTAAACAATCGAGTAAATGTATTAGAATGGGGATAACTGTATTGAAAAAATGTCATTTGGGGAGGTAAATCGTCGGTTTTAGGGTCGCAAATTACGTTTTACGGCTCAAAAAAACGAAATTTCTGACCGTAAAACCACCAATTTACCCCCCCCCCCCCCACACACACCCAATTGACAATTTCGAATAAAGTTATCCCTTAAATCATTACGACCATGTTAAATAACTTCACAATTCTTGAATGTACGCCGTTAGAGAAGTAACCTGAAATACATTTCATGACAGAATTATTTTTTTATTAAAAGTACTTTCTTAAAGAATTTTCAAATGCTAAAAAAAGCTTTGTCCGTACATGATGTAGTCTTTTAATACGAAGTAGAAATTTAAGGTAGAGATTATACTTCCAAAGGAGGAAACTCTTTTAAGAATGTATTGACTGTCTTACTCATTGGGGTTCTCTTAACGAAAACACGCCGGTATAATTTTGACCCCCTTGAACCCCACTTTTATACAGTAAAACTGAAGTTTACAGGGGTATACTTTATTTTCTTATTTCTGCTCAAAAATATAGATTCTATATTTTGAGCAGAAAGAAGAATTATAGAACATTTTTGTCATCTTAAAATTTTCGTGTTTTTTCGGCGGTAAAGTTTACAATGAATTTGAAAAAGGCGTGTTTTCGTAATGTACTCTAAAGGGAAATATTTTTTCTTCATAGGGAACAAATTCTTTCCCTTTTGAGTATACTCCTTTTCAGACAGGAGTATATTGAAGCAATGTGTGTGTGTGAATTCGGGTTTAACGTCGCTTTCAACAATTGTGTCAGTCATATCACGACGGTGTCTGGTTGCGACAGGAAGCTCAATGCTCACTTTTATAGTGCTGCCTCACCGAAGTATCATGTCTCAGACATATTACATGATACCACACCCAGTCACATTATCCTGACACTGGGTCGACCAGTCCTAGCTCTACCCCGTAAATCTGAGTGCCAAGCGAGGAGCAGCTAGTACCATTTTTAACGACTTTGGTATGTAGCGGCCCGGGATCGAACCCGTGACCTCCCGTTCCCCGGATCGGGCACTCTACCAACTGAGCTGTCGGGGCCGGTGTATATTGAAGCAAAATGAAGCCACAGATGGTTCTAGCATATAATCAGCCCAGGGAAAGAGGTGCGAGTTGGACCTCCCTTGAACAGGGTGGTAGGGCATAAGATGTAATTTCATCTCAATGTTGGGTAAAAGTCCCACAAAAATGGAAGCAACGTCTCCAAATGTGCAAAATGACCTAAATGCTGTTGACGGGGACGCTGAATCTTAACTGAAACAAACAATACTCTTGCGAGAGTAAAGCGACGTCTGATTGGTTAACGTCAAAATTCATGCGTAACAGTAAATTCGTAATAACGTGAAGTCGCTTTTCATTGGCGGACGTTTGGCTTAACGCAGCTCAGTCGCTTTTCGCATTGTGGAGACAGTACATTTTTAACAAAAATAATGAACGAATGCATTAAAAGGGGGATAACTGTGTTGAGGATTGTCATTTGGGGAGGCAAATCGGCAGTTTCCGTTTTACCCCTCAGCTGAAAGATCGCGGTAAAACAAATTTCCGACGGTTAAACAGCCGATTTACCTCCCAAACGGAATATTTTGAAGACAGTTATACCCTAAATGTCCCAGTTGTTTCGATTCGCCTTAAGGGGAATGGGAAAATCTCGCATATTTTACGCCATTTTTCGAAGGGACCCGATAACTTTCTGGACTTCGCAGGCTTGACATTCACAGGCTTTTTTCTATAAGTCTTGTCCCACTGAAAAAGGGGTCTACTCTTTAAGGAAAGAATTTGCTCCTCATGAGCAAATTCTTTCCTTTAAGAGTTGACCCCTATTGACATGGGAGACAAAAATACTTTTGCAGGACTTGCCTCCCATGAAGGTGTTCCCATTCCCCTTAAACTGTAGACAGTGCGTCGGAATAACGGCCTTGGAAGCGCAATTATCTCCCCTCTAGCGAAGTCTTGTCTTGCGGTTTTGTCAATTTTAAAAAAGCTTTCAAAACTGACCCTTTTTCAAATCGTTATACTTATATCCGGAATTAATAAATGAAATCCAAACCGCAAAATTTATAATTACATGTGTATGTTACTTATGAATGACTGAGCAGTGGAACAGACGAAACGGCCAATGCTGAAGTTATGCCATTATTTTTCTACAGACACCATGCAGTAATCGTAAGTTTAAATCGTTTAAATTATTTTCAGTCGGTATTTTACAGAACATATTTGCATAGGAATGTTAATCCGATGAAGGGCCAATCCCAGCAGGCACACAACGCTGAATCAACTTGAAACGGGGATCACCCATGTTTTTTTTCTTTTTTTTTAATACTTTTCCAATGTAAAGTCTAATGTAAACCTCTAGAAAACAATGTAGTTCATACTTTCATGAACGCATCGAGTCACATTATTTTCAGTGGCGTGAAGTGACGTCAGTCTAACGGGCGTTGGTGACGTCAACACTGTTCTGCGCTTTGTAGAAGAAACAGCGTGCAAATGTTTTTCAGCTTTTAACATTTGCTTTATAAGCATTTTTTTCGCCCAGTGATAAGGGGCAATGAATGTAAATATATAAAAAATAAACTTAATTTTTTCTGCTTTTCATGAAAGTATGAACGACAGCTGGTCGCTAGCAAAGGTTTCACGAACCCCTTCGGGGTTAATTTATTTTGCACGCGACCCACTGCGTTCATACTTTCATGAACAATAGAAAAATAAAATTCATTTCTTAATTGACACACGTTATAGAGCTTTCACAAAAAAGAAAAAAGAGGCCCACGTGCCCAGCTCTGGCACAGAATTGATATCACATTTTTACAAGTCAAAACGGCCCATAACAAGTGTATGCTTCCACACAAAAAGAGGCCCACGGCAGAGCTCTGGCACAGAATTGCTATCACATTTTTACAAGCCCGTATTTGCTGTCATATTTGTACAGGCTTTTATTAATTGATAATCCTGTATTACACCAAGTCAACCAATATTCAAAAATCATAAATCATGTTTTTAATTGCGTCAATTAATAAAATTGTCATTAATCAAGTAATTTCGTATTGGCCAAGTTACAGGTCCTCGGTCAGCTGTATTGGCCTCGGCCTTCGGCCTCGTGCCAATACAGCAGACCTCGGACCTGTAGCTGGGCCAATACGAAATTATTTGATTAATAACATTATAATACAAAATACACATCTACAAACTCTCGAACGTGATGGACCACTATACGTCTATCCTATAGGCTCCACAGGAGCCTGAATGGGTTTTAAACAGTCAAGTGTGTAAAAATCATAATTATGCCCCGCCAAGCGAATTTGTGTCTTCGAGCATTCCGTCATGACAAATTTTAACTGCGCATGTCCAGCCATTCAGAGCGGCCAGGGATATGGCTTTCTGTCTGAAGGTTCCTCTTGATTCACTGCTTGTATGAGCGAGCAGCGAAGGTTCTGGCGAGACTGCGCGGATGCGCAGGCTCGCCTGAACCTTCGCTGCTCGCATAGGCGATAAGTACCAAAATCGCTTGACGGGACCCATATATGTATAAAAACATCTTGGATATAAAGTTATTCGAATAAAGATCACATCTTTATGAATACGCTTGCAAGTAAATTACAATAAATACATAGAAATAAATAAATCATATTTTTTATTCTCTTTTGGTGGTTCTAATGAGCACACAGAGTCAATGATTGTTTAACAGATATTTACGTATAAACTCGTATTAGCTTAGTGCACATGCGCATGCTTGACTTTCACGGGATGGTCACACCATTGATTATGCGCATGGACAGGGATATGGGCTTTAAATAACCGAGAGTCAAACGACGTGAAGATAATGGCGTCATGATCAACGCATATTGTACGTCATGATGTCATGAATGACGTAGCAACGACGTTATTTTTGAAAAAAAATATACTTATGCTCTTGACCGCTTGAACATGATATTTGATTGACCGCTTGAACATGATATTTGATTTGTTTGATTTGAGGTTTAACGTCCCCGTCAACACTGTTAAGGTCATTTTGGAGACGTCGCTTCCAATTTTGTGGGACTTTTACCCGACATTGAGATGAAATGACATCTCAAACCCTGTCGCCCAATGAAACCAATAGGGTTTATTAGCATGGACGGGCCGACTCGCACCGCTTTGCCTGGGCGGGCTTAGATCCTCTAAGCGGTTTACCAGTACTTGTATGCGATGGTTTAAGCTCTGCGTGGAAGCATCGTGCAGCCCATCTATTTCTTCAAGCCCCGATGGTCAGGGTTCATTGGACGTTACTATTATTCGGTTGAATTTTTGGTATATTTTATGTAAATCTGAGTAAATATTACATAGTTCATATTCAGCACTGTCTAAATATTTATGCATCTTAATATAACGTATCTGTCAATGAATAAATTCGCAAAAATAACGAGGTTAGAAGGCAAACATCTTTCTGTTAGCCCCGTTGCAACAATACCTGCCTTACGTCGGACCGAGATTAGATGAAACTGCGGTATTACGTCTGTAGCGTCCGCGTTTTAGCGTAACGCGCAGTAACTAACGCCTCTGGCACGGCGAAGTCCCCACCCCCTCCCCCACACACAAACGAGTGAGTGAGTGTTTGAGTTTTACGTCCCATGAACACCTAAGGTCATACGGAAACGGGACCTCGGTTTAAAGACTCATCCGAAAGTCAGAAGCCCGGGATCGATCCTGCGGCCCCTGGTTTACAAGGTGAGTAGCGTAACCACTACACCACGGAGGCTTCTACACACACAAACGAATGTATGTTGTTACGCATACTGACCATAGTAGTCACTGATCAAACACATTTTCTTTGGGTGCAGTTAACTCATTTTAAACGGGAAAACCCGCAAAAAGGGACATTTATATACTGACAGTGCAGGTCCAGAACAGACAACGCAGCGTCTGATCAGAACCTGCACTGTTTGAAAACGCACTATATTTATACACATGACCCAATCTGAAACCCATGAATTTGAAAATGGACTCATTCAATATTCTTAGAAGAAACATTTGTGTCGGATAAAATGGGTTAACCCATTTTGTACCGAATGGATTCTTCCTCCTTGTATATAGCAGGAGTCTACTTAAAAAATTATGGGATATATCAGATTGTGTTTTCTTCAGAATTTATTTGGAAACAGTGCAGGCCCTGATCAGACGCCGCCTTCTGCCGCGTCTGATCTGGGCCTGGAACCCGTTTTGGGGTTTCCGGTACAAAATGGGATAAAAAAATGATGCGTAAGAATTTTGTTGTAAGATAGAACCATAATTTTCAAGGTGAATTCAGGTGTATCAACGTTTTCTCAGCACGTATGTTTTACATCAAGTTCGTAATTTCCATTCAAAATATGCACATGAAAAATCTGCCATTCACACATGGCGCAAACTATATGTAATACAAGATACTCTCTTCTTGCTATTTTTTGTATACAGGAAAATTCCGCTATTAAGACCACTTAAAATTAAGACTAATTCTGCTATAAAAAGCTTATTTAGTGGGTTGCAGTTATTCTTTCTATGTATTTTCTGCATACAGTGTCCCTGGTCAGAGACCACCTTTAGGACTGTTCAAAAGTGGTCTAAAGACCACTTTTGAACAGTCCCAAAGGTGGTCTTAATATAGAAATTTTACTGTATATGTAAATATTCATTCTGCTCTATACTTGGTATACGGTCCTCCGTGGCCTAGCGGATAAGAGCGCTGACGTCTCTCACCGCTGTGGTTCTAGCCTGGCTCGGGTCACATGTAAGACGCCAAGTTCTGCAACGGAAGGTCAGGTGTTTTTTTCCCTCCGGGCACTCCGGTTTTCGCCCACCTATGATTAACGATCGGCTCGATATGAGTGAAATAATCTTGAAAGGACCGTAAAACCAAAATCCAAAAATCTACTCTTGGATAAAAAGTCATTTTATCCATTTTCAAATAAGACTATGAGAACCACCAACCCATCAGTCCTCGACCCATGCCAAAACATCATCTAATCACGAAAACACGCCTATATGATTTTGGCCCCCTTATACTCCACTTTTATACAGTAAAACTTGGGTTTATTATTTTAATATATCTGCTGATAACCATAGATTGTGCGTACTCGTTAGTGGCCTAATGGATAAGAGCACTGACTCTTAGTCATTAGGTCTCTCGCCGCCGTGGGTTCGAGCCTCGCTCGGGTCACGTGTGAGACGCCAAGTTCTGCAACGGAAGGTCAGGTGGTTTTTCTCCGGGTACTCCGGTTTTCGCCCACCTATGATTAACGATCGGCTCGATGTGAGTGAAATAATCTTGAAAGGGCCGTAAAACCCAAACCAAAAAAAAAGTACCGGAGGTTTTAACATGTTCCCACAACCTATGTTTTGGGCAGAAATATGAAAACTATCAGATTTTTTTATCTGGAAATTTTCATTTTCTGGTGGATTTTTTTTATATATTTGAATAGGCGGGTTTTTGTAATGTACAATGACTCACTAGCACCCAATTCTAGTAAAATTCCTATAGCAAGACACTGTTTTCAAGACCACTTCTGAATCTTACGAGAGGACACTAGGACACACAAAGACTTTTTTTGTATGTATATACTTAATGAGGAAGCAGTCTTAATTTACAGCAGACTGTTACTGCGGTTCTTACGAGTACCCACAATCTATATTTTAGAGCAGAAATAAGAAAAACAAGGTTTACCTCTGTAAACCCCAGTTTTACTATATAAAAATGGGATTCAAGGGGGTAAGAATTATATAGGCGTGTTTTCGTGATGATATTTTACGCCATTACGATAACACGCCCGTATGGCATAGTGCATTTTTCACATCTCCAAAATGGCTACTTTTCTGATTAAAATATGCGATATTTTTCTTATAAATACTACAAACATAGGTTGTGGGTGCTCGTTAGAACCGCCTCATTGAGGCGGTTCTAACGAGTACCCACAACCTATGTCTGGGAGTAATAATATGAAAAATAATGTTTACCCCCTTTAACCCCAGTTTTCTCTATATAAAGTGGGGTTTAGTGGGGTGTTCATTTCACGGACTTGTTCTCGTGATGCCATCTTTGCAAGGGGAACATTATTACCGATTTCTTGTTTGATTTCCTGTTTTATTTTTAAAATAGGGGAAAACTGCATTCAAAATTGTCATTTGGTGAGGTAAATCGGTGGTTTTTCGATAAGAAATTTTGTTTCGCGGCAGCGTGCTAGCGAAAAACCAATGATTTACCCCCCCCCCCCCTCCCCCCTCCACACCCCCAAATGACAATTTTCAATAATAAAATTATCCCCATTCTAATGCACTAATTCATTTTTTTTTATTTGCTGAAAGTGGCGAGCGCTGTGAGCTGCGTAAAACCAAATTCTGGATGTTGCTTCCAATTTTGTGGGACTTTTTCCAGACATTGAGATGAAATGACATCTCAAGCCCTGCCGCCCAATTAAACCAATAGGGTTTATAAGCATGGGCGGTCCGACTCGCACCGCTTTGCCTGGGCAGGCTTAGATCCTCTAAGCGTTTCACCAGTACTCATGTGCGGTCGGTTTCAGCTCAGCCGTGGAAGCATCGTGCAGCCCATCTATTTCTTCAAGCCCCGATGGGCGGGAGCGGTCACTTGGGGAGGTAAATCGGTGGTTTTTCGGCCTGAAATTATGTTTCATGGCGGCGTGCCAGCGTAAACCGATTATTTACCTCCCCAAATGACAATTTTCAATAAAGTTATCCGCTTTCTAATGCACTGATTTAGTTTTTTTTAATTGGCTGAAAGTGGCAAGCGCGTAAAACCAAATTCTGTCCGATCACATAATGACGTCGGGTTTCCGACAGTATATCACAGGATAATCTATCGTAAATAGTTGACGTTATCCAATCAAACATTGCGTTATATTCGCAAATGCATTAGAACTGAGGTTTTACGATCCCGTCAACACTATTAAGGTCATTTTGGAGACGTTGCTTCCAATTTCGTGAGACATTTACCCGACATAGAGGTGTACTTACCTGACATCTCAAGCCCTACCATCCAAACAAACCAATAGGTTTTATAAGAAAGGACGGTCCGACTCGCGCCATTTTTCCTGGGCAGGCTTAGACCTTCTATGTGGTTTACCAGTACTGTGTGGTCAATTTCAGCTCTGCGTGGAAGCATCATGCACCCCAACCTATTTCTCCAAGCCCCGATGGGTTGATTTCCGGGTTTGATTCCGGACTTCTCAAGTTTTTCGTATGAGTCTTTAAACCGCGGTCCCGTCTCCATAAGACCTTAGTTATTGGTGGGACGTTAAACCCAAACACACATATACACAAAAATAGATAGGGTTGCTCAGTGAATCATTTCTTCATCACAAAAACACGCCTATATAATTTTGACCCCCTCGAACCCCATTTTTATATAGTAAAACTGGTGTTTGCAGGGGTAAACCTTATTTTTCTTATTTCTGCTCTAAAATATAGATTGTGGGTACTCGTTAGAACCGCCTCGATGAGGCGGTTCTAACGAGTACCAACAATCTATATTTTGAGCAGAAATAAGAAATATATCGTATTTTTTTCATCTTAAAATCTTCATTTTTTCGGCGATAAAGGTGGCAATGTATTTGTATAGGCGTGTTTTCCTAATGATCCAGAAAATACGCCTATTCGAATTTATTGAAAGGTAAAAAAATAAAGATAAAAAAAAATAAATAAAATAAAACTCCTTTTTTTACATTTCCGCTCGAAACATTGATTGTGGGAGCTCGTTAGAACACATTGGCGAGACGGTTCTAACGAGTACCCACAATCTATGTTTTTGAGCAGACATACGAAAAATTATGTACACCCATGTTTACCCCAATTTTACTACATAAAGTGGAGTTTAAGGGGTTCAAAATTATATGGGCGTATGTATTTGTTTGTTGAATTGATGCTTAACGTCCCCGTCAACACTATTTAGGTCATTTTGGAGACGCTGCTTCCAATCCGGTTCTAACGAGTATCCACAATCTATATTTCGAGAAGAAATAAGAAAAACAATCACATTTTTTCATCTTAAAATCTTCATTTTTTTCGGCGATAAAGGTTGCAATGTATTCATGTACCGACTCGGTATGTTAGTGACTAACGGGACGGCCACTTTAAGACCTCGTACACCTCAATACTATAGTTATACAGCGATTATAAGTGATAGTAGTCACTTAGCTGGGGAATAATGAAGCATTAAACTTTCTTAAGAAAATCTTTCATAAATATAAAATATGTTTTATTTTTGCTAAAACTCGACGAATAAGATCTACTTTGTTTAGCGCAGCGATTCGTCATTGTACAATGTATGTTCGAAAGGTGATTTAGCAAGAACTGATGTTTCATATACATTGTACAAGTAAAATTATGAATCAATATTTTGAATTTATGTTTTACCTGTATCTCAAGATAGAGACACTAATGAAACACAAACAATTCAAATGATTTTCATTTTGTAGGTCCTCGCCGAGGCGATTACAATGAGTATTTTTTTTTTATTTAATCAAGGATTAATAAGAAAACTATGACTTGGAGTTTGTTTAAAAATAGTATATTGCATTATTAAAGCAATGTATATACATGTGAAGATTGATTACAAAATAAAAACAATACAGATATAAAAATACTAAAATAATTTATATTTATCTCTTGCATTTATATTTAGATTAATTTAAACCCGAATTGGTCTTTGCACAGTCTGCCAGCATTTGACCTGTGCAATGTTGTGTATGTAAACTGGAATTCCATAAAGCCAAATATAAACCGGTGGAAAAGTGTCTATAATACGTTAATTGGATTATCTTTTCACAAGATTATGATTTTTCTGAATCATAATTCAGGAATGGATATAAAATGGAGTACCAACACTTCTCTCAAAAGTAACGTAAGTCTATCAATATTTTGACAATAATCTGTAGCACTAAAATAATTGTTTAGCTTTTATAGGTATTTTTATTGTTGGAAAGTATTTATATCTTCTTTAAGGGCATATTTTAAAATGTACATGAAAGGTTGTATTTTTCTTTGATAGTAAAAAGCTTTTGTTGATTTATTATTAGTAATAGCGGGGAGATATGAAACTGTCATGTTTCTTTATTGTAGATTAAAGTGCGTTTTTTGACTCATTCAAATTTTGGTTGAGGAAGAGAACGCGTAGGGTCAAACAATAATAATGATAATAATAATAATAATAAAACAAATAAATCATGTACACTTACGTTACCCTTGAATATTGAATGGACTGTTCTGAATCAAGGTTTAGAGCATGTCAAAATAATAATATACAGGGTATCTGGTGCAGGAAAATTCCTATATTAAGACCAACTTTGGGACTGTTCAAAAGTGGTCTTTAAGACCACTTTTGAACAGTCCCAAATGTGGTCTCTTATTAGGAGACACCGGGCATAGAAAACACAAATAAAGAATGACTGGAGCCTTCTATATAATAAGCATTTTATGTGGTCTAAATTGCGGAATTTTACTATGTATCCCGGATTTTAAAGCAAAAAATGTAGATCCAGATCAGACGGTGCATAAAGCAGCGTCTTATCTGAGTCCTCACTGTTTGCAATCATCATGCTAATAAGTCCGTGAAATGAAAACCCGTCTAAACCCCACTTTATACAGAGAAAACTGGCGTTTACATGGCTGTACATTATTTTTGTTATTTCTGTTCTAAGACATAGGTTGTGGGTACTCGTTAGAACCGCCTCATTGAGGCGGTTCTAACGAGTACCCACAACCTATGCTTGGAGTATAAATAAAACATTATCACAAATTTTCAGAAAAATGTTCGTTTCTGAGATATGAAAAAAATGCACTATGCCAACGTAATGGGCCCCTTTTTTCAGAGAAAGTAAATCGCAATGTAAAGTAAATCACTGCTTGTTATCGGGTCCATAAGCAGCCAATCTAAGTTAAGGTATGATTGAAAACAACGATTTTTTTTCTGTTCTTTTTCTGTTTCTTTTTACTTATGTTTTTTTTTGTTTAGGTTTCCAGACAAATTAATCAATAAAAACGGCATTGATTTTTTGCTTATTTGTTAGTCTGAAAAATGATTGAAAGCTTCAACAGGTCAATTAAGGCTCACGTTTTCTCTGACAAACATACTTCTACATCTTGTGAGCAAGTCTGCGGAGGTCGAATCTGTGTAGAAAAACAAAGTAAAACCCAAACGGTTGTAATGTATTGCAGTTTAAAACATTAAGCACTGCAACGATAGACAGCAGCCTCGAAGAGGCTGTTTGAATAACAACCCAATACTTCTGAGTGTAGAATAAGCAATTAAAACATCACATAAATAAGTTTAATGTAATTCAAGTTACAACCCTGAAACCCTGCCCGCTTTATATTGCGTTTTTAGAAAACACGCCTTTCCAAATTTTTTTGGAAAATTTCATCACCCAAAAATGAAAATTTTCAGAAAAAATATTCCGATATTTTTCATATTTCTGCTACGAGTAACAACAATCTATGTTTTTGAGCAGAAATATGAAATATAACTTGTAAACCCCAGTTTTACTATATAAAAGTGGGGTTTCATGGGGTCAAAAATATATAGGCGTTTTCGTGGTGGAGAAAAGGTATACGCTATGTACTTTATTTTTCTTAAAACATAGGTTGATGTGAAGGCGGTTCTAACGAGCACCCACGATCTATTTTTGGACTAGAAATAAGAAAACATTCTTAACTTTTAATGAGAAAATATGATTTTTAGCAATGAAAAAAATCGAGTTTGTCATCCTAATATATGTATATATTCTTTGGATTTGGTTTTACGGCCCTTTCAAGATTATTTCACAATCCGTACGAGCGGATCGTTATAACTGGATTGTCCGGTGAAAAACAACTCGACCTTCCGTTGCTTAACTTGGAGTCTTACATGTGACCCAAGCGAGGCTCAACTTGACCCATTCAGTACCAGAAACCCCTGAAGGGGTACCTTGCCAAACAGTGCAGGTCCAGATCAGACGCCGCAGAACGCGGCGTCTGATCAGGGCCGCCACTGTTTGCAAAAGGTTTAGCCATTTTCAGCCTAATAAAGTTTGAGGAAAACACAAGCTGACAGCCCTAAATTTTGAAATGAACTCCAGCTATATATAAGGAGGAAGATTCCATTTGGTACAAAAAGGGTTAATATAAAAAAATAAATAAATAAATAAATCGTCTGAAAAATACCGTCCTTAAAATCACTGAGGATAATATAACATGTATATTGCAAAGGTAATGTGGCATAATAAAGTGATTTATCGCGAATGTCGATAGTGCGTATTTACATAAAATAATTAAACACTTCATTTACTTAATTTTAATGATTATATTTTTGAGGAAGCCTAATTATATAACTTCATGTGACAAGTCAGTATACAGGAGGTTTTCAGTTGTGAAAGGTTATTCTAACACAGCGCGCCTATATAGGCAATGGAAAACGGCTGTCTTTTATTCTGCAACAAATCACAGTTCGGAAGAGCGTGACGAGTGACGTCATTTAAAACTGCTAATTTATGACGTCAATTGTCGATTTCCTTGACGTTAGACGGTGTAACGTCATTTTCTCGTATCGAAAACGTTAGAAAAGGATATAAATGCATGTGTTTCAGTCGATAATTTTAGCGGGATTTCTTCTAACAATGGCGAAAAGTTGTGAGATTATGAAGGAAACAACAACATTATTAACGATTTTCAGCGTGTTAGAATCGAAATAGATCAGCTCTAGTCTGTGATTTGTTGAGTAATAAATCACAGTTTGTCGGTCAGTTGTATTTAGACAAATCACGCGCGCTACGCGCTTGTGATTTGATCTACTTTACAACTGACCTCCAAACTGTGATTTATTACTCAACAAATCACAGTTAGAACTGATCTATTTCTTAATTAACCCGTGTGATCTAGTGCATTCTTTTACATCTTAAAATGATTATTTTCCTACATATTTATAGGGGCTTGAATAAAAAAAAAAAAAAAAAAAAAATAACATTTTTTTTCATGATTCAAGCCCCTATGTTTTCCAAATGAAATTTTGGGACATTTTTCTCATTTTTATCCCAAACTTATGTTGTTGGTGCTCAATGAAGCGGTTTCAACGAGTACCCACAATATACGTCTTGGGACAGAAATAAGAGATATGATGTATACCCCTGTAAACCCCAGTTTTCTCGATATACAGAGGGAGTTTCGGGGGTGTGCATTTCACGGACTTGGCAACATGATGACTGCCTGATTTTTCGCTTCTTTACCACACAAAAACACTATTTTTGGCGTATGAATTGTTTATTTGATATGAGGATTAACGACCCCGTCAACACTGTATAGGTTATTTTGGAGACGTCGCTTCCAATTTTGTGGGACTTTTACCCGACATTGAGATGAAATGACATCTTAAGCCCTGTCGCCCATTGAAACCAATAGGGTTTATAAGCATGCACTCGCACCGCTTTACCTGGTCTAAGCAGTTTACCAGTACTCGTGTGCGGTCGGTTTCAGCTCTGCGTTGGAAGCATCATGCAGCCTATTTATTTCTTCAAGCCCGAATGGGCGGGGGCCGAGAGGTAAATACTACTACTACTTCTACTACTACTAATAATAATGAACAAATAAAAGTTCGTTGTTTCAAACACCGATGGGTGGGTAACCATGGTTGATTCGAACTCTTTTTTTTTCATCACGTGAACAAGTACGTGAAATGAACACCCCCTTATAACCCAGTTAGAATAGAGAAAAACTGGGATATACGGGGTGTACATTATTTTTTCTTATTTTTGCGTCAATACATAGTTTGTGGGTACTCGTAAGAACCTACTCAACGAGCACCCACAACCCATGTTTACAGCATAAATGAGAAAAATGTTTTCAACTTTCATCAGAAAAGTAGTTATTTAGGAGATGTGAAAAAAAAAAAATATATGTCGCATGGGTGTGTTATCGTAATATTTTTTAAGGCTTTCCGAAGCTCAAGATAAAGCCTATCAGGGGTAGATTCTTTTTATTTAACATGGAAATACATGCCCTGTGCACTCGATAGAATCATCCTGTAAATGCTACTCTAATGAGCCTACACAACATACATACGGCCCCCGCCCATCGGGGCTTGAAGAAATATATGGGCTGCATGGTGCTTCCACGCAGAGCTGAAACCGACCCGCACACGAGTACTGGTAAACCGCTTAGAGAATATACGCCTGCCCAGGCAAAGCGGTGCGAATCGGCCCGTCCATGCTTATAAACCCTATTGGTCTCATTGGGTGGCAGGGCTTTCATCTCAATGTCGGGTAAAATGCCCACAAAATTGGAAGCAACGTCTCCAAAATGACCTTTACAGTGTTGACGGGGACGTTAAACCTCAAATTAAACAAACAAACCTACACAACATACCATCATATTGTAGAAATGGACCCCTATATTCAAAGCATCTTAAGCTTAACGAGCTCGTTAATGGTCAAATTATGCACCTAACCATCGGGGCTTTGAGAAATAGATTGGCCTGCACGGTGCTTCCACGCAGAGCTGAAACCAACCGCACATGATTACTGGTAGACCGCTTAGAAGGTCTAAGCCTGCCCATGCAAAGTGGTGCGAGTTGGACCGTCGATGCATGTGAACCCTTCTGGTCTCATTTGGCAGCAGGGCTCGTAATATCATTTCATCTCAATGTCGGGCAAAAGTCTCACAAAATTGGAAGTAACATCTTCAAAATGACCTAAATAGTGTTGATGGGGAAAACAAACAAACAAACAATAATGGTCAAATTATTAAATGATCATGTAACACTGTGGTAATTTTTGCTGCATTTGCAAATAATAATAATGTATATATATTTGGGCCCATCAAGCGATTTTGGTGCTTATCGCCTATGCGAGCAGCGAAGGTTCAGGCGAGCCTGCGCATCCGCGCAGTCTCGCCAGAACCTTCGCTGCTCGCTCAGACAAGCAGTGAATCAAGAGGAACCTTCAGACAAAAAGCCATATCCCTGGCCCCTCTGAATAGCTTGGCATGCGCAGTTAAAATTTGTCATGACGGAATGCTCGAAGACACAAATTCGCTTGGCGGGGCTCATTTAATGATTAAAGTTTTAACGATACGTAAACTAACGACACCGTTAGTTTTGAACAACTGCCCCCCCCCCCCCCCCCCGATACATAGAGAATCTTACATGAGTGTTAAAACGAGTTGAGGAAAAGTGATAAAATGAGACGCTTTGCCGAGCATTTTATCCCTTTTCCTAAACGAGTTTAATAAATTCAATTATACATGAGCACGAATGCTAGATTCTGTTTATCATACGTATGACATTTAAAACGCACGTTTTTCACCTTTTTTTTTTTTTACAAGAATGTCAATATTCCGCCATTAGTAAACGCAATGTCGTGACGTTATGGGGCGTTTGTTTGTTTGTTTGATTTGAGGTTTAACGTCCCCACCAACACTGTAAAGGTAATTTGGGTGACATTGCTTCCAATTTTGTGGGGCTTTTACCCGACATTGAAATTAAATGACATCTCAAGCCCTGCCGCCCAATGAAACCAATAGGGTTTATAAGCATGGACTTTGGATTTAGGTCACTTTAGAGAGATTGCTTCTTATTACCGGATGACGTCTCAAGCCCTAATATTTACATTTCCAGTGTAAAGTCTAATGTAAACCTATAGAAAACAATGTAGTCCAAACTTCCATGAACGCATCGAGTCGCGTGATTTTCAGAGACGTGAAATGACGTCAGTCTAAACGATGGTTCTCTATGGGCATTGGTGACGTCAACGCTCGTCCGCTCTTTCTAGACAAAACAGCGTGCAAATGTTTTTCAGTTTTACAATATTGCCCTTTAAGCATTTTTTTCGCCCAGTAATGAGGGGCAAAGAATATAATTATAAAAAATAAACTTAAATTTTCTGCTTTTCATGAAAGTATGAACGGCAGCGGGTCGCTAGCTTGAACCCCTTCGGGGTTCATTTACTTTGCACGCGACCCGCTGCGTTCATACCTCCATGAACAGCAGAAAAATAAAATTCATTTCTTAATTGTCCGAACAAACCAATAAGGTTTATAGAAGGGACGGTCCGACTCGCACCGCTTTGCCTGGGCAGCTTTAGATCCTCTAAGCGGATTACCAGGGTCGGTTTCAGCTCTGCGTGGAAGCATCGTGCAGCCAATCTATTTCTTCAAGCCCCAGATCGGCGGGAGGGGCGCATCTAACTAATTTGCATCTTTAATTCACCAGTGGATTACGTAATTTATTACATGGGTCCCGTCAAGCGATTTTGGTACTTATCGCCTATGCGAGCAGCGAAGGTTCAGGCGAGCCTGCGCATCCGCGCAGTCTCGCCAGAACCTTCGCTGCTCGCTCATACAAGCAGTGAATCAAGAGGAACATTCAGACAAAAAGCCATATCCCTGGCCCCTCTGAATGGCTGGGCATGCGCAGTTTAAACTTGTCATGACGGAATGCTCGAAGACCCAAATTCGCTTGGCGGGGCTCATATGATAAATGACGTTATTACACTCTCAGACGCGACGTCATATGATAAATAGAGGATATTTGATTTTTTCAGTGTAAGATCGAATTTTATTTCATCGAATGAACACCAAAACTGTTATTTTCACGAGTGGCGTAGCCACGAGTGAAAATAGCAGTTTTGGTGTTCATGAGTGAAATAAAATTTGATCTTGCACTGAAAAAATCAAATTTTCTGTTTCTTACATGCTTCAAAAGGCAATATTTAGCGTCTTTAATGGTGTCGCTCACATTCGGAGAAAATTATCTTTGTTCCTGTTCGTTTCGCGTCAATTTAGTGGTGTCCATCGTGTTTAGTGGGTATACTATTGGGTGTAAACTGAAAGTTTGCACCTGAGAAATGGCCTGGGATGGTATTATTATGAATGATTAATGAAATAATTGAGAGAGTAGTTTTCCAAAGAAGTTGCTGGCAAGTCTAACGTCGCGCGACAAAAGACGTGACGTCAGCGTCATAAATGACGTCAGTAACGTCCCCGTCACACATGAACGGGCTATGCGTCAATTAGAACACATTTCAGTATTGTTCAGTTATCTGACAAAGATAAAATTGAAATTAGAGTTAGATTTGAAGAAAAAAGTAGTCCCAAACAGTGAAAAATAAAAAATCGTATTTTCACTGTTTGAAACAGTGAAAATATCGATTTATATTTCACTGATAAATCTCTATCATTCATTGAAAAGCATGTAAGAAATGACGTTATTACACTCTCAGACGCGACGTCATATCATGATCAACGAAAAGCCCTGAATTATCTGTTATTCCTCTCACTATGATCGACCCTCAATAAGTAGAACTTCCACTGTCCAGATCAAATTCCCATAACATTACGGGGAATGGGAACACCTGGCAGATTTTTCCGCCATATTTCAAAGGCGGACAACTTTCGGAACTTCCTGTTCGCTTTTCTATAACCCCTGTCCCACTGAAAAAGATGTCTACACTTAAAGGAAAAAACCTTGCTCCTCAGGAGCAAATTCTTTCCTTTAAGAGTTGAACCCTATAGCCATGGGAGACTAAAACACTTTTGCAGGAGTTGTCTTCCCTCAAGGTGTAGACATTCTCCTTAGACGCGTTGTTCGATTGTATATTGTATAAGCATGTTTATTTAACCTTTTTGTACCAAATGGAATCTTCCTCCTTATATATAGCATGTGTCCATTTCAAAATTTAGAGGTGTTAGGTTGTGTTTTCTTCAAAATTGATTTGGAAAATGACTGAATTTGTAGCAAACAGTGGAGGCCCTGATCAGACGCCGCATTATGCGGCGTCTGATCTGGGCCTGCACTGTTTGCCAGGGTACCCGTTTTGGGGTTTCTGGTACCAAATTGGTTAATTGAACTGAGGTCCGAACAAACCAATAGGGTTTATACCAGGGACGGTCCGACTCGCACCACTTTGCCTGGACAGGCTTTGACCTTCTAAGCGGTTTACCAGTACTCATGTGCGGTCGGTTTCAGCTCTGCGTGGAAGCACGATGCTGCCAAGCCCCGATGAGTGGGGGCGCATGCTCCTTATGCTTTTAGTTTACTTGGTAAAACACAGCAACATAATGCCTTCCATAAAGTTCCATAAAGTTAACAAATCCGTGTATATTATAAGCAGAGAAAAGTTGAGTGTAAAAGGGGTATACTGTTGAAGACCACTTTTGAACCGTCCCAAAAGAGATCCCTGACCAGAGGACACTATGGGCAGAAATCACACAGAAAATTACGTGAAGCCTTCAAAATAAGATTTTTAATGCAGATTTAGTCTTAATTTTAGGTGGTCTTCACTGTATTTTGCTCAGAAAGATAGATTGTGGGTACTCATTTGAACCGTCTCACTTAGGTTGTTCTAACGAGTATGCACAATATATGTTTGCGGCAGACACCTGAAAAAATGTGATCTTGGGGGCATGAAAAACACTCTGTTATGCGTGAGGCTTTTTAGCTTAGCTGAATCTGCGAAAAATAGTGTTGACTCATCATATTTGATGTAACTTTAATATTTTGACTGGACTGACGAAAGTCGTTGAAAGGTTAAAATACAGCTGTATCATGAAACGCGCATTCTTGTACCTTGTTCCTGCTCAGATTCGAATTTCATACTTCACCCACATAAGGAAATGCAACTGATACAGGCACTATAGCTAACATGCAAATATGTGACATTCCGCTTTAAAGACACAGTGTTTTCTCTTATAAAAGGGGTGACCTGTTTAATCGTCTCCAATAAACAACCACCTAAAATTAGGACTAATTCTGCCATAAAAAGCTTATTTTGCAGGGTACACTTAAGTTTTCTTTGTGTTTCATGCCTACAATATCCTCTGGTCAGGGACCACCTTTGGAACTGTTCAAAAGTGGTCTAAAAGACCACTTTTGAACAGTTCCAAAAGTGTTCTTAATATAGGAGTTTTACTGTATGTGACTAACCGCTTTAAGCTGTTAAGGTTCTAACGAGCCCCCATAACCTATGTTATGAGTAGAAATACGAAAAAAATATTCCAAATTTTCATCAGAAGATAAACCGTGTTGGAGATCTTAAAGACTGCACTGTGGTGCACGGATGTGTTCACTGTGGTGCACGGATGTGTTCACTGTGGTGCACGAGTGTGTTCACTGTGGTGCACGGATGTGTTCACTGTGGTGCACGGGTGTGTTCACTGTGGTGCACGGGTGTGTTCACTGTGGTGCACGGATGTGTTCACTGTGGTGCACGGGTGTGTTCACTGTGGTGCACGGATGTGTTCACTGTGGTGCACGGATGTGTTCAGTGTGGAGCACGGATGTGTTCACTGTGGTGCACGGGTGTGTTCACTGTGGTGCATGGGTGTGTTCACTGTGGTGCACGGATGTGTTCACTGTGGTGCACGGATGTGTTCAGTGTGGAGCACGGATGTGTTCACTGTGAAGCACGGGTGTGTTCACTGTGGTGCACGGGTGTGTTCACTGTGGTGCACGGGTGTGTTCACTGTGGTGCACGGGTGTGTTCACTGTGGTGCACGGGTGTGTTCACTGTGGTGCACGGATGTGTTCACTGTGGTGCACGGGTGTGTTCACTGTGGTGCACGGGTGTGTTCACTGTGGTGCACGGGTGTGTTCACTGTGGTGCACGGGTGTGTTCACTGTGGTGCACGAGTGTGTTCACTGTGGTGCACGGGTGTGTTCACTGTGGTGCACGGATGTGTTCACTGTGGTGCACGGGTGTGTTCACTGTGGTGCACGGGTGTGTTCACTGTGGTGCACGGATGTGTTCACTGTGGTGCACGGGTGTGTTCACTGTGGTGCACGGGTGTGTTCACTGTGGTGCACGGGTGTGTTCACTGTGGTGGACGGGTGTGTTCACTGTGGTGGACGGGTGTGTTCACTGTGGTGCACGGGTGTGTTCACTGTGGTGCACGGGTGTGTTCACTGTGGTGGACGGGTGTGTTCACTGTGGTGCACGGGTGTGTTCACTGTGGTGCACGGGTGTGTTACCGTAATGGGTTATCTCATTTAAATATTAACCCATAAAACGTCAATTACGACAATTGCCGTCTGATTTGTCGTCTGCCGGTTTACTTTCAAAGTCATTTTTGCAAACAGTGTGGGCCCAGATCAGACTGCTCCTTTAGGAGCAGTCTGATCTGGGTTCACACTGTTTGCCTGTATGAAAAAAATATTTCTAAAAAATATTGCGAGAAGATTCAGCAGACGACATAAGCAGACGACATTTTCAGATGTAGTTTTTCTCGGCATCTTAAGGGTCAACCATGCAATGTACATCAAATAGAATTTTAAACTTTCAAGCATCAGGCAGTTCCATTTTCAATTTGGTTGTTGCAAGCTTTGCAAAATTGTCCTGTGATTTTCGTAAACAGTGTAGCCCCTGATCAGACGCGTTCTGGGTCTGCACTGTTTGACAATATCCCTTATATGGAAAAGTAGTAGTAGTAGTAGTAATAGTAATATAATGATAATAACAATAATTATAACAGTAACAAGTTAACATTTATATGGTTGTCGATGAGTAGGGTCCGAATAAATAAATTAAACGCTACCTAGAGAGAGAGAGAGAGAGAGAGAGAGAGAGAGAGAGAGAGAGAGAGAGAGAGAGAGAGAGAGAGAGAGAGAGAGAGGCAAATTATTTTGCAAGTATGGCCATCAAAATTTGTACATTATCTTTTCAATATGGTTGTAACAAGCTTTGCAAACATGTCATGTGATTTTCGTAGCCCCTGATCAGAGAGAGAGAGAGAGAGAGAGAGAGAGAGAGAGAGAGAGAGAGAGAGAGAGAGAGAGAGAGAGAGAGAGAGAGAGAGAGAGAGAGATAGAAAGAGAGAGAGGACGCAAACTGGCAAATTATTTTGCATGTATGGCCATCAACGTTTGAAAAATTTGTCGATTTGTCGGTTTGGCCAAAAATCTGCTCAAACATATGGCTAAAGGCAAAATTGAAGGTCACATTCGCTGATCATATGAGAAAAATCATTAGGCGGTTACCTCATAAAAAAAGTAAAACAAAAATCATAAAGCTTTGTCATCGTGTTTAAAGCGGTTGTGTCAGCCATAAAATATGTCATTTTGAGGCCCAGTACACGAAGAATGCTCTAAATAATCTTGCAGGTGTCGCAGATGTTCTTATATATATTTTTTCTGTAGCACAGACATCAAAATAAATATTAAATTGCAAATTATAAACACCTTAACCCTTATCTTGCTGTTCACGACAACCCCTATCTTTGCAAACAGTGTAGATCCAGATCAGATGGCTTCTGAAGAAGCCATCTGATCAGGATCTACACGGTTTGACATTCAGTTTACTAATTTGTATCAATAAATTACATCAAGTAATTTGATTGGTTGATATAACGAAATGGGTGTGGCTTAGATGAATATTCAGCAAGATAAGGGTTAAAACATGTCTTTCATAATTGCAATTGGCATATGTTAAGTTATGCTATACATGTATTATGTTTAGCTAAGTAGCATAGTGTTATTTATTTATTTATTACATACTATTTATTTATTTATTTATTTATTTTTTTATTTAAAATCAAAGGGTACAATGTACTTTTAAACCGCCTATTTGACGATTCTAACCTTTATCATGTCCATAACGAAAACACCCCTGTAAAAATACATTGTAACCTTAATCGCCGAAAAAATAAGATGAAAAATTGTGATATTTTTTCTTATTTCTGCCCATAATATAGATAGTGGGTACTCATTAGAACCACCTCATCGAGGCGGTTCTTTACGAGTATCCACAATCTATATTTAAGAACAGAAATGAGATAAATAAGGTTTTCCCCTATAAAGCCCTTTTTACTATATAAAAGTGGGGTTTGACGGGGTCGAAATTATATAGGCGTGTTTTCGTATGAAAGCGCTCCTGGAGGCGATACTAACAACTGAATACGTGCATAGGCGTGTTTTCGTATGAAAGCGCTCCTGGAGGCGATACTAACAACTGAATACGTGCATTCATCACGAAAACACGCCTATATAATTTTGACCCCCTTGAACCCCATTTTTATATAGTAAAACTGGGGTTTCCGGGGGTATACCTTATTTTTCTTGTTTCTGCTCTAAAATATAGATTGTGGGTACTCGTTAGAACCGCCTCGACGAGGCGGTTCTAACGAGTGCCCAAAATCTAAATTTTGAGCAGAAATAAGAAAAATGTCACAGTTTTTCATCTTAAAAATTCCATTTTTCGGTGATAAAGGTGACAATGTATTTGTATAGGCGTGTTTGCGTAATGTTAGAATGGGGATAACTGTATTGTAAACTTTTCATTTGAGGAGGTACATCGTCGATTTTACGGCCGCAGTGCAGTCCCAGAACGCTTCTGATCAGGGACTACACTGTTTACTAAATTTCCGATCGTAAATTACATAAAAAATAATAGGGATATTTTTTTTTGTTATTATTATTTTAGGATTGACGAAGCATTTCTTTTGTCTCAGGTCATTTACAAAAACAACAACAACAACAACACCATAAAAAAAAAAACAAAAAAAAAAAAAAACACAAAAAAACAAAACAAGAATAATTAAATTTGTTCGCCTCCAAATGACACCTTAGTTGTTGGCCGGACGTAAAACTCAAAAAAGCAAACAAACACATATTTTATTTCAACAGCTGTTTATGGTTTAACACTAGGAAGTTGGAATGGACACAGGGTCTAGACTGATGCTCAGTCCCTATTCATAATACTCCTTTGCTCTCTCTTTAATAGCAACAAACCAAACCATTACGATAAAACATCCGTGTGATATAGTGCATTTTTTCATACCTCAAAAAAGGTAATTTTCTGATGAAAATTTATGATATTTTTCTTATTTATACTCATAACATAGGTTTTGGGTACTCGTTAGAACCGCCTCATTGAGGCGGTTCTAACGAGTACCCACAACCTATGTCTTGGAGCAGAAATAAGGAAAATAATGTATACCTCCTAAACCCCAGTTTTCTCTTTATAAAGTGATGTTTAGGGGCGTCTTCATTTCACGGACTTGATCACGTGATGTAATGTTAAAAAGTAAGACTGGAAATGAGAGACAGAAGAAAAAAGAAAATAAATCTGTTAGGCTTTTACAAAGTTTACGTGTGGAGAGAGTTTTCAGTAATTGCAATAGTTTCAAAAGTTCTAGGAACAACCGTAGTTGCCAAGAAAAGAGGACGTTAAGTTTTTGGAGGTGAATACCAAAAAATATTCTTACACAAGAGATGAAATATTTTTGGTATTTATCGACAAAAAAAAAAAAAAAAAAAAAAAGAAAGCAAGAAATAAAAAAGTAAATATCTTTTTATTTCATACGTCAAGTTATGTTTAATTCAAAAGTAGTCCAGGCTGCTAATGTGAAAACAACACGGCCATGTTATTTTCCACGATGTGAAGATATATCTTTTCACAATGTGAAAATATCATTTTTATTTGTTTGAAATGTGCATCGATTTCACTACTTAGTAAATCATAACAGAATTAATGTGCAAGCATATATACTCTTGTAACAGCTTTATAAAGGGATTTATTGGGAGTTCGATGCATATGCACGCCTAGCTCTGGAGCGATGAGTTCAAGTTGCCACGTGTTTAATTGATTGATTTGGGGGTTTTACAACACGTCATTCGGCCCCCGCCCATGGGGCTTGAAGAAATATTTGGGCTGTATGATGCTTCCACTCAGAGCTAAAACCGACTGCACACGAGCACTGGTAAACCGCTTAGGGGATCTAAGCCTGCCCAGGCAAAGCGGTGCGAGTCGGACCGTCCATACTTATAAACCTTATTGGTTTCATTGGGAGACAAGGCTTGAGATGTCATTTCATCTCAATGTCGGGTAAAAGTCCCACAAAATTGGAAGCAACGTCTCCAAAATGACCTATTAGTGTTGACGGGGACGTTGAACCTCAAATCAAACAAAACAAAACAACACGTTCAGTGCCTTAATTGGTTTGGGCGTGGGGATGCAATTATTCCTCACTGTGGGGCTCGGTCGGCCTGCTTTTTTTTCTTGGGGATGTTGTTTGGCCCCCTGCACTGGTCTAGTTTCGGCGATGAACGTTAGTTCGGTGCCTTAATTGGGTTGGGCGTGGGGATGCAATTATGCCTCACTGTGGGGCTCGGTCGGCCTGTTTTGTGTGTGTGTGTGTGTGTGTGTGTGTGTGTGTGTGTGTGTGTGTGTGTGTGTGTGTGTGTGTGTTGTGCCTTGCTGGTGTTGGGGGTGGAATTTGTCCGGGGATGGTTGGGGTAGAAGTGGAGGTGTTTTTTTCCTTCCAACAACTGGTATCGAGGGAAGATGTATAGTGGAGACTGGAGGAATGTATGTCGGGTCTATAGGAGGCGTGACTGTCACCTGTGGCAGTAGATTTGCGTGTCAGGCGAACAGTGATGGCCCTGATTAGTTGCCACATTGTGTTATTACTGGTCGTGGTTCTCATTGTTTTCCTGACCGCATCCCGATGTTGGGATGCTGTACTTAACATGTGCTTTTTTAATTAAGAAATAGATCAGCTCTAGCTGTGATTTGTTGAGTAATAAATCACAGTTTGGAGGTCAGTTGTAAAGTAGACAAATCACGAGCGCGTAGCGCGCGTGATTTGTCTACTTACAACTGACCGACAAACTGTGATTTATAACTCAACAAATCACAGACAAGAGCTGATCTATTTCGATTCTAACACGCTGAAAATCGGCAATAATGCTGTTGTTTCCTTCAAAATCTCACAACCTTTCGCCATTGTTATAAGAAATCCCGCTAAAATTATCGACTGAAACACATGCATTTATATCCTTTTCTTACGTTTTCGATGCGAGAAAATGACGTTACACCGTCTAACGTCAAGGAAATCGACTAGTGACGTCATAAATTGGGAATTTTAATGTCGTCACTCGTCACGCTCTTCCGAGCTGTGATTTGTTGCAGAATAAAACACAGTTATTTTCCATTGCCTATATAGGCGCGCTGTGTTGGAATTGTTTTTTTTGACTAATCAGAATCAAGCTTTAGTTGTTTTACAGTATTTACAGAGTTTATTTTGAGTCGTTGCTTCATTATTATAAATTGTGATTAATATGCTGCCACATGGTGGCCCATGATTGGAAATAAACTTTATTCTATTCTGTTCTATTCTATTCTATTAGTCAACCCTTGTGATAGAGATGAAAGTGAGGGACAGGGGAAAAGGGGAAATGATTGGAAATGTAGAAACTGAAGAAGCTACAGCATTCCTCCTCTACCCCTACCTGCAGCAAGGACAAAAGGACAGCCAATATCAGCTGGATATTTAAAAACTTGTCCCCTTTAACAAGCAGACGATTGATATGTGACAGCTAGCTTGTAGGTGGGGTGAAACAAGTTCAAATCAAGCATAAAAATGAACATATATCATAAAAGTTGATCTTTGAATTTCATCATACGAACTTAGAGGCGATTTATCATCATTTTCGGAAGAAACAAAAATAACATTTGCCACTTAAAAATCTGCGTTTATGATATATGACTTACAAACGTAGACTTAATAATTTATAAAAGAAATACAATGTCATCAAATTAAACAGAAGAAAATATCACAACATGGCCGCATTTAAAAGGTTCGTTTTTGTCCGTTGTCTTGTTGTTGTTGTTGATGATGATGGTGATGATGATGATGTTGTTGTTGATGTTGTTACATACTGTTATATTGAAAAACCTTGGAAAGAAATGTGACTTTGCTAAACTCTTATCATTTTGAAATAAAACAGTGAACCCACATTTTTCCAGCAAAACTGCAAGAGTATTTAAGAAATAGATCAGCTCTAATTGTGATTTGTTGAGTAATAAATCACAGTTTGGAGGTCAGTTGTAAAGTAGATCAAATCACGAGCGCGTAGCGCGCGTGATTTGTCTACTTACAACTGATCGACAAACTGTGATTTATTACTCAACAAAATACAAACTAGAGCTGATCTATTTCGATTCTAACACGCTGAAAATCGGCAATAATGCTGTGGTTTCCTTCAAAATTTCACAACTTTTCGCCATTGTTAGAAGAAATCCCGCTAAAATTATCGACTGAAACACACGCATTTATGTCCTTTTCAAACGTTTTCGATGCGAAAATATGACGTTACACCGTCTAACGTCAAGGAAATCGACTAGTGACGTCATAAATTTGCAGTTTTTAATGACGTCACTCGTCACGCTCTTCCTTGTCGTGATTTGTTGTAGAATAAAACAAAGTTATTTTCCATTGCCTATATAGGCGCGCTGTGTAAGAAAAAGTATTTTAATTGCTAGAATAGTTAACAATTTTACGACTAACGAGCTTGTTAAGCTAACTGTGCTTTCAAGAATAACTCAGCCCAGATATATAGTAAAATTCTTTTATTAAGACCACCCTTGGGACTGTTCAAAAGTGGTCTTTAAGACCACTTTGAACAGTCCCAAAGGTGGTCTCTGACCAGAGGACACTGTATACAGACAATAAAAAGAAAGAATAACTGCAACATACTAAATGGGCCCCGTCAAGCGATTTTGGTACTTATCGCCTATGCGAGCAGCGAAGGTTCAGGTGAGCCTGCGCATCCGCGCAGTCTCGCCAGAACCTTCGCTGCTCGCTCATACAAGCAGTGAATCAAGAGGAACCTTCAGACAGAAAGCCATATCCCTGGCCCCTCTGAATGGCTGGGCATACGCAGTTAACATTTGTCATGACGGAATGCTCGAAGACACAAATTCGCTTGGCGGGGCTCAAATAAGCTTTTTGTGGCAGAATTAGTCTTAATTTTAGGTGGTCTTAATAACGGAATTTTGCTGTATATGTTCATTTCTTATTTATGTGACGTGATGAACACAGTACGAGATCGTATATTAGATATAACGTATATTTGTTATTTTATTCCAGGAACTGAAGTACCGCAGTAATCCTTATTCTCTTGTTGCTATTCGGTTACCTCCTTTTCCGGACTCATCTTCAGGTATTCCAAGTTCTATAGCGGACGCTTGTTACTTCACTACAGAACTTCAAATGCGCGCACATCTTTGGTCTTAAATATAAAATGGTTATTTTGTGTCCATTCTTTTATATTAATGAATATAAGATGCAAATGGGTATAAGAAATATAAACACCAGGAGAGGATGATTTATAATTGAGGTCAAGCTTCTCATTATGCAAATACATATCTTTGTTTCAACCACATGTACTATATAGCATGGATGAAAGTAGGGGACCATGAATATTCGTTTTTCTATGAAGGATGAAATAGATTATGCACAGATGTACAAAGGCCTTGAAGGGCCAGTTGAAATGTTACAGAAATGTGATTATATGGGGACTTGAGTTATAAAGTGAAATTCGGTGTGATCATCCACATGTGACTGCTTGGATTAATATGTTGATGAAGTATGCTGGTGGGCTACAAGTTCTACTCGGAATTCTGATGGTTCTGTGCTCGATTCCTGGCCCATTACTCGGGCAGTTATCTGGTAAGTCCACTGCTCTTCCAACTCCACGATGGTTTTTGTTTGATTTGAAGTTTAACGTCCCCGTCAACACTGTATAGGTCATTTTGGAGACATTGCTACCAGTTTTGTGGGACTTTTACCCGACATTGAGATGAAATGACATCTCAAGCCCTGTCGCCCAATGAAACAAATAGGATTCATAAACACCGCTTTGCCTGGGCAGGCTTATATCCTCTAAGCGGTTTACCAGTACTCGTGTGCGGTCGGATTTCAGCTCTGAGTGGAAGCATCATGCAGCTCAATCTATTTCTCCAAGCCCCGATGGGCGGGGGCCACAAAAATACGGGTTTACTCATCAAGAAAATAATTTAGTCCAGAGCTTCAAGAGAAAGCTCGATTTCTTTATGGAAAAGACATGCAGAATATAAGACTTGTTTTCTGCAGTCCCAATATATTAGCCTGCCTCGGTAGCTCAGTCGGATGCGCGTCTGACTGGTGATCAGGAGGACGCGGGTTCGATACCTGCCGGGGTTGGCAACATTCTTTCGTGAAGATTTATCATGAAATCTTTTCTACGGTCATTCTCTCCCTTCCGCTGATTCAAGAAGGGCAGTTGTCAGTTTCTGACGAAAGCATGTGCACTCTACTGGTTAACCGCTTACGTATAAGCCTGCCAAGGAAACGTGTGGATAGGTTTATTGACTGGCTCAAAAATGACCTAAATATTGTTGATTGGGCCATTAAACTCCAATACAAACACACACACACAAACAAGCAGTCCCAATGCAGACGGTAAAGGATAAACTACACGCTTATTCTGGTCCTATGAAAAGAGCTTGGCTTCGAATTTTAGCCCTTTTTGTACCAAATGGAATCTTCCACCTAATATATGGCAGGAGTCCATTTCAAACTTTAGGGGTGTCAGGTTGTGTTTTCATCAAAATTTATTTGGAAAATGACGGAACTTTTCGCAAACAGTGGAGGCCCTGATCAGACGCCGTAACTACACACTGTATTTAGTAATTTTTAGTTTGGCTAAATGATAGTTTACATCTGAAAACCCCTCGCAGCCATGGGCGTAGCCAGAAGAAAATCATTTTCTAGGCAAATCAAAGAAAATGCTAAAAAAAAATAACTTCGTTGACCAAATGGAGACCACTCTTACAGGAAAGAATTTGTTCCCTTTAGAGTAAAAGAATTTGCTCCCTTTAGGGAGGAAATTCTTTCCTGTAAGTGCGATCCCCGTGCCAAAGGAAAAAACTATGCTAGCTAATAAATAGTGTTCCGTATATCATAGACATATACAATTTCTTCTTCTTCTTCTTCTTCTTCTTCTTCTTCTTCTTCTTCTTCTTCTTCTTCTTCTTCTTCTTCTTCTTCTTCTCTCTGCTTCTTCTTCTTCTTCTTCTTCTTCTTCTTCTTCTTCTCTGTGCTTGTTTTTCTTCTTTTTCTTTTTCTTCTTCCTCTTCTTTCTCTTTTACGTCTATTTTTTACGTTTGTAACGTGTACGCAGGTGCGTATCTGGGACTCCCACTTTAACCCTTTTTGTACCTAATGGAATCTTCCTTTTTATATATAGCAGGAGTTCATTTCAAAATATAGGGGTATCAGGTTGCGTTTTCTTCAAATTTTATTTGGAAAAAGCTGATTTTTTTGCAAACAGTGTAGGCCCTGATCAGACGCCGCATTCTGCGGCGTCTGATCTTGGCCTGCACTGTTTGCCAGGGTACCACTTTAGGGGTTTCTGGTAGTGAATGGGTTAAATCCGAGTTTTGCTATATATTCCGAAGATGGAGATTATTTTCTGTATATATAGAAGCCTCCGTGGTGTAGTGGTTACGCTACTCGACTTGTAAACCAGGGGTCGCAGGATCGATCCCGGGCTTCTCCAGACTTTCGTATGAGTCTTTAAACCGAGGTCCCGTCTCCGTATGACCTTAGCTGTTTGTGGGACGAAAAACTCAAACACTCACTCACTCACTTTTTTCTGTATAAACACAGTTATTCCAAATGATGAATCCATTTGAAAGAAAAAAAGAACAGAAAAAGACCAAATAAAAAAAGGTGGTGGAGTGGGATGGGGTGGGGTGGGGCGAGAGCCTGTTCTGTGAACATCACATAATACAGAGGAAAATGATGGTTACAATTGCAGTATAAACATCACTTTGGTACTCGTTGCAACCGCCTGGGCGAGGCGGTTCTAATGAGCAGATAAAGTTTATGTTTGTGGCAGAAATGAGAAAAATACCATGATTTCTTTTTTTTCTCCAAAAATGTCTTTTTTTGGAAGCTGTGAAGGGATGCAGTATGTCACACAGGTCTGTAACCCCAATGAAGTCTTTTGCCTTATCCACTACGGTCACACTTCCGTGCGACATAGTGCATTGTTTTGTTTTTGAAAAAGGCTTCTTTTCTTGCGAAAATACGTGACATTTTTCTTATTTATACTGCAAACATAGGTTGTGGGTGCTCGTTAGAACCGCCTCATTGAGGCGGTTCTAACGAGTACCCACAATCTATGTTTTGGAACAGAAAGAAAAGCAATTTATACCCTGGTAAACCCCAGGTTTCTATACATAGATTGGGGTTTAGGAGGTGTTCATTTAACGGACTAGTTCACGTGATGATTGGCAAAAAAGGAATCTGATTATCCACAGCAATAGCATCTAAAATAAATAAATAAAATAAAAATAAATAAATAAATAAATAAATCCAATCAACAGCTGTTATAACTGCCATAATACGCCGGCTTCGATGGCTCAGTCGGATGCGCGTCTGACTGGTGACCCGGAGGACGCGGGTTCGATACCTGCCGGGGTCGGCAGCATTCTTTCGTGGAAATTGATCATGAAATCTTTTCTACGGCCATTCTTTCCATTCCGCTTCCGCTGATTCAAGAAGGGCAGTTGTTAGTTTCTAGCGAAAGAATGTGCACCGTACTTGTAAACCGCTTACGTATAAGCCTGCCCAGGAAAACTGTGGGTAGGTAAACTGACCGGCTAAAAAATGACCTAAAATAGTGTTGACTGGACCGTTAAACCCCAATCCAAACAAACAAATTAACATAGTACATCCCTGTCTTTTAGACTAGCATTTTTTCAGATAAACATATTTGATGTTTTTCTTATTTCCAGTCTAAACATAGATTGTGGGTGCGCGTAAGAACCGCCTCATTTTGGGCGGTTCTAACGAGTACACACAATCCAGGGTTTTGAACAAAAATTAATGAAAATTATGTGTACTCCTGTAAACCCCAGTTTTCTCTATATAAAGTGTGGTTTAAGAAGGGGGTGGGGGGGGGGGATGGAGTCATTACACAGACTTGTTAACATGATGGTAGAATCTCAGACATTGTTTGGTAGGTTTGGTATCAAAATGCTGTTAATTGTCATTAGACAGCTACAGTCAAACTTCAATGGCTCGAACACCTTTGGGACCTCGAAAATCTGTTCGAGACAGGGGTAGTTCGAACCACTGATGGTTACTGCCAGGAGGCATAACGAGATACTTTTAGACATCTTTTCGGCGTTCTATATTGAACATGTATGCTATGTGTACTCATTAGAATCGCCTCATCGAGGCGATTCTAATGAGTACACACAGAATACATTTGCAAGATAAAAGACTAAAATCTTCTTAATAATCCTCCACTATTTCTTATATAGAGGATTTCGCTAGGGGCTCAAGTATGGGTTCGACACATCCATGGTAAACGAGCCATTGGTGTTCGAGCCATCGAAGTTCTACTGTATAAACATCTTTAAATTTATAAATAAACATGCAGATTATAAGAAAATAATGATATTTTAGTGACTAGACATATTTGCCAATAATTAGACCGTGCCTAATGTATCATAATTTAGCCAGGACACGGCTTCATGTAAACTTGCACGCCATCTTGTTACTGCCAATTTCGTCCATGAGTGCGCATTGTGCCATTTGTCCGCACGAGAAATTCAATGTGATCCGAGCGGCAGTCCAGCACTGGTTGTTCCTAGTTTCTTCTTCGTTCAAGATGTCAATTTGTCGGTTTGTACATGTCCCGGCTAATATAGCTTATGTTGATTTATGTTTATAAGTATAAACTGCTGATATGGCGGAGATTGACAACCACATTAAGAAAAGTGTCAGACCGACTTTCTGTGGTTTTGAAATGACCACAGAAGACTGTAAAAGATACCAAAGAAATTAAATAACAGATAGTTAGCAACAAGAACATATAAGCTTGGTCTTACAACAACAACAACAACAACAACAACAGCAACAACAACAACAACACATTGAACAACAACAACGACAACAATAACAACAACGATAACAAAAACTGTTTCAACAATTAAAAATCAAAAATGAGTTCCTTTAAGAGCAATGAAGACATTCATAAGAAAGAAGATGGGTCATACTACGTAGTTTCGGCTAATAAAGCCTCATCAGTGACCCTGTAATGATCCGACAAAAAAGCGAGAGGAAACATACTGCAATTTTGCGAATTTCGAATAGGCAGTCGATACAAAGACTGATATAAATCAAAATGGGGTCCAAATAATTAAAAACCTGTCTAGAATATGAGTCTAAATCAATAATTTATTTCTGATTTCTCAGAATATCCACGCTGATCTCAAAGGAGCTAAAGTAAAATATAAACTGCACTATGGTTGATGTACGGGGAGACGTTTTACGGCCGCCACACGGCACAACACCAGCTGCAGTGAAGGCAAATAAAAATCAAAAATGCTTCCCATCAGGTTAACAAGAGTTCGTGAAAGAACACCCCCACAAACCCCATTTTATACAGAGAAAACTGTTTTACGGGGGTGTGGGGGCGGGGTACACTTTATTTTTATTATTTCTGCTCCAAGACATAGGTTGTGGGTACTCGTTAGAACCGCCTCAATGAGGCGGTTCTAACGAGCACCCAGAACTTATGTTTGAAGTAAAAATAACAAAAATATGACAGATTTTCATCATTTATAAGAAAAATATATAAAAAAAATCATCCGAAAAATAACTGAAGAAAACACTGTGTGACTCGGAAGTGTTATCGTAGTGGCCGCATTCTGATAAAACACCTTTGCGTTCTCAGCTTTGGAAAGTTTTTTTTTATTCAGTTGAGGTTTTATCTCCCCATCAACACTATTAAGGTCATTTCGGAGACATTGCTTCCGATTTTGTGGGTCTTTTACCCTATACACGACATTGGGATGCAATGAAATCTGCGGTCCGAACTGGCTCAGACCTAAACGGTTTACCAGTACCCAAGTTCGGTCGGTTTCAGCTCTGCGCGGAAGGACCATGCAGCTCACCCTTTTGCTCCAAGCCCCGATGGGCGGGGACGCTAGCTTTGGACAGTACAGCATTTGTAGTATATATGTATCTAGTCCGAGCTGTCTCACCCGGTAGAATGGCAAAAGAATGTGCACTGTACTGGTAAATCGCTTACGTATATTTTGGTTGGTTGATTTGAGGTTTAACGTCCCCGTCAACACTGTGTAGGTCATTTTGGTGACACAGGATAAGTGTGGATAGGAAAACTGACTTGCTCAAAAATGACCTAAAAAGTGTTGACTGGGCCGTTAATTAAGAAATAGATCAGCTCTAGCTGTGATTTGTTGAGTAATAAATCACAGTTTGGAGGTCAGTTGTAAAGTAGACAAATCACGAGCGCGTAAGTCTACTTACAACTGACCTACTTACAACTGACCGACAATCTGTGATTTATTACCTAACAAATCACTGGCTAGAGCTGATCTATTTCGATTCTAACACGCTGAAAATAGGCAATATTGCTGTTGTTTCCTTCAAAATCTCACAACTTTTCGCCATTGTTAGAAGAAATCCCGCTAAAATTATCGACTGAAACACACGCATTTATATCCTTTTCTAACGTTTTCGATGCGAGAAAATGACGTTACACCGTCTAACGTCAAGTAAATCGACTAGTGACGTCATAAATTGGGAATTTTAATGACGTCACTCGTCACGCTCTTCGGAGCTGTGATTTGTTGTAGAATAAAACACAGTTATTTTCCATTGCCTATATAGGCGCGCTGTGTTAAAATTAAAATTACCTGGTAGAAAACTCCGAAGGCAATTTTTCTTGTGATTGGGCTGTTGATGAGACCACTTGCTCTTAATCCATAACGGTTATTTTCTGGTGTAATTTTGAGGTATTTTATGCCCCCGCCTGCCTTGGCAGGAGTGGGGCATATAGTTTTTCGCCGTGATGTTACGTGCGTACGTGCGTATGTCACGTTCGTAACCACCTCGAGCTGAAATGTCGAGCTCAAACCTCGGGCTCGCATTCATTACGATAACACGCCCGTGCGCCATAGTGCATTTTTTCACATCTCCAAAATGGCTACTTTTCTGATTAAAATATGCGATATTTTTCTTATAAATACTACAAACATAGGTTGTGGGTGCTCGTTAGAACCGCCTCATTGAGGCGGTTCTAACGAGTACCCACAACCTATGTCTTGGAGTAAAAATAAGAAAAATAAGGTTTACCCCCTTAAACCCCAGTTTTCTCTTATATAAAGTGGGGTTTAGGGGGGTGTTCATTTCACGGACTTGTTCACGTGATGGGAGCTCATAATTTTTTTACCTGTTGTGCTACAAAGTTAAAATTTGGTATGACATTTACTCAGACCAAGACCTATCAGTTCGTGTTCAAGTTGATCCAGGGTCGCACCCCTGGGTGGCCCAGGGGTCAGATTGCGTAATAGGTCAAAATTGTCATATAAGAATTTGTATGCAAAACTGTCAAAATGTCTAATTATCTTGAAATTTAATCAGATTCGAACACCTATATTATTGTTCCTTATGATATGACACAATCCATGACACAGACTTTGGGTCCCTCCGGTCACCCCCGAGCCATGCCCCGCCCCCTCGTTATATAGAAATTTGTATGCAAAACTGCCAAAATGTCTAATTATCTTGAAAATTAATCAGATTCGAACAGCTAAACCATATATATTATTGTTACTTATGATAAGACACATTCCAAGACACAGACTTTGGGTCCCTCTGGTCAACCCCGGACCATGCCCCGCCCCCTTCAATTCATAAAAGGCCTTATATCTCAGAAACAATTCATATCCCCACCACTTAACCATATCTATTATTTTCCTTATGATAAGATGCATTCACTGACACAGACCTTGGGTCCCTGTGGACAGCTCCGGGTCCCTCCGGACACCCCCGGGCCATTCTAGAGGATGGGTACAAGCCATATCGACAAAGATATATGGCGGGGGCATCTGTGTACTTTGGTCACATGTCTACACATTCCAATTTATAATACAAACATAGGTTGTGGATGCTCGTTAGAACCGCCTCCATGTGCTACATGTAAGGTGGAAGATTCCATTCGGTTTTGTTTGTTTGTAGGTTTAACGTCCCCGTCAACACAGTACAGGGCATTTTGGAGACGTTGCTTCCTATTTTGTTGGACTTTTACCCGGCATTGAGATGAAATGACATCTCAAGCCGTGTCGCCCAATGCAACCAATAATGTTTATAAGCATGGACCGGCCGACTTGCGCCGCTTTGCCTGGGCAAGCTTTGATTATCTAAGCGGTTTACCAGTACTCGTGTGCGATTGGTTTCAGCTCTGCGTGGAAGCATCATGCAGCCCATCTATTTCTTCAAGCCCCGATGGGCGGGGTCCGAGATTCCATTTGGTACAAAATGGGTTAAACATCAGTTTTTTTTCGATATAAAGTGGCGTTTACCGGGGTGTTCATTATACGGACTTGTTAATGTGTTGGAATCACTCTCTAAGAACAAAGCTAAATACAGTCGAACTTCAATGGCTCGAACACCTTTGAGAAATCGGAAATCTGTTCGAGACAGGGGTAGTTCGAGCCACTGAGGCTACTGTCAGGAGGCATAACGAGATACTTTTTGACATCTTTTCAGTGTTCTGTAATGAATATGTATGCTGTGTGTACTCATTAGAATCGCCTCATCGAGCGATGAGGCGATTCTAATGAGTACACACAGCATACATTTGCAAGATGAAAGACTAAAATACATTTTCAAGATAAAAGATTAAAATCTCCTTAATTATACCCCACCATTTCTTATTTAGAGGATTTCGCTAGGGGCTCAAGCATGGGTTCGACACATCCATGGTAAACGAGTCATCGGTGTTCGAGCCATTGAAGTTCTACTGTATTTTCTTTATTATTTTTGAAAACCTAAGGCTTTACATTTTGGTGTTAATCGTTTGCTGCTTGCCATTTCAGATGAATTATAAGCCTTGGCACTTCATGTGAATGTCTGCCAATTCTTATAAAATATTAAGCTCATTTTCCTCGAATAATGCAATTTCATAACGATTAAAATCCAATATGGTGCTGTTGCCTTATAAAATGGTCCGGTCAGCATCATTTGTTTGGTCGATTATATAAAGATAGCTTATACTGCTAATGTCATCATAGTTTATCTATGACGGACCGATACAGTTAAAGTCAGGCCCTACGCGTGGGGGAGGGAGTGAGGGGGGTGGGGGTGGGGTGGGGTGGGGTGGGGTTGGGTGGGGGAGTGGAGAGCGTGATGCCAATGCACCCCCTCTTAAAAAATATCAAACTCATGCAGTTTTTCACCAGAAATCAAGTTTACACCCCTAACTTTGGGCCTATATTCAAGATTTCTTAAGATACGAGCCCTCCTCTGCAAAATACTTGAAATTCTACACAACAACAGGCCACTATCAAGGTTTTGGTCAAACGAGACTCAGCAGTGGGATAAGGAACACTGTTAGTTTTTAGCTCACCTGAGCCGAGGACTCATAGGTGACGAGGTTTCCGTTGTCTGTCTGTCGTCTGTCAACATTTTCAAACATTTTCTCCTCTGAAACCACTGGACCGATTGAAGTCAAATTTCATATGGAACATCCATGGGATTGGGGAACGGAAGTTTGTTCGCGGGGTCCAGGTCACATGACCAAGATGGCCGCCATATATGGTAAAATCATTCAACAATCTTCTTCCTCGAAACCTATGGGCCGATTGCCATGAAATTTGATATATGGCATTGGGGACTCGGGCCCATTATAGTTTTTGTTTTCAAATAATGACCATCTGATGACCTTGACCTATTTTACACCAAGGTCAAATTTGGTAACATAGACTTAGACGTATTGGAAAAAGGAAAAACCGTGTATTTTTCGGATACTATTGAAGCCTGTGATCTGAAAACTGGTAGATGCAGTAAGCTAGTTGAGTGGATGAAACTAGTTGCGTATTAAAGTCCAAGGTCAATATTTGAACTTGACCTTAGGTCAGTCAGAAAATTAAAACTTATTTTTTAGCTCACCTGACCGAAGCTCATGGTGAGCTTTTGTGACTGTGAGATGTCCGGCGTCGTCGTTCGTCGTCCGTCGTCCGTAAACTTTTTCTTGTTATCACTCTAGAGGCCACAGTTTTGGTCCAATCATCATCAAACTTAGTCAGAATAATCATCCAGACAATATCTCGGTAAAGTTCGAATATGGGTCATGTCAGGTCAAAAAGTAGGTCACCAGGTCAAATCAAAGGAAAACCTTGTTAACACTCTAGAGACCATAGTTTTGGTCCAATCATCCTCAAACTTGCTCAGAATGATCATCCTGACAATATCTCGGTCAAGTTTGAATATATGTCATGTAGGGTCAAAAAGTAGGTCACCAGGTCAAATCAAAGGAAAACCTTGTTAACACTCTAGAGGCCCCAGTTTTGGTCCGATCATCCTCAAACTTGCTCAGAATGATCATCCTGGCAGTATCTCGGTTACGTTTGAATATGCGTCATGTCGGGTCAAAAAGTAGGTCAGTAGGTCAAACCATAGAAAAACCTTGTTAACACTCTGGAGACCACAGTTTGGGTCCATTCATCTTCAAACTTGCTCATAATGATCATCCTAACAATATCTCAGTCGAGTTCAAATATGGGTCATGTCGGATCAAAAAGTAGGTCAGTAGGGCAAATCATAGAAAAACCTTGTTAACACTCTAGAGGCCACATATTTGGTCCAATCATCCTCAAACTTGCTTAGAATGATCATCCTGACAATATCTCGGTCAAGTTCGAATATGGGTCATATCAGATCAAAAAGTAGGCCAACAGGTCAAATCAAAGGAAAACCTTGTTTACACTCTAGAGGCCACAGTTTTGATCCACTCATCATCAAACTTGCTCAGGATGATCATCCTGACAGTATCTCGGTCAAGTTTGAATACGGGTCTGTTTGGTCAAAAAGTAGGTCAGTAGGTCAAACCATAGAAAAACCTTGTTAACACTCTGGAGGCCAAAGTTTGGGTCCAATCATCTTCAAACTTGCTCAGAATGATCATCCTGGCAATATCTCGGTCAAGTTCAAATATGGGTCATGTCGGGTCAAAAATAGGTCAGTAGGGCAAATTATAGAAAAACCTTGTTAACACTCTATAGGCCACAGATTTGGTCCAATCATCCTTAAACTTGCTCAGAATGATCATCCTAACAATATCTCAGTCAAGTTCGAATATGGGTCATGTCGGATCAAAAAGTAGGTCAAATCATAGAAAAACCTTGTTAACACTCTAGAGGCCCCAGTTTTGGTCCAATCATCCTCAAACTTGCTCAGAATGATCATCCTGACAAATCTCGGTCAACTTCAAATATGGGTCATGTCGGGTCAAAAAAATAAGTTAGTAGGGCAAATCATAGAAAAATCTTGTTAACACTCTAGAGGCCACAGATTTGGTCGAATCATCATCAAACTTGCTCAAAATGATCATCCCTACAATATCTTGGTCAAGTTCGAATATGGGTCATGTGGGGTCAAAAAGTAGGTCAAATCATTGAAAAACCTTGTTTACACTCTATAGACTGCAATTTTAGTCTATTTATCATCAAACTTGCTCAGAATGATCAGCTTGACAATATCTAGGTTAAGTTCGAATATGGGTCATGTCGGGTCAGAAAGTAGGTCAAATCGTAGAGAACCTTGTGAACACACTAGAGACCACAGTTTTCGTCTGATCATCATCAAACTTGCTCAGAATGATAATCTTGGCAATATCTCGGTCAAGGTTGAATACTGGTCATGTTGGGCCAAAAAGTAGGTCAGTAGATCAAATCATACAAAAACGTTGTGAACACTCTAGAGGCCACAGTTTTGGTCTGTTCGAAATCAAACTTGCTCAGAATGATCATTTGACAATATCTCGATTAATTTCGAATATGGGTCATGTCTGGCCAATAAGTAGGTCAGTAGGACAGATCATAGAAAAACCTTGTGAACACACTAGAGGCCCCAGTTTTGGTCCGATCATTATTAAACTTGCTCAGAATGACACTCTTGACAATATCTGGATAATGTTCGAATATGGGTCATATCGGATCAAAAAGTAGGTCACCAGGTCAAATCAAAGGAAAACCTTGTTTACACTCTAGAGGCCACAGTTTTGATCCACTCACCATCAAACTTGCTCAGGATGATCATCCTGATAATATCTCGGTCAAGTTTGAATACGGGTCATGTGTGGTCAAAAAGTAGGTCAGTAGGTCAAACCATAGAAAAACCTTGTTAACACTCTGGAGGCCAAAGTTTGGGTCCAATCATCTTCAAACTTGCTCAGAATGATCAGCCTGATAATATCTCGGTCAAGTTCAAATATGGGTCATTTCGGGTCAAAAATAGGTCAGTAGGGCAAATCATAGAAAAATATTGTTAACACTCTAGAGGCCACAGATTTGATCCAATCATCCTCAAACTTGCTCAGAATGATCATCCAAACAATACCTCAGTCAAGTTCGAATATGGGTCATGTCGGATCGAAAAGTAGGTCAGTAGGTCAAATCATAGAAAAACCTTGTTAACACTCTAGAGGCCCCAGTTTTGGTCCAGTCATCCTCAAACTTGCTCAGAATGATCATCCTGACAAAATCTCGGTCAAGTTCAAATATGGGTCATGTCGGGTCAAAAAATAGGTCAATAGGGCAAATCATAGAAAAACCTTGTTAACACTCTAGAGGCCACAGATTTGGTCGAATCATCATCAAACTTGCTCAAAATGATCATCTCTACAATATCTTGGTCAAGTTCGAATATGGGTCATGTGGGGTCAAAAAGTAGGTCAAATCATAGAAAAACCTTGTTTACACTCTAGAGACTGCTATTTTAGTCTATTCATCATCAAACTTGCTCAGAATGATCAGCTTGACAATATCTAGTTTAAGTTCGAATATGGGTCATGTCGGGTCAGAAAGTAGGTCAAATCGTAGAAAACCTTGTGAACACACTAGAGACCACAGTTTTCGTCTGATCATCATCAAACTTGCTCAGAATGATCATCTTGGCAATATCTCGGTCAAGATTGAATACAGGTCATGTTGGCTCAAAAAGTAGGTCAGTAGGTCAAATCATAGAAAAACGTTGTGAACACTCTAGAGGCCACAGTTTTGGTCTGTTCGTAATCAAACTTACTCAGAATGATCATTTAACAATATCTCGGTTAATTTCGAATATGGGTCATGTCTGGCCAATAAGTAGGTCAGTAGGTCAGATCATAGAAAAACCTTGTGAACACACTAGAGGCCCCAGTTTTGGTCCGATCATCATCAAACTTGCTCAGAATGATAATCTTGACAATATCTGGATCAAGTTTGAATATGGGTCATGTTGGTTCAAAAAGTAGGTCAGCAGGTCAAATCATAGAAAAACGTTGTGAACACTCCTAGGGGCCAAAGTTTAAGTCCAATCATCATTATACTTGCTCAGAATGATCATCTGGACACTACCTCAGTTCAAATATGGGTCATGTCAAATCAAAAAGTAGATCCCTAGTTTATTTTGTCATAACTTTTGAACTGTTTGAGATAGAGCCTTCATATTTGTCATGTAGGTTCCGTGTAACAAGGGCTTCCCACTCATATAAATATTTGACCTTTGACCTTGACCTGTGACCTATTTTATCATAACTTTTGAACCATATGAGATAGAGCCTTCATATTTGGCATGCATGTTCGTTGTGACAAGGCTTTCCCAGCCATTCAAAACTTTTGAACCATCACCTAGACCTTTGACCTACTTTGTCATAACTTTTTAAGCATTTGAGATACAGCCTTCATCTTTGGCATGTAGGTTCCTTGCGACAAGGGTTTCCTATTCATACATAAAATGTGACCTTTACCTTGACATTTGACCTACTTTATCATAACTTTTGAACCATTTGAGATGGTGCCTTCATATTTGGCATGTAGTTTCCTATCATATTTGACATGACTTGTGACAAGGGCTTCTCAACCATGCAAAATGTTTTACCTTGACCTTTGATCGTTTTTGTCATAACTTTTGAATCATTTAAGGTAGCACCTTCATATTTGGCATGTATGTTCCTTGTGAAAAGGTCTTCTCACTCATGCCAAAAATTTGAGCTGTGACCTTGACCTTGATCTGTGACCTACTTAATCATAACTTTGGAACCATTTGAGATAGAGCCTTCATATTTGGCATGTATATTCCTTGTGACAATGGCTTCACATCCATACAAAAAGGTTGATCTGTGACCTTGACTTTTGAACCATTTGAGATAGAGCCTTCATATTTGGCCTGTATTTTCCTTCTGACAAGGCACCTTACTGTATTACCTACCATTTCATTGCTACAGTGTGGATGAAGTGAGCGATCAAGGGCCATCATGGCCCTCTTGTTCACAGAAACCACTACTCCATTTATAACCAAATGTCACATGAAAGCTTTTAGGAAATAATAAATGTAAATTTATTAATATGAGTTCAGTCGCCTGACCAATATGGCCGCCATACCCATATAAGGTAAAGACCCTTCAGAAATCGTCTTCTTCGGAACTATCAAGACACATGTCCAAGATGGCTACCATGTTTAAAAGCCTTTAAAAATAAAATGCCTTCATAAACTCTCAGCACTCAGGTGAGCGGCTCAGGACCATTGGTCCTCTGATTCTTATTTGCACTAAAAAAAGTAAATAATGGGATTCTGACAACTTATACTTGTTAGAACCACCTCAACGAGCATACGAAGTACATGTTTATATAGCCGAATACCCCCCCCCCCCCCCCCCACCCCCCCCCCCCCACCGAAATATTGGGTTAACAAAAGATTACATTGTTTTCCTTATTTTTGCTCAAAACCATAGATTGTGGTAGAACCGGCTAACCATAGAGTATGGGTACTCGTTAGAACCGCCTCATCGAGGCGGTTCTAACGAGCACCCACAATATATATGTTTGGAATGGAATCAAGAAAAATATATCAAATTTTTATTTGAAAATAGACGCCATTTTTGCGCACGATTCAATATCGTAATAGCTGGGTCCTGTGAAAAAAATCTAAAATACAAAAATAAAACAAAACCAATAAAAAAACAGCTTAATCATAATGTATGCGTGTCTAAAACATTTTTCATAAACTGTCATATGTGCCAGGGCGCATGAAAACCTGTCGTCGCAGTTCGGGACCAGATCAGACAGAACCCGACTTGCTCAAATACTCACAATAACATGAGTCCAGAAATTTTACATATTGTACCGACCAAGGTGCTGATCAGACTCCGCGCACGCGCAAGCTGATCTGCATTTTAGTCGTTCGCAAATGGCAAAGAACTTTTTCTCATGACGCCGCCAATACCCCATATCGTAAAAGCCTGGTCATTTGACCACCTAATATATTAATTAAAATCTTGGTAAAACGTTCCGAAAAAAAAGATCATATTTTCAGTTTAAAAATGTTATTGAAAGCAAAATATGTCTGAAATTTTAACTAGTTCGGATACATGATACTGTTCAAGAAAAGAAGATATGCCTTTTGACTTCCCATAAACCATCTAGATATGACAATTTAGTCAAGCGTTAACAGGACTAATTGTTTTTGCGTAATTCAGCAAAAGGTGCGAAGCGGCTAAAATTTCTTGAAGTAATATGAAACTGCAGTTGTGGTAAGATAATGAAAATTGATAAAAAATATGAGTGTGTGAACTTGGCTTGGGATTCGCGGCTTGGAATATCGATTTTGCCTAACATTCGCTAATATTTTACTTTACTTTACTACTACGGAATAAATCGAATTCCAAACTCCATACTCCAGACCCCAAGCCAACTTCATACACTTAAAAAATATATATATGCGCTCATGAACAAATTAAACAGACTGCCTTTAAATGTCTTTTTTTTTAACAAGTAAATTAGTCCACGAAGAGAATATTCTTGTCTAGAACTTATATATATGGTTTATATTGTAACACCGGCCCCCGTCCATCGGGGCTTGAAGAAATATATGGGCTGCATGATGCTTCCACGCAGAGCTGAATCCGACCCGCACACGAGTACTGGTAAACCGCTTAGAGGATCTAAGCCTGCCCAGGCAAAGCGGTGCGTACGAGTCGGACCGTCCCTGCTTATAAACCCTATTGGTTTCATTGGGCGACAGGGCTTGAGATGTCATTTCATCTCAATGTCGGGTAAAAGTCCCACAAAATTGGAAGCAACGTCTCTAAAATGACATATACAGTGTTGACGGGGACGTTAAACCTCAAATCAAACAAATTATATTGTTACACGGACCTCCGTGGCCTAGTGGGGCACTGACTCTTTATAATATTATTAGGTGATTCGAGCTTCGCCATTTTATGCCACGGAAAGTCAGGGGGATTTTTTTCTCCGAATGTTTCAGTTTTCGCCCACCTTGGATTAACGATCGGCTCGACATAAGTCAAATAATCTTGAAAAGAGGGTCTTATACCAGAATTATACAAAACCAAAAAAAAAAAAAAAAGCAGGGTTACTCATAATTTTTATTATGCCCCCGGAATCAAAGATTCGGGGGCATATAGTTTTTGGTCTGTCTGTCTTTATGTCCGTCTGTTTGTCTGTTTATCTGTTTGTCTGTCGGTCTGCAAAACCCTAAACATTGGGCATAACTTTTGAATGGTAGCTGATAGGGCTTTCATACTTCACATGTGCATTCCTTGTCACAAGACCTTTCCAGTGGTACCGTATTTGTTTACCTTGTGACCTTGACCTTGACGTTTGACCTACTTATTAAAAACTTTAACAATGGCCATAACTTTCGATTGGTAAGTGATAGGGTTTTCATATTTCACATGTGCATTCTATGTCACAAGACCTTTCCAAAGGTACAATAATTTTTGACATTGTTGTTTTTGTTCTTGTTCAGACATTTGATATATGTACTCTTTGAACTGCCTCAATGAGGCGAATCTATATACTCATTTGAGCCACCTCGATGAGGCAATTTCAGTGAGTACAAACAACATACACTTTAAAGATGCAATGCAAGAGATATCCGAAATAAATATAAAATCTGCATTTATTTCTTAAAGACCAATTTTGAACAGTCCCAAAGTGGTCTTATTCGAGGAATTTTACTGTTTATAAATACAGGACAATTCCGCTATTAAGACCACCTAAAATTAAGACTAATTCTGATATAAAAACTTATTTAGTAGGTTGCAGTTATTCTTTCTTTGTGTTTTCTGCATACAGTGTCCTCTGGTCAGAGACCCCCTTTCGAACTGTTCAAAAGTGGTCTTAAAGAATACTTTTGAACAGTCCCAAAGGTGTCTTAATACAGGAATTTTACTGTATATAAATTGTTAATTCTATGGAAGGATCCGTGGAAGCAAGGACAACACATAACTGAAAATTGCAGTGTGCAAGTTTTTTCTGAGTCAGACTAGTTCCCAGCACGCACATGTCGCTAGGGCAACGTCAAATCAACGTCGGTGCAACGTCACGACGTTGCACCGACGGTGATGTGACGTTGCATAAACGTCATGACGCTGTGCCGACGTTGATGTGCCGTCACAATTACGTCATGTGCCTGCTGGGGTTAGTTTCGGGCTTCAGTTTGGAGGACCTAATTGTTTTATTTTTATCAAATAAGATGAGTTTCAACTTCAGCCAGTTTCTACAATTTTATCAATTACAAGATCGTCCTTTTTATTTGATTGTGACCCTTTTAGGGCAAGCGATAATGACACGCCCCATGTGATAGTCGTAAATTACAGCCTTGTGGTGATAATGGGGGTATTTGCGATCCATTTCTACCCGTTTGCAGTAATTACCTGCTGATATTGGTCACATCATGGTCAAGGTATTTCATTATTCTATTGTTCATGCCCGCTCGTTTGACCATCTGACTTTTGCTGCCGAGCGACATAGCGACATACCAGCGAGATCAGAAGAGAACCACAATGCGAAGCCTTATTAGCGCATTTAGTACCAGAAACCCCTAAACGGGTACCCTGGCAAACAGTGCAGGCCCAGATCAGACGCCGCAGAACGCGGCGTCTGATCAGGGCCTCCACTGTTTGCTAAAAGTTCATTCATTTTCCAGATAAGTTTTGATGAAAACGCAACCTGACAACCCCAAAGTTTGAAGTGGGGCTCCTGCTATATATAAGGAGGAAGATTCCATTTGGTACGAAAAGGGTAAAAACCTTATTAGCATGAACCGCATATACATTACAATGTACATTTCGATAATATATTCGTGAAACAGTGCATCCTTTCGTATCTCCAGTTTGCCGCCCTCCCATCGGGGCTTAGAGAAATAGATTGAGCTGCATGGTGCTTCCACGCAGAGCTGAAACCGACCGCACACGAGTACTGGTAAACCGCTTAGAAGGTCTATGCCTGTGCGAGTCGGACCGTCCCTGCATATAAACCCTGCTGATTTGTTTAGGTAGTAGGGCTTGAAATGCCATTCCCTCTCAATGTCGGGTAAAAGTCCCACAAAATTGGAAGCAGCGTCTCCAAAATGACGTAAATAGTGTTTGCAGGGACGCAAACCTCAATTCAAACAATCAAATATCGACAGTAAGTTTTTTAGCCATTTTGGAAATGTGAAAAAAATGGGTGTGTTATCGTAATGTAAGGGTAATTTTCTTATTTTGTTTGGAAAAGCTATGTTGTGTGTACTCATTAGAAACACCTCGATGAGGCGATAAGTACACGCATCCTTATGTATATTAAAATGTGTGTCAGCCTCCAATTGCTCCTCCATCCAAGGAAATAAAGACAAATCTTGAAAAGGTCGATACTTGAGCCACACATGCATTGCAATGCATGACCTCTTATCTTGGCATATGGTTGAACACCTTTTTATGATGGGACACCTGGCCCAGGTCGTGCACCTGTCGGGACAAGACATTCCATAAATCTGCCCTAGAAGTCAAAACCTTAGCCCTGAGGGCCGATATATTTTAAATATTAATTTTCCATTATCATGAATGATTGAAGGCGACGCGTGAGAAAATCTATGTAAACCACTGTATGTGTGTACGTTCGTAAAGTTATGATCAAGTGAACACGCCTGGAAATAAAGACCACCCACCATAAACCCACTTTATTTAGAGAAAACTGGGGTTTAGTGTTTGTGTGTGTGGGGGGGGGGGGGGGTAAAGTTTATTTTTCTTATTTCTGTTCCAACACATAGGCTGTGGCTCCTCTGGAGCAAATTCTTTCCTTTAAGAGTTGACCCCTATTAAAATGGGAAACATAGCATGCGTTGTCTCCCCTTAAGTTGTATCCATTCCCCTTAAAAGTTGTATCAAAATTAGACAAAACAGTAGTAGTGCGTACGCTTTTAAACTATCCTACAAAAAGTAGATTTTGAAGATGTTCCTTCTGTCTGTCTGTTTTGTCTATTTTTTTAGACAGTAAATTTACGTTTGTTATGGCAATTACGCATTGAATCAATCAAGATATAAAATGTTCTACAAGCTTAATAAAATCGTACAATCCAGCAAAAGGTTTGTGTGTGTGTGTGTGTGTGTGTGTGTTTGTGCGTGTGTACGTGCGTACGTGCGTACGTGCGTAGAAAACATATACAATTACAATCTTAGGAGAGAATGAAGCAAAAAGGCTTACAGTAATATGAATCTATAAAAAGGAGAGAGAAAAGACGATTACTGCTGAGTTGGCGTCTGAAGTGTTTTATAAAGTCATGTTCTGATATGCCTCGTCTGCGCCTTGAGACTAGAGATTTTAAGAACATACCAGTCACCATAATGCAGTGTTTATTCTCCAAGGCATCATTACAATGACATTTTGCATGTTTCTTAAAGCAGAGACCCAACTTGCACATCAAACCTACACTGCCCCCCCCCCCCCCCCCGCCCACCCGTCCAAATGCACACGTTTAATGGTTATATGAGCATTTTGACAGACACAGTATGTTCTGCATCTTATCATCGCTTGCGGAATCGCACATACATGCATTGTTACAACGCATTGTGAAGTAATGTAGTAATTTCTTCATTTTGATTTTTTTATTTCATTATGCGTTGGCGTAGTCGACGCGAAATGAAGGAAAAAAAAAATTCATTTCGCGTTGATATGCACCATATCGACGCAAAATGAAGTAATGATGGAAGAACATAGCTGTCTACGAAAGGAGACCAAAGACTTAGGAAGCAATACAGGTAAATTCCAATATAAAGACCACATTTGAGACAGTTAAATAACTACATGTTAAACCTCGATTCACAGAAACAAAAAAATACTTAGACCGCAGTAGTCCTACGCAAGAGCTCTTGGCCTACGTCATAACGACTGCCTTCTTGAACTGCATACTTTTATATAAACTTCTCACCACATGTTTTCGACCTTCCTCGCTCCTTTTCTGTTGATAATGCACCGTCATTCTACTTATAAAAGTCTCCACATGCATGTTTTAGCCTTAAACATTTGGGTTACTTTTGTTTCTGTGATGTTTGAAAAAGTGTGCCATCTCTCAAAGCAAAATACATGTGCATTTTGTTTTTCATTTAGAACCGACCTCATACTGTCGACGCATATTCGCCCCCGCCCATCAGGGCTTGAAGAAATAGATGGGCTGCACGATGCTTCCACGCAGAGCTGATACCGACCGCACATGAGTACTGGTTATCTGCTTAGAAGGTCTAAGCCTGCCCAGGAAAACTGCTGCGAGTCGGCCTATCCATGCATATAAACCCTTTGGGGTTTAATTGCACGACAGGGATTGAGATGTCATTTAATCTCAATGTCGGGTAAAAGTCCAACAAAATTGGAATTAACGTCTCCAAAATGACAGAAATAGTGTTGAAGGTGACGTTAAACCTCAAATCAAACAAAAAAACTGTCGACGCATAATGAAGTAAAATTAAGTATGCCACCTATCACCTCAAAATGAAATAATTCTTTCATTTTGCGCAAACCTCTTAGTATCGACGCATAATGAAGTAAAAACTACATTTTATTTCATTTCGCATCGACTATTCCAACGCATAATGAAGTAAAAATTTCAAAATGAAGAAATTACTACATTACTTCATTATGCGTTGTAACAATGCATGAATACAGCTACAACAATAGGACATATCGGCAATGCAATAAATGAACATATCTCTTGATCATTCTCTCCCTTCTGCTGATTGAAGAATGGCAGTTGTCAGTTTCGGATGAAAGAATGTTACTTGTACTGGTTCACTGTTTATGCATAAGCCCACACAGGAAAAATGTGGGCAGTTATTAGTATTTGATTAAATAATATGCACTGCTTGTATAATTCTGCCCAAGGAAAATGTGGTTAGAAAAACTGAATGGCTCTATATAACCTACAATAGCGTTGACTGGGTCTTTAAAACTCCGAACAAGCAAACGGACAGAAAAATGAAGTACAGTAAAATTCCTATATTAAGACCACCTTTGGGACTGTTCAAAAGTGGTCTTAAAGACCACTTTTGAACAGTCCCAAAGGTAGTCTCTTACTAGATGACACTGTGGGTGCAGAATATAAGAATCTTATATGGGTGTCAGGGGTGGATGGAAAAATCCGTCCCGAGGGTCACTGTCCGGCATCACGAGGCTTGCCGAGTGATGCAGGACAGTGATCCCGAGGGACATATTTTTATATCCACCCCTCACACCCATATTGGATTCTTTTTCTTGCATACCTTCCATTTCTTAGCGCGGAATTTCAATGCTGCAGGCACTTCGGTTACCAACGTCCGCCATTTTGTGATGACACAACAGGAATGTTTAGTGACGTCACGCATGACGCCGCCGCACATGAGGTTGTAATCAACCAGTGCATTTATCAAACACGCGATTATATTCGATTTGGGGTCGGAACACCAGGGTCAGAACATAAATTTCTATCCCAGGGTAAAATCACGGATTTCCTTGTCTGGTGTGCAAGAATATACAAAGAAAGAACATCAGAAACTTTCCAAATATGCTTTCAAAAGCAGAATTAATCTTAATTTTAGGTTGTCTTTATAATCGGAATTTTCTGTACATGTACATCTAATAAGATAGCCCCCGCCCCTCAGAGCTTGAAGAAATATATGGGCTGCACGATGCTTACACGCAGAGCTGAAACCGACCCGTAAACGAGCTTATAAACCATGCTTATAAACCCTATTGTTTTCATTTGGCGGCAGGGCTTGAGATGTCATTTCATCTCAATGTCGGGTAAAAGTCCCACAAAATTGGAAACAACGTCTCCAAAATGACCTTTACAGTGTTGACGGGGACGTTAAACCTCAAATTAAACAAACATGTAATAAGATAAAACAAGTGACAAACGCTAAAGCCAGATGTTTCGCACGAAATATGAATAAGAAAGGCACGCGATTGAAATGAAACGTCATGCCATATTTTCTCTGCAAAAATGAAGTAAAGAGATTTTTTGTAACTACCATCTGCTGCGTGTTCTGTCGTGATTGGCGTTTTGATGGTTATTTTTGTTTTGGCTCAACAATGTTTGTTTATTTTTGTTTGTTATGCCCCCGCCATTCGAAGAATGGTGGAAAGGGCATATAGCGTTGCCTCTGTCAGTCCGTCCGTTCGTCCGTGCGTCCGAAACTTAAACGCGGTCAATAACTTCCTTATTTCTTGATGGATTTTAAAATTACTTGGCAGAAATGTTAACCATCATGAGACGACGTGTCACGTGCAAAACCCAGGTCCGTACCTCCAAGGTCAAGGTCATATTTAGAGGTAAAGGTCAAAAAAGGGTCCGAAACTTAAACGCAGTCAATGACTTTCTTATTTCTGGACGGATTTTGAAATTACATGTACTTTGTAGAACTGTTAACCATCATGAGACGATGTGTCACATGCAAAATCCAGGTCAAGGTCATACTTAGAGGTCAAAGGTAAAAAAAGGGTCCGAAACTTAAACCCAGTCAATAACTTAATTATTTCTGGATGGATTTTGAAATTACTTTGAAGAAATGTTAACCATCATGAGACAATGTGTAACGTGCAAACCCAGATCCATACCTCGAAGGTCAAGGTCATACTTAGAGGTCAAAGGTAAAAAAATGGTCCGAAACTTAAACGCAGTCAATAACTTTCTTATCTCTGGATGGATTTTGAAATTACTTGGCAGAAATGTTGGCCATCATGAGACATTCTGCCTCACACAAAACCAAGGTCCTTACCTCCAAGGTCAAGGTCATACTTAGAGGTCAAATGTGAAAAAAGGGTCCAAAACTTGAACACGGTCAATAACTTTCTATGGATTCTACGAACATAGACATATTTTCAGGCGGGGGCATCCGTGTCGAATGGACGCATTTCTAGATTTGAGGTTTAACGTTCCCGTCAACACTGTATAGATCATTTTGGGGACGTTACTTCTATCTTGTGGGACTTTTACCCGACATTGAGATGAAATGACATCTCAAGCCCTGTCGCCCAATGAGACCAATAAGGTTTAAAAGCAATGCGGTTTACCAGTACTCGTGTGCAGTCAGTTTCAGCTCTACGTAGAAGCATCATGCAGCCCATCTATGTCTTCAAGCCCCGATAGGCGGCTCAACAATGTATTATTTTATCTTAAATTTGACATTTTTTTTTCAGGAACGTTTGCGACGTGTAAGAACGAAGGTGAAAACGTGGATATTCCAGGAGTGTCCGATAATCCATGTATTTCCTGTAACTGTGTGGTAAGTACACACTCCATACACATGTGGCTTGGGGTGGGGTACACAAAGGGTCGGGACTGTGGTTAGAAAAAAGTCAATCTTTTCCGCTCACTGTCATTGCGACACTAAGCGTAAGACAAACACGTACATATATTCTTTACATTTGCAGCGAACATTTGCGACACTTTGCGCAAGACATACATACACACACATATACACACATACACACACACACACACACACACACACACATATATATATATATTCATTTTGTTTATTTTTGCAGTGTGGCGGATGCAACCTCACACAAAAAAGGTCTCCGTGGTATATTGGTTAAGCTACTCGCCTCATAAACAAGGGTCTTCGGTTTGATATCAGACCTCTTCAGACTTCTCTGTTTTGGTCTTAAACTGAGGCCCATCCGCCTGTTGGTGGGGCGTCAAACAAGAGCATGATTTGTTATGTCGAATCACCACAAATGCATTCTCGAGGCTTACGCGCGGTTCTATCTTAAAATATGGCTTGAAAATTCTTAAACGGCTTGCGATGTTGTGTTGCCCGGTTTGGGAAGTAATAGCAAGATTGATGTTTTGGCAAAGTAGTAGGAACTTAAGGCGTAACTATACCAAATTTAGTGACACAGAGGCATTTCTGATATTTAATCTTCATCAGTGTGTCTCAATCCCAAAGTTCTGAAACCGAAACGGATGATGGACAAGACCCGGCAAACACAGCACATCCTCCTCCGAGCACACACCCACCGACGTAGCTCATGAGACAGGTCAGCGGGAGGCATCAGGCAAGAGACGCCTACCCGAGGACTTATAGGCGTCCCTCACCGCGCCAACATCAGCAAACATGGCCCACACCCCACGGAAGTCCCGGGCACCAGGAAGGAGATGTCCAAAGTAGCGAGACTTGCAAAATTTAAAATATAATAAAACGTGGCAACCAAATCCGCTAAGATACATGTCTCACCTGACAAGTCAATCTTAGTTTTAGAAAAATTAGAATTTTAAAAATAGGAAATTGATTTCTGGCACTGACTGAGAACAAAAAAAAGCCAGTTGTAACTTTGTCTTCAGCCTTTCAAAATGACAGTTAAAAATATTAGATAGCGCGGCGTGCAACTTTCTAAGACACTGATCAGATTGCGCGATCCGCGCAATCTGATCAGAGTGTTCGCAAGACGCAAAAATCTTCCATGTATCATTGTGTCATCTGCGTAGCTCAGTACGAAGATTCTGAATGGCCTCTTCACTGGCAGCACACGTCAGTCTCTACCATTGGCTGTGTACCGGCTCACAGTGTCTTGATGAATGATTAATACTCCCTCGTTATGTATGTTAATTGAAATGTCAGGGAATAAGCAAAGATTGTCTATGTAATTAGGAAAAGGTACAAAAGTCATTAATATGTAGCATTTGAAAAAAAGACGATGCGATACGAGGGTCGTTCAGTAGGAGAACAGACAAGGGGAAGAATATCCACCTGTTTTACATGAAATGTACGCGCACATAATGAGCTCGAAGTACACAACACTGAGCAGTGCCACGGTGATCGTTGTTCTTGCACGTCGCATTTATTATGAAATGAATTTCAGTTTTCTGCTGTTCATGGAAGTATGAACGCAGTGGGTCGCGTGCAAAGTAAATGTAAACTTTGCTAGCGACCCGCTCTCGCTCATACTTTCATGAAAAGCAGAAAAAATAATTTATTTTATATATTTACATTCTTTGCCCCTCATCACTGGGCACAAAAATGCTTATAGGGCAAACTTTTAAAGCTGAAAAAAACATCTTCACGCTATTTTTTCTACAAAGAGCGGAACAGCGTTGACGTCACCAACGCCCTCAGAGAACCATGGTTTAGACTGACGTCACTAAATCATGTGACTCGCATCGAGTCATGTTCATGGAAATATGAACTACATTGTTTTCTATAGTTTTACATTAGACTTTACACTAGAAACGTAAATATTCGTTTATGCATTTTGTCTCTGTCAGGATCTAATCTAGAGAAACCAACGAAAACCCAGCGGAACTACAGACACGGAGGCAAAAAACTTATTTCTCGAAAATGTTTCAATTCGGAATCACGTTGTAGTATAAAATGTTTAAAGCGTACTGGAGTTTAGTAACGCAAAAATGCTTTCGTACGCGCAGTGTCTTGTTTACTTTTATATATTACTGACTGTCTTGTTTACTTTTATATATTACTGACTGATACCAGTTTGTAAGGTCATTACGAAAACACACCTATACAAATACATTGTTTCCTCTAACGCCGAAAAATTGAAAATTTTAAGATGAAAAATTGTGATATTTTTCTAATTTCTGCTCAAAATATAGATTGTTGGTGCTCGTTAGAACCGCCTCATCGAGGCGGTTCTAACGAGTATCCACAATCTATATTTTAGAGCAGAATTAAGAAAAAATAAGGATTACCCATCTAAACCCTAGTTTTACTATATAAAAGTGGGGTTCAAAATTATATAAGCGTGTTTTCGTGATGTAACCTGGCGCTAAAGGCACTTAGGGACTACCCCGTTCACTGTATTTAGCAGGCCTATTAACTTTTATACCATTAAAACTGTTAACGTATTGAACAACCCAAGTGAAATTGTTTAGTGAGGCAGTGGGCAAGGCGGAGGGTCAAACTGTTTTATTCTTTTTTGTCTTGTTCTATCTGTGGTCTTCCGTAGTCATACTAACTGCCCACGTATCGAATATGATTCTAGAAATCAGGGTCCAGTTGTTCCAGGCATTGTTAGCTTATCAGCATTCCAAATTTACTCTTCGCAGATGGGTTTTCCCCCACAAAATTGGACTTGAACCCCCGAAATTGATGAGGTCCCATATAAAATTATATTACTACACACTGAGGGTACAAAAATGAATTGAAAGACCAAATGTACCCCCATATTCAAAATGCAATGAGAACTCTGAGCTTAACGAGCTCGTTGGTTGTCAAATTGTTAACTGTTCTAGTGAATAAAATATCTAAAATTTTGTAATTTTTGCTGAAAAATTTTTGAGTATCATTCGCAAAAGCTACTCATATTTTTACAGCAAAACTATCAGCACATTTGGCATATTAACCCATTGTATGCTAGTGGACTCTTCCATTGCTATATGTTGGACAAGTCCATTTGTCATATAAGGGATGGTAGGCATTTTTTCGTTCTTATTCTACGTTTGATGTAAAATTCTGTTAGCAAATAGCGCAGGCCCTGATCAGACGCCGCGTTCTGTGGCGTCTGATCTGGGCCTGCACTGTTTCCAAGGTATCCCTTTAGGGGTTACTCGCATGTAGTGGGTTAAATGATAAAAGTTTAAACGACCTCGTATGTTTTGAACGGCCGGCCCCTGGTTTAAATCCCTCGTACGAAGTATTTGGGTCTTATTTGCCCTGTGCATTAACTATTGCCTGTGTTTATCGAAGTAAATGTCCAATAACTTATTGACCAGCCCTGGCGAGCTTGTTTAGTGAGGCATTGAGGCGCTGCTGATTGTTTTATTCTTTTCTGTCTAAGCCTGACAGCCTGTCTGTCCTCAGCGCTAACTACCGTCTTCGCCTATCATACTGAATGACCAGTTTGTACCCATTAGCTGTCAGTCGAACTGTAATTTCGCTTTCAGGGGGATAACTCTTGTAAAAATATGATGATTTGTTTCATCAATTGGGATGAGCAAATTCTGCACGTGAGTGAGCGTGTGTTTGAGTTTTACGTCTCACCGACAGCTGAGGTCATACGGAGACAGGGACGGGACATCGGTTTAAAGACTCATCCAAAAGTCTGGAGAAGCACGGGATCGATCCTGCGACCGCTGGTTTACAAGGCGAGTAGTGTAACCATTACACCACGGAGGCTTCTATTCTGTACGTTAATGCCAAGAAAAATTGCATATAAAAATGTCGCCTTATATGTCGTCGGCTGCTTCTCCTTTTAAACATTTTGAACATATTTTTACATACAGGCAAACAGTGTGGACCCTGATCGCTGAGGAGCAGTCTAATCTCGGTCCACACTGGTTGCAACAGTGACTTTAAAAGTAAGACAAAAAAGCAGACGACAATTGGTGCGTTCGGCATCTACAGGAAATCTCTTTTTTTACGGAGAGGGTCAGTAAAAAACAAAACTGATAGACTGTCTGCCTGTTGACAGCGTTAACTACTGTCTTTCTGCTCAGTCTTCATGTCAATTTTCGATCGTGTTCTGTCAATCATATTATATAAGACGCGTTAAAATTGTTACATTTGAAATGGCTTTCAGAAGAACTGGCGACAACACATAGGTGTGTGTGGGGGGAGGTGAGGTGTGTGTGATTGTGTGTGTGTGTGTGTTGGGGGGAATGTTATAATTGGAGAACTAGATTGGACTGCATGATGATTCCGCGCCAGGCTGAAACCGACCAAACTTTTGGAATGTCCGTGAAGTTGGCTGCCAGTTGCCAGTTGCCTATTCAATCGGCAACTGGCAAATGGCATCTAACTTCACACTCCGGCTGCCAATTCGTAAACTCAATTGAATTGGCAACTGGCAACCGGCAGCCAGCTGCGAATTCGATTTGAGATAACAACTAAATAGGCAACTGGCAAACGGCAACCAGATGCCACTTCGAAAATTCTATCGAATTGGCAACTGGCATCCAGCTGCCGATTCGATTTGAGACGGATTTAGAGTATAAGAACTGAATAGGTAACTGGCAAACGGCAACCAGATGCCAATTCGATAATTCTAGTGATTTGGCAACTGGCAACTGGCAGCCAGCTACCAATTCGTTTTGAGACAGACTTAGAGTATAAAAACTGAATAGGCAACTGGCAAACGGCAACCAGATGCCAGTTCCCAAACTCAATTGAATTGGCAACTGGCAACCGGCAGCCAGCTGCCAATTCGATTTGAGAGGGTTTTAGAGCCAAACAACTGAATAGGCAACTGGCAAACGGCAATTAAATGCCGATTCGCAAATTGAATTTGATTGGCAACTGGCAACTGGCATTAAGCTGCCGATTCGATTTGAGGCGGGTTTAGAGTATAAGAACTGAATAGGCAACTGGCAAACGGCAACCAGATGCCAATTCGAAAATTCTTGTGAATTGGCAACTGGCAGCTGCCAATTGAGAGGGTTTAAGAAAAAAAACAACTGAATAGGCAACTGGCAAACGGCAAGCAGATGCCAACTAGATAATTTTATTGAATTGGCAACTGGCAACTGGCATCCAACTACTGATTTGCCAGATGCTTATTCAATAATTCTAGTTAATATGCAACTGGCAACTGGCAGCCAGCTGCCAATTCGTTATGAGACGGATTTAGAGTATAAGAACTGAATAACAACTGAATAGGCAACTGACAAACGGCAACCAGATGCCAGTTCCCAAACTCAATTGAATTGGCAACTGGCAACCGGCAGCCAGTCGCCAATTCGATTTGAGAGGGTTTTAGAGCATAACAACTGAATAGGCAACTGGCAAACGGCAACCAGATGCCAGTTCGTAAATTCTATTGAATTGGCAACTGACAACTGGCAACCAGCTGCCGATTCGTTTTGAGACGGGTTTAGAGTATAAGCACTGAATAGGCAACTGGCAAACGGCGACTAGATGCCAATTCAAAAAATTCCAGTGAATTGGCAACTGGCAACCAGATTCCAGTTCGCAAATTCTATTGAATTGGCAACTGACAACTGGCATCCAGCTGCCAATTCGTTTTGAGACGGATACAGAGTATAAGAACTGAATAGGCAACTGGCAAACGGCAACCAGATGCCAGTTCGCAAACTCAATAGAATTGGCAACTGGCAACCGGCAGCCAGCTGCCAATTTGATTTTTCGAAAACTGGGACAAATTCAGTTACGGTGAGTGCTGTCAAATGTTTTAAAATGTAAATTCTTTCAATAACCCTAGCCGTGTCAAATGCTTTGGTGAGGTGAATAAAGGTCATTTAGAGGCGCATGTCCTGTTCCTGGCAAGCCAAATCCTAGGTTGCCTGCCAAATCCAAGGTTCAGACGGATGCGCTTGATGAGTACCTCTTTGCTGTTGACAGAGGCAAAGGGTGCTACAACATATGAGAAGATGCAAGCACGTGTAGTTAAATTTTTTATGCCCCGCCATTCAACAGCGGCGGGGTATTATGTTATACCCTCCAAAGTTTTGACTGTCCGTCCGTCCGTCCGTCCGTACGTAGGTACTGTCCGTCAGCGCCTCATAGCTTCGTGTCCGCTCCATAACTCTGATACTGTTTGAGATATTTTCATGAAACTTCACCGATAAATAGATCACTATGAGACGACGTGCAGAACATATTATGTTATACCCTCCAAAGTTTTGAGTGCCCGTCCGTCCGTACGTACGTCCGTCAGCGCCTCATAGCTTCGTGTTCGCTCCATAACTCTGATACTGTTTGAGATATTTTCATGAAACTTCACCGATAAGTAGAACACTATGAGACGACGTGCAGAACATATGAACCGTAATTCTGATTTTTTACTTTTGGAGTTGTTGCCCTTTGAACTCTCTAAAACCCTCTCAAATCGAATTGACAGCTGGCTGCCGGTTGCCAGTTGCCAATTCAATTGAGTTTGCGAACTGGCATCTGGTTGCCGTTTGCCAGTTGCCTATTCAGTTCTTATACTCTAAATCCGTCTCAAAACGAATTGGCAGCTGGCTGTCAGTTGCCAGTTTCCAATTCACAATGATTTTCGAATTGGCATCTGGTTGCCGCTTGCCAGTTGCCTATTCAGTTCTTATACTCTAAACCCGTCTCAAATCGAATAGGCAGCTGGATGCCAGTTGCCAGTTGCTAATTCAATAGAATTTGCGAATTGGCATCTGGTTGCCGTTTGCCAGTTGCCTAATCAGATGGTATGTTCTAAAACCCTCTCAAATCGATTTGACAGCTGGCTGCCGGTTGCCAGTTGCCAATTCAAAAGTGTTTGGGAACTGGCATCTGGTTGCCGTTTGCCAGTTGCCTATTCGGTTCTTATACTCTAATCCCATCTCAAATCGAATCGGCAGCTGGATGCCAGTTGCCAGTTGCCAATTCAATAAAATTTGCGAATTTGCATCTGGTTACCGTTTGCCAGTTGCCTATTCAGTTCTTACACTCTAAAACCGTCTCAAAACGAATCGGCAGCTGGCTGCCAGTTGCCAATTCACTAGAATTATCGAATTGGCATCCGGTTGCCGTTTGCCAGTTGCCTATTCAGTTGTTATGTTCTAAAACCCTCTCAAATCGAATTGGCACCTGGCTGCCGGTTGCCAGTTGCCAATTCAATTGAGTTTGCGAACTGGCATCTGGTTGCCGTTTGTCAGTTGCCTATTCAGTTCTTATACTCTAAATCCGTCTCAAAACGAATTGGCAGCTGGCTGCCAGTTGCCAGTTACCAATTCACTAGAATTATCGAATTGGCATCTGGTTGCCGTTTGTCAGTTGCCTAGTCAGTTGTTATGTTCTAAAACCCTCTCAAATCGAATTGGCAGCCGGCTGCCGGTTGCCAGTTGCCAATTCAATTGAGTTTCCGAACTGCATTTTGTTGCCGTTTGCCAGTTGCCTATTCAATTCTTATACTCTAAATCCGTCTCAAAACGAATTGGCAGCTGGCTGCCAGTTGCCAGTTGCCAATTCACTAGAATTATCGCATTGGAATCTGGTTGCCGTTTGCCAGTTCTTATACTCTAAACCCGCCTCAAATCGATTCGGCAGCTGGATGCCAGTTGCCAGTTGCCAAATCAATAGAATTTGCGAGTTAGCATTTGGTTGGCGTTTGACAGTTGCCTATTCAGTTGTTATCTCAAATCGAATTGGCAGCTGGCTGCCGGTTGCCAGTTGCCAATTCAATTGAGTTTACGAATTGGCAGCCGGAGTGTGAAGTAAGATGCCATTTGCCAGTTGCCGATTGAATAGGCAACTGGCAACTGGTAGCCAACTTCACGGACATACTTTTGGACTGCAAGATGATTCCGCGCAAGGCTCAAACCGGCCAAACTTTTGAGAACTGGTAAACCGTATAGAGGGTCTATTCCTACCCAGAAAAATATGTTGCGAGTCGGACTGTGGCTTAAACCCGAGCGATTTCTTTTGGCGGTAGGGCTTCATATGCCATATCATCTCAATGTAGCGTAAAGGTCCCACAAATTCGGAAGCATCTGCTCCAAAATGACCTAAATTGTGTTGACGGTATCATAAAACTTCTAAGCTGAGATCTTACACCTGTAGTCATTTCATATAAAACTTATGAAACGAGCCTCTCCACGAGTGTAAGGTTCTGTTTATTTTATAGATTTTACCTGTTAACATGTTTTCGAAAGAATTTCAATAGAAAGCATAAGGTTGTCATGGATGACATGACGTTACGCGCCATTTGTTACACAAACGCGGTATCCACTATTTATCAAAAGACGTCGCGTCTGAGAGTGTAATAACGTCATTTATCATATGACGTCGCGTCTGAGAGTGAAATAACGCCATGTAATATTTTCGATAATCCACTAGTGGATTAAATATGCAAATTAGCTAGATACGTCCCGTAACGTTACATGTATGGCGTCCTTATCGACGTCGCGTTTACTAATGGCGGAATATTGACATTTTTTGTAAACAATCGTGAATAAAATACGCTTTAAGTGTCATATGATAAATAGAATTTTGCATTCGTGCCCATGTATTATTGAATTTATTAAACTCGTTGAGGAAAAGGGATAAAATGCTCGGCAAAGCCTCGCATTTTATCCCTTTTCCTCAACTCGTTTAATAAATTCCATAATACATGAACACTTATGTAAGATCCTCTATGTAATAAATCGATAATCCAATAATGGACTAAACATGCAAATTGGCTAGAGACGCGCCGTAACGTTACGTGTACGACGTACTTAACGACGTCTCGTTAACTAGCGGCGGAAAATTGACATTTTTTGTTAAACAGTCGTGAATAAAATGCGTTTCAAATGTCATATGATAAATAGAATCATACGTTTGAAACCAGTTTGTAGTATTTTCAAACACGTTGTAAAATAGAAGTGAAGGCAATGGTCAGAAAACGATACAATCAACCCACAGCTCCCATCAGACACACCGAAGGGAAAGAAGCACAAACATGAAACAACTAGACCCTAATGGAAACATCAATAGCGGAAAGCCAAAAGGACAGTTACTGGCTATCCAAAACAAAATAATATAAGCGATACACACACTCAAAGACAAACCATAACAAAACCCTAAAGCCTGTAAGCCTTCACATTACAGTCATAATTCTCGAAATCGACGTCAATAAGGGTACTTTCATAAAATATTGAATAACTTGCTTAAAACACGGAGAATATTAGTAAAATAAAATGTTTTGTGCTTTAGAAAATGGTCTGACTGGAAATCTAAATATAGCATACCCATGCAATTTTGTCCGAAAGGGCGTTTTCTTGCGTCAAGGACCATATGTTTATTAAACATTTTTTCAAACGTTCAGATACGCTTTGTGTGTATGTATCATTATCATTTCTCACGTATGCCATCACGAAAATACGTCTATATAATTTTGACCACCTTGAACGCCACTTTTATACAGTAAAACTGGGGTTTACAGGGGTAACACTTATTTTGCTTATTTCTACTCTTAAATATAGATTGTGGGTACTCGTGAGAACCTGTTTCTCACGAGTACCCATGATCTATTTTTTGAGCAGAAATAAGAAAAATATAACAATTTTTTATCTTAAAATTTTCATTTTTTCGGCGATAAAGATTACAATGTATTTGTATAGGAGTGTTTTCATAATGTTACACATGGCTGCTCTCTAACGTCGCCACAAATGCCGGGGCCCAGAGCTAGCAAGGATAGTGATACAGAATCGGAACACGTGGGTGGGGTGATACGGAATTCTGTACTTTCGGGTCGGACAACTGCTAGTAGACATCAGTATTATAAAAAAAAATAGATTTATTACACGGAATTGCTAACGTTATTATCCCTTTATATACAGGCGGATTGGAGAGTTAAAAATGAGAAATCTCAAAACATATAATTTCTTTTCGTGTTAAAGATTTGCAGTTATAATGGCATATTTTCTGTGCTATTCATTTATAATTTAAAATTTCACCCCTGGACAGGACTTTGAAAATGAATGATTAATGGATTTGATGATAGGGCGTATTATTTTCAATGCCTGATATAGATATTTTAATGAAAAAGCAGGCCATGATTAATATTTAAGTGAAGAACATTATACTTATGTATTTAGTCTGAATGTAAGGATTTCTGGTCCCAATTTTGTCCATTTGTCAGCTCGTTTAGTCTGAAATTTTGTTCTGACAAACAAAATAGCAGCAGGCTAACAGGTCCGTGTAATCAATACCTTTGTAGGAGCCAGTAGCACCGGGAGTCAAACATTGGGTTATACATCCTGGTACTAACAGCGTTGTCCGGTGCTTACGTTTGAGAACTTTAACCGCATCGCCGTACCGCAAGATTGTAGAAATGGCGTTACACTTCTCACCCTCATCTCTTGGTTTCTTTCCGAAGTCACACACTCCTCGCTAGGCTGACCAGAGGGCGGTACCTATGCAACACACAAAGTACATTTACTTCTTCCATCCTAACGGGCCTCCGTGGCCTAGTGGATAAGAGCGCTGACTCTTAGTCATTAGGTCTCTCACCGCCGTAGGTTCGAGCCTCGCTCGGGCCACGTGTGAGACGCCAAGTTCTGCAACGGATGGTCAGGTGGTTTTTCTCCGGGTACTCCGGTTTTCGCCCACCTCTGATTAACGATCGGCTCGATATGAGTGAAATAATCTTGAAAGGGCCGTAAAACCCAAACCAAAAAAAAAAAAAAAAAAAAAAACTTCTTCCATCCCACCTCTGACACCAAAGTTTCACGTAACGTACATGTAGTGTAAACCGGATCTTCCACGAAGGCAAACCTCGATATCCGTTCCTTTCCTTTATCACGAAAACACGCCAATATAATTTTAACTCCATTGAACCCCACTTTTATATACCAAAACTGGGGTTTACAGTGGTATACATTATTTTTCTTATTTCTGCTCTAAAATATAGATTGTGGATATTCGTTAGAACCACCGCCATGAGGCGGTTCTAGCGAGTACGCGAACTCTATATTTTGAACAGAAGTAACAAAAATATCACAATTTTTCATCTAAAAATTTCGTGTTTTTTTTTTCGGCGGTAAAGTTTACAATGTATTTGTATAGGCGTGTTTTCGTAATATCGTCCAACGGTTTCCAGTCATTTCGTACCCAAGTCATTTCGTACCCTAGTCAATTCGTACCATTTTGGTCATTTCGTACCCGTTTTATTTTGCAATTTGGTCATTTCGTACCCACTTTGGTCATTTCGTACCCTATTTGGTCATTTCGTACCCACTCTAATTTTTTTCTAGGAAAGGTTTTTGGTTATTTCGTACCCTCTTTAGTCATTTCGTACCAACTTTTAATTTTTTTCTGGGAAACGTTTTTGGTTATTTCGTACCCCATTTTTCAAACGTAGGTACCAAATGACTTTGGTATGATATGAATTGTTTTAAAGCTTTTCTGTAGGTCACCTGAGCCGAATGTCCAGGGGGAACTGTTGTGATTGGTCACCATCCGTCGTCGTCCGTCCGTATGTCCTTTCACAATTTCTGTAAATGACATCTTCTCAACCACTGAAGAGATTTTGACGAAACCTGACAAAATGGTCGGTGGATGGACCTCTCTAAAAGATGTTCAAAGAATTCCATTCCATGCAAAACCCTGGTTGATATGGCAACAAAAAAGGGAAAAACTAGAAAAACTTTAAAAAATCTTCTTGTCTTGAAACCAGAAGTCCAATGTCTTTGATATTTGGTATGACGCTTCATCTAGTGGACATCTACCAAGATTGTTAAATTTAGAGCCACGGGGCAAAAAATGGCCCGCCCCGTGGCCCAGCTGTTTTACATAGGCTCCATGGAAAACCTTTAAAAATCTTTATCTCTGAAACCCAAAGGCCCAGGTAATTGATGTCGAGGCGGCTTTAACGAATTTCAACAATCTTTGCTTGGAGCAGAAATATGAAAAATATCACAAGTTTTTATCGGAAAATTCTCTTTAATAAAGAAGGAAAGAAATAACGAATAAGATATAAAAAATAAATAAATAAATAAATAAATAGTCCCTTAGTCTGTCGGTCTTTCCCAGATACGAAATGACCAAATGACTTGGGTACGCATTGACTATTTTAAAGTCATTTCGTAACCGTTTTGGTAAATTCGTACCTTTTGGTCAATTTGTACCCAGGTACGAAATGACCAAAACGGTTACGAAATGACTTGGGTACGAAATGGTTGTTAGTGGGTACGAAATGACCGAAAAATGGGTACGAAATGACCAAAATGGTACGAAATGACTAGGGTACGAAATGACTTGGGTACGAAATGACCGGTTACCCGTCCAACAACCAACCGCTCTATCCGCATAGCCACAAGAGCCGACTCTTACATCAAGGCTGTAGAAGTGGTATATTTCAGTAATTATACCCTTTACCACACTCTAGGCAAATTCAGCAGAGGTGACAAAACTTATAAAAATTTTGTCATTATTATTTTCCCCTGAATTCAGATTTTGACATTTAATGCAAATTATCTCCAATGGGGGCCATTTGCACGAAATGTCAAACTCTGTTTTCTTAGTAAAATAAGAGAAATATTTTAAAATGTCGCCTGCTGAAATTTTTAACCAGAGCACTAAGAGTTAAAAGTCGAATGTCAGTGACTCCGTCCCGAACACACTTGGCACTGCATCGCTGGTACCTGATACTGTCCGTCTGTTGACAGCGTTCTTTAGCATAGAAGCGAGAGTTTAAAACTTTTTCCCGATTTGAAGAACAAAGTGAGGTGTGTGTGTATGGGGGGGGGGGGGGGGGGGGGGGTGCGATTGTGTCGTGTTTCTTGCTTACAGTAGGACAAGCTCTGCTGTCTTTGCAGCATGCATTACGAAAACACGCCTTAACAGATACATTGTAACCTTTATAGCCGAAAAATGACAATTTTAAGATGAACAATTGTGATATTTTTCTTTTTTCTGCTCAAAATATAGATTGTGGATACTCGTTAGAACTGCCTTATCGAGGCGGTTCTAACGAGTAGGCCAACCCACAATCTTTATTTTAGAGCAGAAATACGAAAATGTAAACGCCAGTTTCACTATACAGTATGGGGTTTAAGGGGGGCGGGCAAAATTAAACAGGCGTGTTTTCATGATGTATATGTGTCCCACACTTTCATCTCGTGTCTACTGTCTTTTCTATCTCTTTTCTCCCTTTCTCTGAGAGACGACACAAAATGACCTGACGAGTACCCACAATCTATATTTTAGAGCAGAAATAAGAAAAATAAGATATTTCTGCTCAAAATATAGGTTGTGGATACTGGTTAGAACCGCTTCATCGAGGCGCTTTCAACGAGTACTCACAATCTATATTTTAGAGCAGAAACAAGAAAAATAAGGTCCACCCCTGTAAACCCCACTTTCACTATACAAAAATTGGGTTTTAGGGGTCAAAATTATATAGGCGTGTTTTCGTGACGAGAAGGTGTCCCCCACTTTAACCCTTGTCCTGCTAATCCCAGATATGCCTTATCTTTGAAACAATGTAGATCCAGATCAGATGGCTTCTGACGAAGCCATCTGATCAGGATCTACATTGTTTGCCATTCAGATTGTGAATTTGTTGCAATAATTTGCATCATGTAATCTAATTGGTTGATAATCGGTAGTGGGTGTGGCATTTATAAATATTCAGCAGGACAAGGGTTAATCTCGTCTTTTCTGTCTCTACTTCTATCTATTTTCTCCCTTTCTCTGAGAAACGACACAAACTGACCCACAAGGACTGGCGTGTCGTTAAATCCCAACATAATCAATCAATTTCAGAACAAAGATAGGGATATTATAAGGGCCCTTTTCTTATGGATCGCCTCCTTAATTTTAACAAATTGCGGTTTTTAAAAACATACTGTATCATAAACTATCAGAGATAACAAAGTAAACAACTTTATATTGAATGTCGTCTGGTCATCATTATGTTTGATGTCACTGAGCAGACGACTTAAGTTTGCTTACAGACGACACAAGTCTTCCGTATGACATTACGTCATCAGCGCGTGGTGTGACATTTTAGGCAGTCATGATAATGAATGAATAAATGAGCAATATGAGCCTAGTCACGGTAAAACGTCTCCGCGAAGTACAAGCAGGTAAGGCAATCTGGACTGCTCAGCCATATAGACTTGGATGAGTCTTGAAAATGTAGATACAGGAAGGGAAGGGATTGCTCTATTCCGGCCGAGATTACGAAAACACGCCTATACAAATACATTGTAAACTGTAACGCCGGAAAAATGAAAATGTTAAGATGAAAAATTGTGATATTTTTCTTATTTCTGCTCAAAATATGGATTGTGGGTACCCGTTGGAACCGCCTCAAAGAGGCGGTTCTAACGAGTACCCACATCTATATTTTAGAGCAGAAAAAATAAGGTTTACCTCCTGTAAACCCCCAGTTTTACTATATAAAAGTGAAGTTCATGGGGATCAAAATTATATAGGCGTGTTGTCGTGATATTTTGAAAAAGTTTGCATGCAAAATGCAACAGACGACATTAATAGACGGCATTTTCAAATGCAGTTTTTCTTGGCATCTTAATGATTAATACTGTCTTTGCTCGTAGGTGCTTCGCCAGTGGTCGCGTGCATTTAAATAAAGTGTTGAAAATAAATTAAAAATATTTTTTCTTTTGTCGCTTAAAGGCTTCCATAATTCATATTAAACGAAGCAGACTAATTGTTTGCTCGCAGACGACAGGTTTCTGAATGGAAAGTACGAAGTCGGTTGAAATGAAAACAACAATTTATAATCCTTCCGGATAAGAGAGATACTTAACATTATGATAATACATACGTGAGATGTCATATCTTTTTCTCATGCAAATGTGTGATGAGTTCAACGTTGGAACACATTGCACAGGTCCGAGAAAACTGTGCCGAGACTTAATCAGAAGCGTTGCTGGTGAATAGGGGGCAACGCGAATCAGTGCAGCCGAGAGGAAACATTTTCAGCAAAGCTGTCTTTCTTAAACCTCTCAAAGAGTGCTCTACATGCAACATGCAGTTTAGAGCCAAGAATGACCTCATTAACCAATTTTAACATCACGTGAACAGGTCCGTGAAATGAACACCCACATAAACCCCACTTTATACAGAGAAAACTGTGGTTTAAGGGGGTACACATCATTTTTCTTATTTCTGCCCCAAAGCATAGGTTGTGGGTACTTGTACTCATTGAGGCGGTTCTAACGAGCACCCACAACCTATGCTTGAAGTATAAAAATATTTTTTTTTTACAAATTTTCATCTCGTTTAGACATTCAGGATTCTGACCACGAATCGCTACGATTTGATGAATCGCGGTGGACCGTAGTGACTCGTAGCAGCCCCGTAGTAGCACCGTAGAAGGATCCGTCGTGATTCGTGGTGATCCGTGATGAACCGTACTGATTCGGGAACGTCCACGTTTATAACATTCGTGGAGCGTCTACGGTTTATGTGGGCGTGGTTTAGATCATAGCGCAACCGTGACGCCACCGTAGACATCCGTAGTAGTACCGTGAGTATATCCTCTGGCATCCCTGTGGTTCCGTAGGGAACCATAGACTCCTTGCCACCAGGATCCAGAACGGACGCTCACGGTGAGCTACGGTGGCTGTACGGTTATGCTACGGACGACTACGGTGCATCACGGTATGCCACGGTCCTCCTACGGACGAGTCCGGAAGCAGTACGCGGTCCTTCACGGTATGCTACGGTTCTTCTACGATATCACTACGATTACGCTACGGTGCATCACGAATACGGTCTGACTACAGTTAGCTACGACTCATGCCGATCTAGCAAGAATGCGTGCACGAATGACTATGGTCGAGCTACGGTATACCACGATCTGTCAAGGAATGCGTCGGTATTTGAGCCTTCCATTACCACACTTTCAGAGGACAACATTGGAGCCTTATCTAGACCAGCCAATTCAGAAATCGTATATAAATTGTACCTCATTTGTTTTCTTCTGAATGTGACGATTGCTCACCTTGTGTATAAGAAATAAGTCAATCTGTTAGATTTGGAGGCAGACTGAGATTGCGTTCCATGTCATCATCGTTAGGAACCTGACTTGCTAAGTCTTCAGAAATTGGTGCGGGAATTAGGCTCTCAGGTTGTTGCGAGCATTGCTTGCGCTTTCCTTTCCCTGACTCTGAGGAGACCGCCTCTCTCTTCGGCGCCATGCTTTTCGTCCGAAGGCTGAAGCAATACTTAAAATTTGATAATGGTTGGTTGCAATTACGTCACGTGATCGTCGTCATTCGTAGACGATCGTAGTAACCCGTGGCGCTTCCGTCAATAACCGTACAAGTACAGTGTCACATCGTAGTGGCACCGTCATCAACCGTAGGACCACCGGGAAGAACAGTACAAGAACCGTATCGCACCGTAGCGGCACCGTTATCAACCGTAGGACTACCGGGAAGAACCGTACAAGAACCGTATCGCACCGTAGCGGCACCGTTATCAACCGTAGGACTACCGGGAAGAACCGTGACAAACCGTGGTCATTACTGGCGCAGTTCGCCATGGACTCGTCTAAACACCGTACTGGGGCCGTTGAAAACCGTAGTAGCACCGTGTTCATCCGTAGATAACTTAATTTTCACCACGGTTCAACACGATACTCCACGATTTTTGAAACCGTTTAGAACCGGTATGGATCCTGGTTAGAACCGTGACTGTGTAAACGAGGCCTTAGGAGGCCTTCATGCGGACTGAACAAATTATTTGTCTAAATCACGACAGAAGTAAGGGCGAGGATTGTGGCCACGTAAAATCGATTTAAGCCCCCCAGTGGAAATCTTTCCGCTGACCGTTCCAAGGCGGTTCTTCTGTGGCGGTTTATTTATGTTGTTGTTTGTTTCTTACTGTGTGTATCACTTGTGTCTTTTTATTTTGGATGGCCATATGGCCATTTTGTGGGAAAGTGACTGTCCTTATGGCCTTCCTTTGTTTAGGTTTCCATTATGGTCTGGTCGCTTAATGTTTGTGTTTCTTTCCCGTTGGTGTCTTTGATGGATGGAGTAAGTTAATTGTATCGATTCCTGATCTTTGTTTTACTTCTACTTTTCAAATAGTTTCATCAGAAAAATGACCGTTTTGGAGGTATGAATGAATGCAATGTGCATACTGGTGTGTTTTCATAACGATGTGAACTTTCTGAACATATCTATTTTTAACTAAACAGTGTATAGGCGTTAACAAGTAAAATTTTCAGCTTTTGATTTTCAGTTCGATGTAAAACGTCTGTCTTCTGTTTCTCAAGGCAAACCACATTTTTGAAAAACTTTGAACGATTAACACAATGTTAACATATGTTTAATTTTGAATTTGTCCGCGCCCATTTGATACATGTACCAACACTTTTAGAAGTTCTTGAAATAAATATCTCTGTAAGCCCCACTTTATATAGAGTGGTTTACAGGAGGTGTAAAAATGTTCTTCTTCTTTTTGTTTGCTCATGTGCTGCAAGACATAGGTTGTGGGTACTCATTAGAACCGCCTCATTGAGGCGGTTCTAATAGGTACCCATAACCTATATTTTTGGTATAAATAACAAAAGAAATCCCAAATGTTAATCAGTACATTAATCCTTTCAGAGATATGAAAGGAAGCACAATGTCGCATGGATGCAAAAACGTATTGTTGAGGAGAATAGCTACATCTGACCGACATCCCACCATTTGTACAAGATAGACATCTTTCGCGACTTCATGTGTGCTGCCCCGAAAACTGAGCCCCTCGGAGAAAAGGGTCCTCTAAGAAAAGGGTCTACCGGTTAATGGAAGATTGTTCACCTCAAAAGCAATTCTTTATCCTTATTGATCAAGAAGACAAAATACAGTAACATTCCTATATTAAGACCATTTTTGAACAGTCCCAAAGGTGGTCTCTTACTAGTCAAAGATACTGAGTATAGACAACACTAAGAAACTTAAAAATAAATTTTAAATTTTGAGCAATTCCAATATTAAGACACCTAAAATTAAAACTAATTCCGCTTTTGAAAAACTTATCTTTAAGGGGCACTTAATCTTTCTTTGTGTGTTCTGCTTGCAGTGTCCTCTGGTCAGGGACCACCTTTGGCACTGTTCAAAAGTGGTTTTAAAGACCACTTTTGAACAGTCTAAAAGGTGGACTTAATATAGAAAACTGTATTATGTATGTTTTAAAAGAAGAATAAATCTCAATTTTAGTTGGTCTTCATAGCGGAATTCCACTGTGTTCATGACAGAGTTATCTTCCCCTGAAATGTATTAGTCAATTTAACTGACTGAAACTGTCTCATGCAGTTTGTTGTGCCAGTCCACCAAAATACAGTAAAATTCCACTATTAAGACCACCAAAAATTAAGACTAAGCGTATTGTTCTTTCTTTGTGTTTTCTACACCTGGGGCCAGTTGTTCAAAGCATTGTTAGCTTAACGAGCTCGTTAGTGGTCAAATTGTTAACTCTTCTAGCAAGTACAATATCGTAAATTTTGGCTTTTTTGCTGAAAAAATGTGAGCATTTTTTCAGCAAAACTTTCAGCATATTTGCGATATTTAATGATCAAAGTTTTAACGATTCGTTAACTAACGACGTCGTTAGTTTTGAAGAACAGGTCGCTGGTGTCTTCGCTTAAGAGGTCACCTTTGGGACTGTTCAAAAGTGGTCTCAAACTTTTGAACAGTCCTTAAGGTGGGTTAAATATAGGCATTTTACTGTACGCGCATCATGTGAGGTTTGTAGAACTTGAAATTTTCATTTCATCACAATGTTGTAAAGGTCCCACAAAATCGGAAGCGGCTTCTCCCAAATGATCTAAGCAGTGTTGACCGGGATGTAAAACCTCATCACAAGCAAACAAACACGTTCATGTCATGAACATCCCTATAAACCCCACTTTATACAGAGAAGACTGGAATTTACAGGGGTATACATTGGTATTCTTATTTCTGCTCTTAAACATAGGTCGTGGGAACTCATTAGAACCGCCGGTTCTAACGAGGACACTCAACCTATGTTTGGTGTATAAAAAGGACAATATCACATTTTTTATCATAAAAATATCTGGATAACTCAAAAAGTTCCTAATATTTCTGCCTAGGTACATGTAGGTTTTCATTTCAGGGCGGTATAGTCCAATGTACACAGACAACCTGTCCCAGCACTGAGGGCTGCTATGTTATACTCTTCGATAACTTCCAAGACAAGAAATGCTGCGATGTTTGTAAAGGTATGGCAATAATAAATAAATTAATTAAATTTTAATTTAAATTTATCATGAGAATGTAATAACGCCATGTATTAAATTCGGTAATCCTGTTGTGTATTAAATATGCAAATTAGTTAAATGAGCATCGTAACGTTACACATACGTCATCCTTAATGAAGACGCGTGTATTAATGGCGGACTATTGGTATTTTTTGTTAGAAAATAGCCATCAGAAAAGATGGTAAATCCCCCGAACAAAAGCCTTCAGAAGATTGTTAACAATTCTTACACAGCGCGTCTATATAGGCAATGGAAAATAACTGTGTTTTATTCTACAACAAATCACGACAAGGAAGAGCGTGACGAGTGACGTCATTAAAAACTGCCTATTGATGCCGTCACTAGTCGATTTCCTTGACGTTGGACGGTGTTACGTCATATTCTCGCATCGAAAACGTTAGAAAATGATGTAAATGCATGTGTTTCAGTCGATAATTTTAGCGGGATGTCTTCTAACAATGGCGAAAATTTGTGAGATTTTGAAGGAAACAACAGCATAATTACCGATTTTCGGCTGTTAGAATCGAAATAGATCAGCCCTAGTCTGTGATTTGATGAGTAATAAATCACAGTTTGTCGGTCAGTTGTAAGTAGACAAATCACGCGCGCTATGCGCTCGTGAGTTGATCTACTTTACAACTGACCTCCAAACTGTGATTTATTCCCCAACAAATCACAGTTAGAGCTGATCTATTTCTTAAATAGAAAGTGCATAAGAATTAAAATACCCTAGTTTTGTTTGTTTGATCTTAGGTTTAATGTCTGCGGTCTCCGTCAACACTGTATTTGAGACATTGCTTCCAATTTTGTGGGACTTTTACCCGACATTGAGATGAAATGACATCTCAAGCCCTGTCACCCAATGAAACCAACAGGGTTTATAAGCATGGATGGTCCGACTCGCATTGCTTTGCCTGGGCAAGCTTAGATCCTATAAGCGGTTTACCAGTACTCGTGTGCGGTCGGTTTCAGCTCTGCGTGGAAGCATCATGCAGTCCATCTATTTCTTCAAGCCCCGATGGATGGGGGCCAAAACTTCACTAGTAAGCCCACAGTTTATGTTGTATATGCAATGTTTATTGAGACTATCTTCACCTAATGATACTAAGGAGCGCTTCTCAACAAGATGGAAATCTAAGATTTACAATGCACAAAGTACGGGTATACTGAGTTGTGGTTCTTGCACATGAAATGCCTTTTCAACCTTATGTATACGACTGTGGCAAGTATCAGCAATATATCTCGAAGTTATTGGAGTATGGCCATCACAAGATTATACTGTCTGGGGAGATAACTAAAAACCCAAGGCACTCAGAATTGTGGTTCTTGCGCATGACACGCCTGCTAGACCTTGTGTACATCTGTACATAGTACCAGCAATATGTCTCGAAGGGTATTGGAGATACGGTGATCACAAGCTGGCCATGCTGTTATATTGGAAGGGGATGTAACTCAAATACCACAGCACCAAGAGTTATTGTTCTTGCGCTTGACATGCCTTGTATACAATTGTGCCAAGTTCCTTCAATAAATCTCAAGTGGTATTGGAGTTATGGCCATCATAAGGTTATATTGTCAGGGGAGATAACCAAAAAAAAACCAGGGCACCCAGAGTTGTAATTCTTGCGCCTGAGACCTGCATAGCCTCATGTACATCTGAATCAAGTACCATCAATATGTCTCAAAGGGTAATGGAGATACGGTGATCACAAGTTGGTCATGCTGTTATATTGGAAGGAGAGATAACTCATATACCATAGCACCCAGAGTTGTTGTTCTTAGGTATGACACGTCATCTCAACCTTGTATACAAGTGTGCCAAGTATCATCAATATATCTAAAAGTGTATTGGAGATATGACCATCCTAAGGTTATAGTGTCAGGGGAGATAATTAAAAAATCAGGGCACACAGGGTCGCGGTTTTTGCTCATGACACGCCTGCTTAACCTCATGTACAACTGTACAAAGTACCATCTATATATCTCAGAGAATTGGAGATATGGCCATCACAAGGTAATGATTCTATTTTATTGGAAGGGGAGATAACTAAAAAGCCATAGCAACCAGAGTTGTGGTTTTGCGCATGACTTGTCGTCTCAGCCTTGTGAACAACTGTGCCAGGTACCATCAATATATTTCAAAGGGTATTGGAGTTATGGCCATCACAAGGTAGTCACTCTGTTTTGTTAAAGGGAGAGATAACTAAAAAACCGTGGCAGTCAGAGATGTGGTTCTTGCGCATGACATCCGTCTCAGCCTTGTGAACTATTCTGCCAGGGACCATCAATGAATCTCAAATGGTATTGGAGTTACGGCCATCACAAGATCGCTTCTACGGACGGACGGACGGACGGACGGACAAATGGACGCCAGGCTGATCGCTATATCCCCCGAACCTATTCGGTCGGGGGATAAAAAGTGAATTATTAAATTATTTAAAATCGTTGAGTACATGTATTTAACGGGCTTCCCTGGCCTAGAGGATAGAAGCGCTCATCTCTCACCGCTGTGGTTCGAGCCTAGCTATGGTTATTTTTCAGGCTGTGACTTCGAGGGGAAGAGTTATAACAGTAGCACCAGTTGGGCAAGCCCTGAGGACCCGTGTGAGACCATTTCCTGTGAGGTAAATATGTTCTATAAAAGGGTTATCCTTTGGAAGCAAGGAATACACAACAGAACTGAAAATATGGAGTGTATATGTTTTCTGGGCCAGACTAGCTAGTTTCAGCCAATTAGGCCTCATCAGTTCGAATCCTATACTTACCACCGTCTATCACGAAAGTCAACTATATACTTTTGACCCCCTTGAATCCCGCATTTATATAGTAAAACTGGCGTTTACAGGAGTAAACAGTATTTTTCTTATTTCTGCTCTAAATATAGATTGTGGGTACTCGTTAGAACTGCCTCGATTTCTGCTCTAAAATATAGATTGTGGGTACTCGTAAGAACCGCCTCATCGAGGCGGTTCTAACGAGTACCCACAATCTATATTTTGAACAGAAATAAGAAAAATGTCACATTTTTGTATCTGAAAATTGTCATTTTTCGGCGATAAAATTTACAATGTATTTGTATAGGCGTGTTTTTCGTAATGATACAATCCATTTAAAACATGGAACAGTGGGGTTTTACACGGGCGTACATGTACAGTCGAAGTTCAATGGCTCGAACACCTTTAGAACCTCGAAAATCTGTTCGAGACAGGGGTAGTTCGAGCCACTGAGGTTACTGTCAGGAGGCATAACGACATACTTTTAGACATCTTTTCGGTGTTCTATAATGAATATGTATGCTGTATGTACTCATTAGAATCGCCTCATTGAGGCGATTCTAATGAGTACACACAGCATACATTTGCAAGATAAAAGACTAAAATCTCCTTAATTATCTTCCACTATTACTTATGTAGAGGATTTCGCTAGGGGCTCAAGAATGGGTTCGACACATCCATGGTGAACGAGCCATCGGTGTTCGAGCCATCGAGGCTCTACTGTAATTAAGACTAATACCGCTTTTAAAAGCATAGTTGAAAGGTTTCATCAACATGTAATCATCTAGTAAGCGACCACCTTTGGGTCTGTTCAAAAGTGGTCTTAAAGACCACTTTTGAACAGTCCAATAGGTGGTCTTATTATAGGAATTTTACTGTATGTCAGAAAACCGTATACATTAAAAGGTTTAGCACAATTCAGTATATTGCTTCAAGGTGGCACCGATGAATTAGAGGTACCACAATTTTCAAATATGGCAAGAATTTGCAATGTTTGGTTGGTAGATTTGAGGTTTACGCATCCCCACCCCGCTCAACACTATATAGACCATTTTGGAGACGTTCCTTCCAATTGTTTGGGACTTTTACCCGACATTGACTTGAAATGTCATCGATAGTCAAGCCCTGCCACCAAATGAAATCAATAGGGGATATATGCATGGACGGTCCGACACTTTGCCTGGGAATGCTTAGATCCTCCAAGCGATTTATCAGTACTCATGTGCGTCGGTATCGGCTCTGCGTGGAAGAACCTTGTAGCCCAAGCTTTTTCTTTAAACCACGATGGGTGGGTACCTAGAATTTGATTTGCGTGATTGAGAAAGTTTCAATATTATTGACACATAGTTACTTGACAGGCTAAGACTCACTTACTTAGTGTGATCGCCCCCCCCCCCCCCCTCTCCTAACACACACGCACACATATCGTCAGTACTGTCATTGACGTTCGGCTGTTATTTCGTTCACCTTATATTGGGTGTATGCGTGTCTGTTGCGGCTTTACGGCCCAATCAAAAGCTATGGTCAAGTTGGGCCGGTCAGATATATGCACTGCTCCTTGACAGGCTAAGACTCTCTAACTTAGTGAGATCGCCCCTTCCCCCCCCACCCCCCCACCCCCCAACACACACACAACAGTAGCTAACAGCCCGTGGGTCAATAGTCGAGTCCTCTGCAGCAACTGTCCATCTCAAGTCGTCTCCTCCCAAAGAGATGAGGCATTAGAAAAATAAAAGATAAGCTAGAGTAGAATAAGGAACTTAAAAAGCCCCTGAACATTTTGCGAACAGTGGAGGCTCTGATCAGACGCCGCGTTCTGCGGCGTCTGATCTGGGCCTGCACTGTTTGCCAATTACCCGTTTAGGGGTTTCCGGTACAAAATGGGCTAATATCGGGTATAATATCATCGGTCCGTGTTTTTTTTTTTCAAGCAAGCGTTTTAAGGTTAAAATCAAAACTATCTGTGTAGTGCAGAGGTATATTATAGACCTCTCGGTCGGGCAAAAATTCTGGTAACAGCCAATTAAGGAGCCAAGGAGCTCAGTACTGAATATGCCCCGGATAATCACTGGTGCGACATTCCACGCAAGCGCAGTCCAGAGTTCCGAATCTTCGTAAACAGTGTTCAGCCAAGGAGCGAACACAGAAGCAGAACAGTCTGGTTAGCAGGCATAATTGTGGCACACGTAGTTTTCTAGCATTTTGCTGGTAGCTGGCCAAAACATAATCGCAGGCTTTTCATAATGAAGTTCTTCAAATTACATGCACTTAAGCCCGCAGAAAAAAGTTATGACAAAAATCGTTTAACCCCCTTGAAGACAAAATTTTAAAAAATGTAGACTATTCAAAAATTAATTTCATTTCGGTAATTCGATAAGCGTCAATTTCGTCAGCTTATCAGTTCCGCGATCTAGATATAACCGAAACAAATTTTTGGGCGAAAAATGAAATCCATCATGCCCTGTTATCAGATGAACGGAAGATTGACTCTAAGAACCAAGTATATCTTTTTGACCCTTTTAACAAGATACAAATATCTCAAACAAACAATGAAAAATTAAGATATCAGATTTCTATGACAATATTTGCTGATATTTGATTTCGTCTTATCTCGCGGAAAATCGCGTTTTCTCGACCTTTCACGCCCATTGTAAATATAATTTTCCACAGCTGCGTGCACATCAATGCAGAGGCTGTCTTTTTTCAGTCACAGAAAACTAACTGATATTTGAGCTTTTAACAAGCATTTATGATGACAGAGAGGGAAACATGAAATCGATAAAAATAAAATGATAACTTTCAAGATTATAAAACGACTCATTTTGGGGTCGATTGTTTGCTAGTCGACCAAAAGTACTAGTGATTAAGCGCAGAAGCTTTTAGTTGTTGATATTCATATGGATATCACTGATCTGTATGAAGTCCATCACCAAAACACACCTATATACTTTTGATCCCCTTGAACTCCACTATTATATAAAAAAAAACTGGAACCTTATTTTTCTTATTTCTGTTCTAAAATATAGATTGTGGGTACTATAAATTTATATAATAAAACTGGAGTTTACAGGGGTAAACCTTATTTTTCTTATTTCTGCTCTAAAATATAGATTGTGGGTACTCGTTAGAACCGCCTCGATGAGGCGGTTCTAACGAGTACCCACAATCTATATTTTGAGCAGAAATAAGAAAAATATCACAATTTTTCACCTTAAAAAACATTTATTTTTCGGAGGTCAATTTTACGTACAATGTATTTGTATAAGCGAGTTTTCGTAATCCAGGTAACAGTTATTTATAGAAAACAACCGTGCTATTCTTATCGCTGTGAGGTCAGAGTGCTATCTATAGAACCTGAACAGAAACCACGTGTTGGGTTTGCCAAACAGTCTGGACCCAGATCACACGCCACATGCGCAGAGCGCGACGTCTGATCATAGTCTACAGTGTTTCATTACGAAATCACGCCTATTCAGTCAGATATATTGACAATTTTGACACCAAAAAATGAAAGTTTTCCGATATAAAAAAACCCCCGATATTTTCACTTTTTGGCTCTAAACATACAGTTTTGGTACTCGTTAGGTTCTAACAATTACTAACAATTTATGTTTTGAGCATAAATAAGAAAACTAATGTGTTTTTGCCACCAATGAAAGTTTTCCGATAAAAAAAAATCCGATATTTTCATTTTTTTTTTGCTCTAAACAGACGTTTTTGGTACCACTGCGAGGCGGTTCTAACAATTACTTACAATTTATGTTTTGAGCAGAAATAAGAAAACTAATGTGTACCCCTGAAAACCCCACTTTACTATATAAAAAGTGGGGTTTGAGGGGATAAAAATGATGTAGGCGCGTTTTCGTGATGGCTTACAGTACTTTTGTTTGTTTGTTTGTGCTGGAGTTTAATGGCCCAGTAAACACAACATTATATTTTAAGAAGCTCCAAAAGATACTGTTATGCTTCCTGGCATTGTGCAATGATCAATCTTAAGTGGCTCGACCTAGCTTTTTCTCATATAGCACATCATGGTCCAATGCGGTTCAACAGTTTGCTTGTTTAAGGCGACAGGGCTTAAGATGTCATTTCATCTCAATGTCGGGTAAAAGTCCCACGAAATTGGTAGCAACGTCTCCAAAATGTCCTGTACAGAGTTAACGGGAACGTTAAAACTCAAATTAAACAAACAAACAAACACACACACAAACAAACGCCCCCGTTACATGTAACGGAAGAGGTCATTTTGGAGACGTTGCTTCCAATTTTGTGGGACCTTTACCCGACATTGAGATGAAATGACATCTCAAGCCCTCTCGCCCAATGTTTATTTGCCTGTGACGCCCAATGAAACCAACTCACACCACGTTGCCTGAGTAGGCTTAGACCTTATTAGCTGTTTACCAGTGCTCATGTGCGGTCTGTTTCAGCTCTGCGAGGAAGCACCGCGCAACAAAAAATGGGCTTTAGCACAAACCAGATTTCAGATCAAAGGACATCACTAGAGCGCAAAGCGAAGACTTTGATCAGTCTACGCGTCCGCAAAGACTCTTCAAATTGAAGTAATCGATCTGCGCACATGTCCGAAATCATTATACTGTGATGCCATCACGGAAACATGCCTATATAATTTTGACCCACTTGAACCCCACTTTTATACAGTACAAATAGGGTTTACAGGGGTAAACCTTATTTTTCTTATTTCTGCTCTAAAATATAGATTGTGTGTACTCGTTAGAACCGCCTCGATGAGGCGGTTCTAACGTGAATCCACAATCTATATTTTGAGCAGAAATAAGAAAAATATCACAATTTTTCATCTGAAAATGTTCAATTTTTCGCCGGTAAAATTTACAGTGTATCTTTACAGCCGTGTTTTCGTAATGCTTTAGGGGATAACTGTAATCAAAATTGCAATTAAACCGGATGTTTTACGGTCGGGAATATCGTTTTACGGTGACGCGTCTGCGGAGCCGTAAAACGTTATTTGCGACCGTAAAACCGACGAATTACCTCCCCAAATCACAATTTTGCAATACTGTTATCCCCATTCTAATGCATTTATACGGTTGTTTTGTTAAAAATCGTATTGTTTTTGTACAAAACGGCTAGCGCTGTGAGCTGCGTGCAACCAAATGCCAGCCAATGAAAAGCATGGTTAGACGACGACGTCGGGTTTCCGATAGTATATCGCAGAACATACTGTCGCAAATTTTTTACGATATCCAATCAGACGTCGCATTACATACGCAAGTGCATCAGAATGCGAATTTGTATTGTTGCTTAAAGCCATTTACCAACCGATAATTGACATACGTTTCTTACTTTTCCTCCAAGAAAAATTGACGCTACGACCATAAGCACAATTTGTGTTTTCGATGAAAATGAATGACACACGTTTATTTGCCTTCAAATGCCTCTTTTCTCTTTAAAAATGCGGTTCTCCTGGATGTTTTTACACAACCATGTTGAGATGATGATTTCGAAATTTCAATGTTTTTGTGTAATGTGCATTTCAGGCGTCTGTGATAACCAAGGCACGGACCCAGTGTTATACACCGTGTTCGAATCCCGTCAGCAAGCCAGGGCAGTGTTGTCCGTCGTGCGAAGGTATGTACTATAACAGAAATCTTTCTTTCGAGGGAAATGGATACACCTTCAGGGGAGGCAACTCCTGCGAAAGTATTTTTGTCTCCCATGTCAACAAAGGACAACCCATGAAGGAAAAGAATTTGCTCCTGTCCTTTAAGCGTAGACGCCTTTTTCCGTCACGGTGACGGAGTTTATTGAAAAGCGAACAGGAAGTCCCGAAAGTTGTCTCCCTTTGAAAAATGCAGGAAAATCTGCGAGGTGTATCCGTTCCCCCAAATATAAACCATTTTTATGAGAATGTGTTTGCTGTTTGTTTGTGTTGAGGTTTTACGTCCCCGTCACCACTATTTGGTCATTTTGGAGATGTTGATTCCAATTTTGTGGGACTTTTACCCTGACATCTCAAGCCGTAGCGCCAAAACAAACTAATGGGGTTTATACAGTAGAACTTCAGTGGCTCGAACTCCGATGGCTCGTTTACTATGGATGAGTCGAACCCGTTATTGAGTCTGCAGGGAATTCCTCCAAATACGATATAGGGAAATTTAGGAAGATTTTCTTTATTTATCTTGCAAATGTATGTTGTGTGTACTCATTAGAATCACCTCATCGAGTACATACAACATACATTTATAACACAGAACACTGAAAAGATATCCATAATTATCTTCATTATGTCTCATGGTATGGCACTAATAGTAACCCTCTATGGCTCGAACTACCGCTGTCTCGAACAAATTTTCATGGTCCCAAAGGGGTTCGAGCCATCGAAGTTCGACTGTATGTTAATATGCAAAGACGCCTTTGCTCCGGCAGGCTTAGACATCCACAGCGGTTTACCAGTACTCATGTGTGGCCAGTTTCAGCTCCGCGTGAATGCACCATGGGCCCCATCTATTTCTCCAAGCTCCGATGGGCGGGGTCCTTTTTAGTATGGGTTATATAATATAGGGTCATTTAATTCCAGAGTTTTTTTGTGTGTATGTGTGTTTTTTGTTTTTAAATATTACCAATGGCTACAAAACTCAACTGTATTTCTAGACTGACTGGACTGTTTATTTTTTAAATGAGCCAGCGCACGACAAAACCTATAATAAGACATGTGCGCCCATCGAAGGCCCAGATCAGCCTGCGCATCCATATAGTCAAACCAGAGACTACTCTTGCTGCAAGAAGGAGCATTGAGCCCTAAGCTATCCTTAGAGCGCACAAATAAGACTCTGATCACACTGCACGGACGCGCAGGCTGATCTGAGTCTTCGTTGGACGCACATGTCTTATTGTAGGTTTTGTCATGCGCTGGCTCATCAGTAGTGGGGTTTTCCAGGTAGGTGAGAGGAGTACTCTATCTTTGTTTGAAACCTAGGGGACCAGGCTAGACTGTGACATACACCGTGTATTTCAAACAAGGAACGAAAACCGTCGTTCTCATAGATAATCTTTGTTGCCTCTAGGGAGAAACATGTTGTCTATATGAAGACGAAAATACCATCAAATCCCCTGTTAAGTACTTCTGCACACTTCTTAATTCTTATTTAAATAGAGTCAAGTATATTTAAACCCAACAAGAGCCATTGAACCACTCTGGTCTACTTCATCCTAAATTTGTTTACATAACAAAGCTAAGTCTGATCGCCCAATATTTCTAAATACATGCACTGTAAAATATCTGTATTAAGACCACCTTTGGGACTGCTCCATAATGGTCTTCTACACCCCACCCCCCAAGACCACATTTGAAGAGTTCAATAGGTGGTCCTACGAGAGAAGATTCCGCCACGCTCATCGGGGATTGAAGAAATAGATAGGCTGCATGAGGCTTCCACGCAGAAATGAAACCGACCGCACACGGGTACTGGTAAACCGCTTGGAGGATATAAGCCTGCCCAGGCAATTCGGTGCAAGTCGGACCGTCGATGCTTATAAACCCTACCGATTTCATTGGGTGACAAGGCTTGAGATGTCATTTCATCTCAATGTCGGGTAAAAATCCCACTGAAATGGAAGCAACGTCTCCAAAATGACCTATATAGTGTTGACGGGTACGTTAAACCGCAAATCAAACAAAAAAAAAAAAAAACGAGAGAAGATTGGATATAGAAAACACAAAAAAATGTGCCCCAAACCTTCTTAAAAGGCTTTTAAAAGCATAATTTGTCTTAATTTTAGGTGGTCTTAAGGGGAATGGATACACCTTCGGGAGAGGCAACTCCTGCAAAAAGTAATTTTGTCTCCCATGGCAATAAGGGTCTACTCTTAAAGGAAAGAATTTGCTCCTCAGGAGCAAATTCTTTCCTTTGAGAGTTAACCCCTTTTTACGTGGGATTGATCCTATAGAAAAGCGGACAGGAAGTTCCGAAAGTTGTCTCCCTTTGAAAAATGGCGAAAATGTCTGCCAGGTGTTCCCATTCCCGTTAACGGTGGCCTCTACTGTACAATGAAACTTGAATGACCCTTTGTGGGATTGGAGAAATATATCTGGGCTGCATGGTGCTTCCGCATAGACTAACACCGACCCAACTTTAGAGTACTCAGTGGTAAACCGTTTAGAAGGTCTAAGCCTGCCAGGAAAAACGGCTGGCCGTCTCTTAAACCCTAGCGCGGATTCTTTGGTCGGTAGGGCTTGAGATGTCACTTCATCTCAATGTCGGGTAAAAATCCTGCAATATCGGAAGCAACGTCTCAGTGTTTACTCAACACAAACAAAGAAACATTTAGGAGGACATAAAGGACATTTTATCTTATTTTATTCAGAAAATACATGCTGCTTGTACTCATTTGAATCATCGATGAGGCGAGTACACACAGTTTCTTCAAACTTATTTTGAGGCATTGAGTTCAGGGAAGGTAACTGTTTGAAAAATGGTTTGTCTCTCCTGTCAATGAGGGGTGTATATGTAGTGTATTCTCAAGGGAAAGAATTTGCTCATAAGGATCAAATGTTTTCCTTTATGAGCAGACCCCTATTTTAGATTGGCTCAGTCATGTAGTTTTGTAAAAGCTTCTGCTTGTCAGAGAAAAAAATTGTACCTTGAACTAGCGGAGGTGACTAACTTCATACAGAAATAGTTGCACACAATTTAGCATTCTTTTTAAAATCTACACCAATAAATAAATATTTATCGAATAAAGACATAATGTTCTTATCAGAAAAGGTGATGCTCTGAAAAATTTGCAAATTATTGAATTTTAATGTCAAATCTGATTGCGCCAGTAAAGTTACTTCAGCTAACTCCGTAAAAGAAAAGAAATCAACAATCGTTTATTTAAGAAATATATCAGCTCTAACTGTGATTTGTTGAGTAATAAATCACAGTTTGGAGGTCAGTTGTAAAGTAGACAAATCACGAGCGCGTAGCGCGCGTGATTTGTCTACTTACAACTGACCGACAAACTGTGATTTATTACTCAACAAATCACAGATAAGAGCTGATCTATTTCGATTCTAACACGCTGAAAATCGGCAATAATGCTGTTGTTTCCTTCAAAATCTCACAACTTTTCGCCATTGCTAGAAGAAATCCCGCTAAAATTATCGACTGAAACGCATGCATTTATACCCTTTTCTAACGTTTTCGATGCGAGAATATGACGTTACACCGTCTAACGTCAAGGAAATCGACAAGTGACGTCATAAATTTGCAGTTTTTAATGACGTCACTCGTCACGCTCTTTCGAGCTGTGATTTGTTGCAGAATAAAACACAGTTATTTTCCATTGCCTTTATAGGCGCGCTGTGTTAGAATATATTGCATAGGTATTACAAAACATCACGTTAACAAGTCTAGCAAGACCATAAGAATCTTATATGGGGGTGAGGGGTGGATCGAAAAATCCGTCCCGAGGGACACTGTCCGGCATCACGAGGCTTGCCGAGTGATGCCGGACAGTGATCCCGAGGGACGGATTTTTCTATCCACCCCTCACACCCATATTGGATTCTTTTTTTTGCATACCTTCCATTTCTATTGGGAATTTTTAATGTTTTTAATGCTGCTGTCACTTCGGTTACCGACGTCCGCCATTTTGTGATGACACAACAGGAATGTTTAGTGACGTCACGCATGACGACGCCGCGCATGAGGTTGTAATCAACCAGTGCATTTATCAAACACGCGATTATATTCGATTTGGGGTCGGAACACCAGGGTCAGAACATAAATTTCTATCCCAGGGTAAAATCACGGGTTTCCTTGTCTGGTGTGCAAGAAAATGTTTGTCGCCTTGTAATTCTATACGAGGTGCGACAATCTGCTGGGGGAGGGATTGACAGGACGGGGTTTCCGGCCCACAAAAAGAATTTCGAATCCCGTATTTCCTTAACGTTTGTAGCGGTACATTTTCATGTTCACATGCGGTTTGTTATCATCTTTGTCGAATATTTTGCGTATTGTTAAAACATAATATAGATTGTTTTGTTTGTTTGTTTGTTTGATTTGAGGTTTAACGTCCCCGTCAACACTGTAAAGGTCATTTTGGAGACGTTGCTTCCAATTTTGTGGGACTTTTACCCGACATTGAGATGAAATGACATCTCAAGCCCTGTAGCCCAATGAAACCAATAGGGTTTATTAGCATGGACTGTCCACCTCGCATAATATAGATTGTAGCGCCTTATTTTCTTGTTCACATGTTTTAGTTGTGTGAAAAATAGAAGTAAAACAAAGATCAGGAATTGATACAATTAACTTACTCCACCCATAAAAGACACCAAAGGGAAAGAAATATAAACATTAAGCGACCAGACCATAATGGAAACCTAAACAAAGGAAGGCCATAAGGACAGTTACTTTCCCGCAAAATGGCCATATGGCCATCCAAAACCAAAAGACACAAGTGATACACACAGTAAGTAACAAACAACAACATAAATAAATCGCCACAGAAGAGCCGCCCCGGAACGGTCAGTGGAAGATTTCCACTGGGGGGCTTAAATCGATTTTACGTGGCCACAATCCTCGCCCTTACTTCCGTCGCCATTTAGACAAATAATTTGTTCAGTCCGCATGAAGGCCTCCTAACTCATCAGTGCAACATCTCCGTGAACACAAAAAATCAAAGAACCACAGAGGTGAGACAACGGTGAGGACTCGACAGCAAGAAACCACTGAAACGCTGGAGCAAAAGAAAACCAACAGTTAGACTCCGATGAAGTTGAGTTTCCATAACGCATACCCAAATGTTTGTAGCGCTATATATTGTTTATTCACAGGTTGTTAGTATTGTATACCCATAATTCTGTCATATACACCCATATTCTATCTTTCACCTGAAAAAAAAAATGTTATTTTATTTATTATTAATATTTTTTGAGTAAGCAATCTTGGGCCAATTGTTCAAAACTAACGACGTCGTTAGTTAACGTATCGTTAAAACTTTGATCATTAAATATGGCAAATATGCTGAAATTTTTGCTGAAAAAGTGTGAGCAGCTTTTGCGGACGCAAAAGCTGCTCACATTTTTTCAGCTAAAATACCAAAATTTACGATATTATACTTGCTAGAAGAGTTAACAATATGACCACTAACGAGCTCGTTATGCTAACGATGCTTTGAACAACTGGCCCCTGGCTAACGTTTCGTGTTTTAGAAATATTGTAGCCAATGGTATATCAATCAGATTCTAGCACCCGAAGCAGTGCCGTCAATACCAGTTATTTAACCCTTATCTTGCTGAATATTCATCTAAGCCACACCCATTTCGTTATATCAACCAATCAAATTACCCGATGTAATTCATTGCTACAAACTCTCAAACTGAATGTCAAACAGTGTAGATCCTGATCAGATGGCTTCTTCAGAAGCCATCTGATCTGGATCTACACTGTTTGCAAAGATAGGGGTTGTCGTGAACAGCAAGACAAGGGTTAAAGACAAGTCTAGCCTGGCAATCAGGTCCTGTATTTAATTAATTCTTATTAACAAGGTACACAAACCTGTAGAAATATGTATTATTATTGCCCCTTGTTTTAGATAAGGGGCAAATAATAATACATACAGTAGAACTTCGATGGCTCGAACACCGTTGGCTCGTTTACCATGGATGTGTCGAACCCATTCTTGAGCCCCTAGCGAAATCCTCTACATAAGAAATAGTGGGGGATGATTAAGGAGATTTTAGTCTTTTATCTTGCAAAAGTATGTTGTGTGTACTCATTAGAATCGCCTCGATGAGGCGATTCTAATGAGTACACACAGCATACATTTTCATTAAAGAACACCGAAAAGATGTCTAAAAGTATCTCGTTATGCCTCCTGGCAGCCACCTCAGTGGCTCGAACTATCCCTGTCTCGAACAGATTTTCGAGGTCCCAAAGGTGTTCGAGCCATCGAAGTTCGACTGTATTTCTACAGGTTTTGATGTTTACCACTGTTCACCCAACGTTCCTCTTTGACAAATCTGGTTAAGAGGGTTCTTCATTTCACGGATTTCTACTGTAGGCTTGTGCACAACTTCCATTTATGAAAAAAAATCAACAAAAAAGTAAACGATAACACATCCGTGCGACACAGCGCATTATTTCTCGTCTCCAAAATGGCGACTTTTCAGATGAAAATCATTGCTTTTGTTTTCTGCTAACATAGGTTGTGGGTGCTCACGAGAACAGCCTCATTGAGCAGAAATTAGAAAAATAATGTAAATCCCGGTAAACCCAAGTTTTCGCTATATTAGGTTGGGTTTAGTGGGGTGTTCATTTCACGTAGGGTTTAAAGGGTTGTTCATTTCACGGACTTGTCAATCTGACGAGAAACTAGCATACATGTATAATGTCAATCCTGATGTTCTGGATCTACTTTGTATGCGTATGTATCTCTACTGGTCTTAGGGGCGGAAACGGTCGGTGACAGCCGAATAATGCCATTCCTAAAGCCTGCCATAATTTGCAGACAAACATTTAAGGCTGGTGCGATTAATCGGATAATCGATTAATCGATCGACAAATTCCACAAAAATTATTTCATTACTATTTTGCCTGTAATCGATTATTTGATAAGTGCAGTTTGATACCCAAAGTTGTGTCTAAAATAGCTGGATGAGTGGCAAACAGTGCAGACCCTGATGAGACGCCGCGCTCTGCGGCGTCTCATCTGGGTCTACACTGTCTGCTCAGGCCTGTCTGTTCAAATACATATGGTAAACTACAACAGATGGTAGGTCTCATGCTCAGACAGAAAGCCAGACAGGTAAAATTATGACCAAATCTTCAGTGAGTACTAATAGATTGTCGACCACAATGACATGACTGATAATCGATTATCTTTTCAGCTCCGATTTGCCAGCCCTAAACACATTATTCTTTTGCAGGATGCTTTTTCGACGGTCGAGAATTTGAAAATGGGGCGAAATTTAACCTGTCCTCTGACCGATGTGTCCAGTGCACGTGTGAGGTAAAATAGTTTCGTTTCCAAAACATGTTTTCTTTGATAAAACTCTATGTTTGTTTGATGTGAGGTTTAACGTCTCCGTCAACACTATTTAAAACATTTTGGAGACGTTGCTTCCAGTTTTGTCACACGTTTACCCGACATTGAGATGAAATGACATCTGAAGCCCTGCCGCCCCATGAAACCAATAGGGCTTATATGTACGGACGATCCGACTCGCACTTTTTGCCTGGGCAGGCAGCGGTTTAGCAGTACTCTTGTGCAGTCTGATTCAGCTCTGCATTGAAGCACCATGCAGCTTAATCTATTTTTCTAAGCCCCGATGGGCGGGGGTAATACTAGTATATGTTGAATAAATGTCGATTTACTGTCATGGCTTTGAATCAACGTTACTATACTATGTAAAGTAATAGTCGGTATAATTCTTGAGTCGACCCGCACAAGAATCAGGTAAACAAGTCCGTGTAATAGACACCCATCTAAACCCCACATTATATAGAGAAAACTTCTCTGTACAGGGGTATACATTATTTTGCTTATTTCTGCTCCTAGACATAGGTTGTGGGTGCTCGTTAGAACCGCCTCAGTGAGGCGGTTCTAGCGAGCACCCACAACCTATATTTGGGGTAAAAATAGATATCACAAATTTTCATCGGAAAAATAGCCATTTTTGAGAAATCAAAGAATGGATTATGTCACACGGATGTGATTTCGTAATGGCAGGAATGCTTAGTGAGAATTGCTTCTTTGCGTAGGACAGTTCGGGAATTGTACCGATTCATACTTGGCGCAGAACATTTGCATGTACTTACGAACGGACTTTTCTGTAAGAACACAGTGCAATACTTCCCGTCCAGACCAGTACATGCTTGCTTCAGACAGGTTGCTCCCTTAATAGAGGTGGACACTAAGACAGGTTTGACTGTATCTCTAAAACTGTATGAGCTATTGTCCTGTAACTTAAAACACTGGTATGGGTCGATAACTAAATGACCAGATTAACTTCAGTTATGGCCCTTTGAAATTTTGTGTTTTAAGCTTGTAAGCAAGATAACTAAAAAACTGTTTGAGCTATTTGCCTAAACTTTACAGAATGGTTGGGGATGATGAAAAGATGAACTGATTAACTTTTGACAAAAATCCAATTTTTTTCTTGAGTTATGCCCCTTTGAAATGTTGCACGTTTTAAGCTTGTAAGCAAGATATCTCAAAAACTCTTTGAGCTATTTGCCCTAAACTTTACAGAATGGTTGGGGATGATGAGAAGATGAACTGATTAACTTTTGACAAAAATCCATTTTTTTTTCTTGAGTTATGCCCCTTTGAAATTTTGCACGTTTTAAGCTTGTAAGCAAGATATCTCAAAAACTGTTCGAGCTTTTGCCCTGAAACTTTGCAGGCTGGTTCAGGATGATGAGTAGATGAACTTATTAACTTTTGAAAAAAGAGCCGAAGGATTATGCCCCTGTCCTGAGTTATGCCCCTTTGCAAAATACTTTGAAATCTTGTAAGCAAGATATCTCAAAAACTGTTTGAGCTTTTGCCCTGAAACTTTACAGACTGGTTTGGGACGATGAGTAGATGAACCGATTAACTTTTGAAAAAAATCCGATTTTGTTTCTTCAGTTATGGCCCTTTGAATTTTTTTTGCGTTTTAAGTTTGTAAGGAAGATAACTAAAAAGTGTTTGAGCTATTGCCTTGAAACTTAACAGAAGGTTGGGGATGGTGAGAAGATGAACTGATTAACTTTTGACACAAATCCATTTTTTTCTTGAGTTATGCCCCTTTGAAATTTTACGTGTTTTAAGCTTGTAAACAAGATATCTCAAAAACTGTTGCTATTGCCCTGAAACTTTACAGACTGGTTCAGAATGATGAGTAGATGAACTGATTAACTTTTGAAGAAAATCCAATTTTTTTTCTTCAGTTATGGACCTTTGAAATTTTTGTGTTTCAAGCTTGTAAGCAAGATAACTAAAAAACTGTTTGAGCTATTGCCCTGAAACTTTTCAGAATGGTTGAGGATGATGCGAAGATGAACGGATTAACTTTCGACAAAAAATCCAATTTTTTTTTTGTCTTGAGTTATGCCGCTTTGAATCTTTGCGCATTTTAAGCTTGTAAGCAAGATATCTCAAAAAGCTGTTTGAGCTATTGCCCTGAAACTTTACAGGCTGGTTCAGGATGATGAGTAGAGGAACTGATTAGGTGAATTTTAATGCATTTGTATTTTGGGGAACTTAATACATGCTTGCTTAAGACAGGTTGCTCCTTTTAATAGAGGTGGACACTAAGACAGGTTTGACTGTATCTCTAAAACTGTATGAGCTATTGTCCTGTAACCTAAAACACTGGTATGGGTCGATAAATAAATGACCTGATTAACTTCAGTTTGTCTTGTGTTATGTGCCTTCTAAAATTTCAGCATTGCAGCCAAATAAAAAAAGGATATCTCAATTACTGTTAGGGACAAGCAGTGTTAGGGTCAAGCAGCGTTAGGGTCAAGCAGTTGGGGGCATTGTGTTTCATAAACACTGGCTCTAGTTGCATGCTAATTCGATCACTTCCTCGCTGCGTTTTCTTTTTCCTGTTTGTTTTGAAACATATTCAAACTTCACTCACATTAGCCAAGACCATACAGATCGCATCACGGCATCGATTTCTACTGCGTTACCTTTAACGTACTTCGTCAGGCCCGTTTTACATTGACTTAGTGGGAACTTGGTCTCATGTGGCTTGGATTTAAGGTATTATCCTTTGAATACAGACCAGCCGCGGATTGCAGGTGGCACACGATGTTGTCTCTTTTAGAGGGTAACTGTATTCAAAATCGTCATTTAGGGATAGAAATCGGCGGTTTTCCGGTCGAAACCTCATTTTACGGCGATGCGTCAGCGGAGCCGTAAAACGGACCGACGATTTAAGGGGCGCTAGGCATATATGGGTAAATGCGAACTATTGATATGCAAGCATGTTAGAAACTTTAATAAGAAAGAGAATTATTTTTTCCAAAGAAAAACATGAGAGAGGTATACAGTAGAACTTCGATGGCTCGAACACCGATGGCTCGTTTACCATGGATGAGTCGAACCCGTTCTTGAGTCCCTAGGGAAATCCTCTACATAAGAAATAGTGGGGATGATTAAGGAGATTTTAGTCTTTTGTCTTGCAAACGTATGCTGTGTGTACTCATTAGAATCGCCTCGATGAGGCGATTCTAATGAGTACACACAGCATACATTTTCATTATAGAACACCGAAAAGATGTCTAAAAGTATCTCGTTATGCCTCCTGACAGTAACCTCAGTGGCTCGAACTACCCCTGTCTCGAACAGATTTTCGAGGTCCCAAAGGTGTTCGAGCCATTGAAGTTCGACTGTATCCGGCATGTTCCAAGGCAGGGGCACTGCTACTGCAAGGTTAAAGGGTTAAATGAAACAGTCTACATCTTCGTTAAGGCCAATTTTGCCAGCTCTGAGGCTGTCGGTGCTTTGATTTTCATGAAATGGGTGAGGTTTAGACGAAGGCTAATTAACGGACTTTTAGCACACTATTCTTAACTCTGTAGTCGGATATTCAAGTCCTTGTAAAAATAACCCTGTAAATCCCCATTTCATACAGGGACAAAATAGGTTTAGACAGGAAATTTATTATTGTCATGTTTCTGCGTTGAAACATAGATTATGGGTACTTGTTAGAACTGACCCAATGAGGCGGCTAAACGAGCGCCCATAATCTATGTTTGGAGACTAAATATGAATAAAATCACACATTTTAATAAAAAAAGTCATTTTTGGAGGCATAAAATCATTACTTTACATGGATGTGTTATCCTAATGATGATTTTTTAGTTTTTACGCCCCTGTCAACACCTTTTCAGTCATTGCGAACCGTTTATTAGAATCTATATTGTTCCTAGCCAGGCTTAGGCTTCTGGTACGGATTGTCAGTACTATGTGCACACGTACGGACAACATTTGCACAGTGTCGCCTGATCCGTCATTGTCACTGCTCGCAGATTCGATAAGTATCTGCATCAAAATTTTTATGCTAAGACCACCTATGAGATTGTTCAAAAGTGGTCTTTAAGACCATATTTGAACAGTCCCAAAGGGACACTGGGTGTTGAAAACATAGAAACTTTTAAATATGTCTGTTACAGAAAAATTACATTATGAAAACCCACCTATACAAATTCAGTGTACATGTAATCTTCATCGCTGAAAAAATGAAAATTTTAAGATGAAAAATTTAATATTTTTCTTATTTCTGCTCCAAGTATAGATTGTGGGTACGCGTTAGAACCGCCTCATTGAGGCGGTTCTAACGGGTACCCACAATCTATATTTTAGAGCAGAAATAAGAAAAAAATAAGGTTTATCCATGTAAACCCCAGTTTTACTATTTAAAAGATGGGTTCAAGGGGGTCAAAATTATGTAGGCGTGTTTTTGTGATGGTCTTGATTGCAGAATTTTACCATCGGCTGGATCATAACTCTTTTTTAGGATGGAAATGTTTCGTGTGAAAAGCGCGCATGCCCAGTTCTGAATTGTCCTGGAGAATCTATTTATAGTGTACCAGAAGATTGCTGTCCCAGATGTAAAGGTAAGGGAAGGATTTTGTCTATCATCATAGAAAAAGATATGATAATTCAAGGCCTCGACGAAACGGTTCAAATGATTACGCACAACATGAGTTCATATGGAGAATAAGAAAGTTATCCTTTGTCACCAAATACCCACATTATCTAGAGTTGTGTATCATTTGAAATCCGCAAACGCTTTTCCGAAGTTGACTCTTCAATGTTTCAAAATATCTAATTTGACTCTCTTGAAGAAATAGATGGGCTGCATGATGCTTCCACGCAGAGCTGAAACCGACCTATTAAACCGCTTAGAGGATCTAAGCCTGCCCAGGCAAAGCGATGTGAGTTGGACCGTCCATGCTTATAAACCCTATTGGTTTCAGTGGGCGGCAGGGCTTGAGGTGGTGTCATTTCATGTCAATGTCGGGTAAAAGTCCCACAAAATTGGAAGTAACGTCTCCAAAATGACCTATACAGTATTGATGGGGACGTTAAACCTCAAATCAAACAAACAAATACATGTATTTTGAAAGTGGGGGCGCATTACTGTCCATACAGATAAGCGACCACATACCGCGGTATCATGTTTTTTACCACACATACAGGTGATCAGCCTTATACAAACACTAATCAGTCTAAATATAAACTCCCTTACTAGACAAAGACAATCTGTTTTAGAGAACTGGGCCTGACACCATTTTACCTCTAATATACAGACGAGCAAACTTATGGCCAGGGGCCATTTGTTCAAAACTAACGATATCGTTAGTTCACACATCGTTAAACTTTTAACCATTTAATATGGCAAATTTACAGATATTTTTGCTGAAAAGCTGCTCACATTTTTTAGCAAAAATAACACTGTATTATATAGTTATTATAATACTAGAGCATTTAACAATTTGACCAATATCAAACTCGTTAAGCTAACGGTGCTGTGAAAAACTGGGCCCTGATCGGTTTTCATATTTCCTACCCCTGTAATAAAAAGCATCCAAGAAGAGCTGCCTTATTCCATAGTCGACGCACACATTCAACTTTCCATGATCCAGATCAGCCGACACAGTTACAGATGTTTTGTAAGAGTAATAAATGAAATTTAACCGACATCCCTTTAATTAGTATTGGTCCTGCTCCAAGCTTCCGTATTTTTATCTATCATATGAGCCCCGCCAAGCGAATTTGTGTCTTCGAGCATTCCGTCATGACAAATTTTAACTGCGCATGCCCAGCCATTTAGAGGGGCCAGGGTTATGGCTTTCTGTCTGAAGGTTCCTCTTGATTCACTGCTTGTATGAGCGAGCAGCGAAGGTTCTGGCGAGACTGCGCGGATGCGCAGGCTCGCCTGAACCTTCGCTGCTCGCATAGGCGATAAGTACCAAAATCGCTTGACGGGGCCCATATGACGTCGGGTCAAAGAATGTAATAACGCCGTGTATTAACCTACGTAATCCACTTGGGGATTCAATATGCAAATTAGCCAGGTACGCCCTGTAACGTTACATGTACGACGTTCTTAGCGTCACCGCGTTTACTAATGGCGGAATATTGAATTTTTTGTTAGCAAATCATAAATAAAAGCGTTTTTAATGTCATATGATAAATGGAATCTTGCATTTGCGTCCATGTATTATCAAATTTATTAAACTCGTTGAGGAAAAGATGTAAAATGCTCGGCGAAGCCTCGCATTATAGATCTTTTCCTCAACTCGTTTAAATTCAATAATACATGAACACTCATGTAAGATCCTCTGTGTAAGATGGGTAAACAAATTATTTTATTTTCATACCTACCACAGACGGCCCTCGCCCATCGGGGCTTTAAGAAATAGATGGACTGCATGATGCTTCCACGCAGAGCTGAAATCCGACCGCACACGAGTACCCGTAAACCGTTAAGAGGATCTAAGCCTGCCCAGGTAAAGCAGTGCGAGTCGGACCGCCAATGCTTATAAATCCTATTGGTTTCATTGGTCGACAGGGCTTGAGATGTCATTTCATCTCGATGTCGGGTACAAGTCCTACAAAATTGGAAGAAACGTCTCCTAAATGACCTATACAGTGTTGACGGGGACGTTATTCCTCAAATCAAACAAAACAAATGCCTACCACAGAGGCTCTCATCCGTTTTCTAGCATACTGGAGAGCAACTGTATAAATCTGTGAACAACGAACACCTGTCTTCAAAGACCACTTATGATTCCTCCCATCCGAACAGACTACAGTGGAATTCTTATATTAAAACCACCTTTGGGACTGTTCAAAAGTGGTCTTAAAGACCACTTTTGAACAGTCCCAAAGGTGGACCCTGACCAGAAGACATTGTGTGCAGAAAACACGAAAACAGAAAAACTGCAGCCTATTAAATAAGCTTTTGAAAGCACAAATAGTCTGAGTTTTATTTTAGGTGATCTTAATAGCGGATTTTCACTGTATATAATGCACATGTGAACAAAAATCACCTGTTCTCAAGGACCAGGGAGCACCCAAAATCTATTCCAAATGCATATTCAAGTTAACCCAGAATAGAGACCATTTTTGTTTTAGGTAGAATTGGCTTAAGTTTTAAATCGGGCAATTAATTGTTGTCGACATTTATAATGAGCCGAATTAAAATTTGGAATTATTCAGTATTAAAACATGAACATATTGTTGCCTTTAAGTGGTTTGCCAGTACTAATGTATGTTCGGTTCCAGCTCATTATGCAGTCCAGTCTATTTCTCCAAGCCCCGATAGTCGGAGGCCCTCGCTACTCACTTTATACGGATGTATGTTCTGTTTACAAACTAGCACCAGGCACACTGCAGGCACAGAATATTGGCTCAACATTCAATTTACGCTGAAACAGTTTTAATTTAGGAAGTGCTGTAAGGCTGCTTTCCTGTATGGGGTGATAAATTACGGTATCGTGTTGCTAGCCTGCACATGTGGCAAATGCTGTAACAGATTAATTGCTTCCCACTGGGTAAATGGCGTTAAAACAACGTTACATCAACGTCGATTCAACGTAATGACATTGCATTGACATTGATTTGACGTTGCATACACGTTTTGTACCCGCTTAGTTAAATCTGTGAATGGTGATTTGTGGTGTAACGGTGTCCGCATGCGAGTTAAACCCAAACCCGTATTCTGTGAAGAGAATCATAAAACTGTTTCCATGTGTTTATGTTGTAGACGAGTCCGCTGCGGCTCTACCCATTTCAGACGAAGAATGGGCACTGGATCGGTCCTGCGCAGATGCACGGGCTGACCCGGAACATCATAACGGGCCTCCGTGGCCTAGTGGATAAGAGCGCTGACTATTAATCATTAGGTTTCTCACCGCTGTGGTTCGAGCCTCGCTCGGGTCACATGTGAGACGCCAAGTTCTGCAACGGAAGGTCAGGTGGTTTTTCTCCGGGTACTCCGGTTTTCGCCCAACGCTGATTAACGATCGGCTCGATATGAGCGAAATAAGCTTGGAAGGGCCGTAAACACACACACACACACACAAAAAAAAAAAACAAAAAAACAAAAAAAACAAAAAAAAAAACAAAAAACAAACAAACAAAAAACAACAACAAACGGAACATCGTTTTCCGCACATATCCAAAATGTACGTTTTGTCGAGGTGGGACTAAATTAACCCATTCTGTACCAAATGGAATCTTCCACCTTATAAATGCAATTACCACACATACAGGTGATCAACCTTACAAAACAATGAACGTCGGACTTTTTGCAAACAATGTAGGCCCTGATCAGACGCCGCGTTCTGCGGCGTCTGATCTTGGCCTGCACTGTTTGGCAATTACCCGTTTTTGGGGTTTCTGGTACAAAATGGGTTAAGTTTTGTCAAACCATGTTCATTTTCATTCAAGGTCAGAGAAAGATTTTCAACCTCCCCGGCGGTAGATGTTTCTTTCAGAAGAGAATTCATAGCTCTGGCAGGCATTTCCGACCGGACAAATGTACAAGATGCTCTTGTCGTGTAGGTAACTTGTTTTGTGTGTTTGTGTTGAGGTGTTACGTCCCATGAACACTATTTATGTTATTGTGGAAACGTTTCTTCAAATTTTATGGGACATTTATCCGGTATTGAGATGAAGTGTTATCTCAAACCTACCGTCAAATCAATATTCCGCCATGAGTAAACGCGACGTCCTTAAAGACGTCGTACATGTAACGTTACGGGGCGTGTGTAACTAAATTTGCATATTTAATCCATTTTTGGATTATCGAATTTATTCATTGGCATTATTTTATTCCCATATGGTACGAGGACTGTTCATATATGAATGCAACTAAGCACATAAAAATGATTCCGTGATAGATTTCGATGAAAAATTTATTTTGTCCCCTCAAAGTATTCCCCTTTAACAGATATACAAACTTTCAGTCTTCTGATCCAATAATTGAATGCATTTTGGTAGTGTTTTCGAGGTATACTATGAAGGCACTAGAATATTGCAGAACCAAGGTGTTTGCGCTGTACAAATTTTCGACCAGAAAGGTATTTTTTCAGCCGCGGGAACAAAAAAAGTCACACGGGGCAAGGTCGGGGGAATACGGGGGGTGAGGGAGTTCAACAACCTTTTCCTGCTTCAGATAATCTTGCAAAATGAACGCCTTGTGCGATGACGCATTGTCATGTAGCAATCTGACATTGGCCAAACCAGTTGCGGATCTTCGTTCTTTGAAATATTTCTTCAATTTTCGAAGAACTTTATTCTTGTAAAACTTGGCATTTACAGATTTGCCTTTAGGCACAGCAACCTGAATAGCAGGGCCCTGGTTTGAAAAGAATATGGCATACATTACCTTCTTGACGCTCATGGTCCGCTTTGCAATGCATGGTCTTTTGCAATACTTTGTTGTCCATATTTTGTTCTGAATCTTTCGTTTTGGCTCAAAAAAGTGAACCCATGTCTCGTCACCTGTGACGACATTAGCGAAAACCGTACATTGTAATTTGGAAATTTTTTAATCAACTTCTTGGCGCACTGAACGCGTGTCTTTTTCTGCTCATCTGTCAACAGATGGGGAATCCATCTAGCACAGATCTTTCTCATTTTCAAATCCCGTTTCAGAATTGTATGAGCTGCTCCTAATGAGATGCCAACCATACTAGCTATTTGCCTAGTGGTGTATCGTGCATCGGTAGCAACTATTTCTTTCACTCTAGCAACCATCTTGGCAGATGTTGCTCTTTTCGGCCGACGATCATGTGGTGCATCTTCTGTTGAGCCTAGCCCACAGCTGAATTTCTTATACCAACGAAAAACTGTCGGAAAAGACATTTCATTATGCCCATAAACCGAACATATTTCATCAAAAATGTCTTTGCACCGTATACCAAGAATACAACGATTCTTTATATAGGACCGTATTTCAACGGCGTACTCTGACCTTCTTCAAACCATGTTTTGTATTAGTATACAAGAGTAGACAGTGTTTATCGAACGATATACATGGCTAAAGTGGACGGATTTAAACAGGTTTGGTATCAATGTATAGGTAAAATGTTTTTCTACGCTGTGATATTTATTTCCAGGTGATTTTCGCATTAGTGCACGAGAAAACGTTCTACTTGCATTCATATTTGAACAGTCCTCGTAAAGAGAATACAGTCGAACTTCAATGACTCGAACACCTTTGGGACCTCGAAAATCTGTTCGAGACAGGGGTAGTTCGAGCCAATGAGATTACTGTCAGGAGGCATAACGAAATATTTTTAGACATCGTTTCGGTGTTCTATAATAAAAATGTATGCGGTGTGTACTCATTAGAATCGCCTCATCGAGGCGTTTCTAATGAGTACACACAGCATACATTTGCAAGATAAAAGACTAAACTCTCCTTAATTATCCCCCACTATTTCTTATGTAGAAGATTTCGCTAGGGGCTCAAGAATGGGTTCGACACATCTATGGTAAACGAGCCATCGAAGTTCTACTGTATGTTAAAGATATATTTTTTTCCGATTTTCTATAAAGTAAAGGAATGTTGCATGTACAGAACTCATAAGAATCGCCTCAATGAGGCAATTCTATTGAGTAAACAAAACTTGCCTTTTCAAGACAGAATCAGGTAAACCTTCCTTTGCTGAATATTCATTTAAGCCACAGCCATTTCTGACTTTGAACTAATCAGATTTTTTGATGTAATTTATTCCTACAAAGCCATAAACTTAATGTAAAACAGTGTAGATCCTGATCAGATGGCTTCTTCAGAAGCCATCTGATCTGGATCTACACTGTTTCCAAAGATAGGGGTTGTCGTGAACAGCAAGATAAGGGTTAATTCCAATACATCTGGAGCTATGCGATGAATTCTTGATGGACTCAGGTACGAATTCGAGTTAGCCCAGAAGCCTCCGTGGTGCAGTGGTTACGCTACTTGCCTTGTAAATCAGGGATCGCAGGTTCGATCCCGGGCTTCTCCAGACTTTCGGATGAGTCTTTAAACCGAGGTCCCGTCTCCGTATGACCTTAGATGTTGGTGGGACGTAAAACTCAAACACTCACTCGAGTTAGCCCTGATAGATGAGCCATCTGTTTTTTGATAATTGAAGTTTATGCATGTACAGTATAATTCCTATATTAAGACCACCTTTGAGACTGTTCCAAAGTGGTCTTTAAGTGGTAAACCGCTTAGAGATCTAAGCCTGTACAGGCAAAGCAGTGTGAGCAGTGTGAGTCGGACCGTCCATGCTTGTAAACTCTATTGGTTTGAGATGTCACTTCATCAAATTGTCGGGTAAAAGCCCCACAAAATGGGAAGCAACGGCCCCAGAATGACCTATACAGTGTTGACCGGGACGTTAAACACAGACAAAATAGGTTGTATATGCCTACCGTCCCGACAAAACTGACATTGGTTGCCAGCGTGACCCCACATTAGATCACTCATAAAGCGTTCCAATATGTTTTAAACATGACCAGGCATGCTTATGACGTTAACATGTTGGGTTGGGCGATCAGTGAATAATTAGATCAGGATTCGTCAATGGATTCATCACAAAGAACAAACGCCGATATGGTTGCATTGAAACGCAGCATACAGGCACCACTTTATGCAGAGAAAAATCGGGTTTATATGGGGTATGCATAATTTTCCCTGATTGTGCTCAATGCACAGACTGTGGGTTCTCGTTAGAACCGCCTGAATGAGGCGGTTCTAACGAGCGCCCACAGTCTGTGTTTGGACTAAAAATAAGAAAAATAAGAAAAATAACAGAATCATTTCAGACTCAGCATCACAAAAACACGCCTATATAATTTTGACCTCATCGAACCCCCCACTTTTATATAGTAAAACTGGGGTTTACAGGGGATACACCTTACTTTTCTTAATTCGGCTCTAAAATATAGGTTGTGAGTACTCGTTAGAACCGTCTCATCGAGGCGGTTGTAACGAGTACCACAATCTGTATTTAGAACAGAAATAAGAAAAATATCGCACTTTTTCAACTGAAAATTGTCATTTTAAGGCGGTAAAAATTACAATGTATTTGTATAGGCGTGTTTTCATAATATCTGAACCACGTGAAAACAGTTATTTCTAGAGATATTAAAGATGCCATTTTGAGCACACAGATGTGTTCATGTGTTATTTTCTCTGGTTTTAGCTTCTTGTGTGCCCAGTTTCATATAAGCATGTTTTTCGTGCTTCTAATTATTTCAGTAATACCAGTTTTATAGCTATAGATTTGCATGTATCCGTGACTTAGAAGTGAACAGAAGCCAAAAGAACATGACGGTACACACGGTCTTTTGTTCTGTACGTGTGTTTAAACATGTAAATCTCAACTGAAAGAAACGGGAACAGATTGTCTGTATTTTGAAAACACGCCCACACAAATACATTGTAAACTTTACCGCCGAAAAAAAAGTACATTTTAAAATAAAAAATTGTGATATTTTTCTTATGTCGGCTCAAAATATACATTTTGGGTACTCGTTAGAACCGCCTCATCGAGGCGGTTCTAACGAGTACACAGGGTCTATATTTTAGAGCAGAAATAAAAAAAAATAAAGTTTACCCCTGTAAACCCCGGTTTTACTATATAAAATGTGGGGTTCAAGGGGTCAGTCTTTACCCTTCAAGGTCTGACTGACTGAACTGGTTTTTAAGGTAACCGGGCGCTATAAGCACATAGGGGCTACCCCTAGACCGTATCCAGGATTAGTTTTCCCACTTTCTGAAAGGCTTTCGCATGGAGTTGTACACAAATTCCGGTGTACTCCTCTCGCCCCAGACACGGTGCAATAAAGGTGAAAGTGGTCTGTAGGTTACCGTGATTTTTGATGGAGTCTCCAAATAGTTGTGGGCTGTCAATCGCGGCGATGGAACATGGTCAATTCCGACCTGCAAATCGTGTTCAATAGCCATTGCCAGTCTGGCCGTGGTAGAGAAGGAAGGCAAGGAGGCTAAGTTTTAGTGCCTCTGGGCTGCGAATCACGGCAATGATCAGCGGAATACGAATCGTGCTGGTCTGCCAGTGCCCTCCCCTTAGTAAAATAGAAGCACTGTAATTTTGAATTTTGAACGCCAGGTCGAAAGTGGGCATGAAGCAACGGAGAAATCAGTGCCAATTTCGGCTGCAAATCGCGATTTCTCTGTTTCGCCCGAGCAAATTAGGTCATGTTGCTCTCTCTTAGGGCCGCGTTATTGGCGTCGGACTGGCTACACATGAGGTAGCCTTGCAATACCCATGGTAAACAGGGTTTTCGGACATGCGGCCCTAAGTTCACGATCTCGGTCCGGTGCTGGGTTAGGAGGGATGCGCCCTCCTAACTATCACTCCATCCGTCATCGCCGTATCTAGGAAAAGTTTGTGGACCTTCCGGGTTCTCTTCTTGTTTAGTGGGGTCTCTTCAGTGCATCTTTCGATGGAGTTGTACAGGTGCTCGTCGAAATTCTTTGAGGTGGGTCCTTTGTAGATAATGAAGGCTGGAGTATCGGCTGTCTTGAATGCATAAACGGCAAGGTCCACGTTGATAGTTTCAGTTGGCCTTTTCAGTCGATGTAGTTTTAAGATGGTTTAGGGGGAGTCTATAGTATTTGCCTACCAGGCTCTGCCCAGGTGGTACTTCTCGTGCCAAGGTTGGAGTGGGTTGGGTGACAGCTTCTCGAAGTCCTTTTCTTCGGAGGTGTAGATTCTTCCTCTTCTGGTGGCTGGGGCAGGTGACGAGCGTCGTTGGGCTTTAGGCTGGGGTGGTCTCTCTTTGGGTGATAAGGCGGTGGTCGCGGGCTCTGGCGATGACGGCGTTGGTCTCTGGATGAGTGGTGCGGCGGGCGCGTGTTCGGCGTTAATTGTTGGCTGGCGCTGGAGGATGATCGTTGTTGAAGTTATTGTCACGGTCTCCTCGGCTGGCGGGGCTGCTTGTCGGATCTGTGGTCGGATCCGTGGTGCTGTCTTCTTGGTTCTCTGTGGAGCTGGAAGGCTCAAGTCCTACGTAAGGGTAACAGCTACCCTCTGGGGCTCAAGTACTGTGTTTACTTGAGGCACCCCATGAAGTCGGCAATTCTTCAAGAAGGCTACCAGAGGCTCTGGTAGCCGGTATTCCTTCATAGAAAAAGACATCTTGACGTGTTGAATGAATGAGTACGAATGACCCTTCAAGGTGACATATGATTTAATACTTGTAGTTCAGGTTTTCGATGGTATGTCTGTATCTAAATATAAGTTATATTAATGCGAAATGCGTAGGATTGCCTGTTCATACATGCGAATCATTTTAGGCTTTCTAGTCTTTTGTCCCGTTATCACGTATTCTAACACAGCGCGCCTATATAGGCAATGGAAATTAACTGTGTTTTATTCTGCAACAAATCACAGCTAGGAAGAGCGTGACGAGTGACGTCATTAAAATTCCCAATTTATGACGTCACTAGTCGATTTCCTTGACGTTAGACGGTGTAACGTCATTTTCTCGCATCGAAAACGTAAGAAACGGATAAAAATGCAAGTGTTTCAGTCGATAATTTTAGCGGGATTTCTTCTAACAATGGCGGAAAGTTGTGAGAATTTGAAGGAAACAACAACATTATTGCCGATTTTGCAGCGTGTTAGAATCGAAATAGATCAGCTCTTGTCTGTGATTTGTTGAGTAATAAATCACAGTTTGTCGGTCAGTTGTAAGTAGACAAATCACGCGCGCTACGCGCTCGTGATTTGTCTACTTTACAACTGACCTCCAAACTGTGATTTATTACTCAACAAATCACAGCTAGAGCTGATCAATTTCTTAAATGAAAAGAGCGGCGTTTCGTGATAACGTAAAATTTCCGACTGTAAATCGCAGATTCTTGCAATGTGACGTCGGATTGGATAACGTCAAAAAAATTTGCGACAGTCTATACTATACACTGTCGGAAACTCGACGTCATGATGAAACGTCACATTTTATTTGGTAGCATTTGGTTTTACGCAGCTCACAGACCTTGTCGCTTTGAGCAAAGCAGTACACTTTTTATCAAAACAACTAAGTCCATTAGAATAAGGATACATGTAACTGTATTAAAACATAGAAGTGAAGGCAATGATCAGGAATCGATACAATTAACCAACAGCTCCCATCAGAGACACCAAGGGAAAGAAACACAAACATGAAACAACTAGACCCTAATGGAAACATCACTAGCGGAAAGCCAAATTGAAAGTTACTTTCCCACAAAATGGCCAATTGGCTATCCAAAACAAAATAATACAAGCGATACATACACTCAAAGACAAGCCATAACAAAAATAATCCACGTCAGAAGAACCGACTTGGAACGGTCAGTGAAACGAATTCCCATGGGGGTGGGGGTTTAAATCGATTTTATGTCGCCACAATCCTCGCCCCTACTTCCGTCGCGATTTAGAACAATAATTTGTTCAGCCCGCATTAAGGTTTCCTAACCCATCAGTGCAACATCTCCGTGAACACAAAATTCAATCAACCACAGACATGAAACAACGGTGAGGACTCGACAGCAAGACTGAACTGCTGGAGCAAAAGAAGACCAACAGTTAGACTCCGATGGGCCCAACCAGACACAGAGCATCAGACACCAACGAACATTACATAAAATTAGATTCTATCTAATTCTCAGTAAACCTTTACGCTGGAACTGCTCTGACCTCCCCGAATGGCAATTTTATTCCATTGATCCCCGAAATATACTGTCGTAAATCTTTTCCGTTATCCAATCAGATGTCGTGTTACATACATACGCAGGTGCATTATAATGAAGAGCCATTGTCATTATCTATATTTCAGGCCGGTACATCGGTATGCGACAGGGAAGTATGCTCCTATCTATCATGTCCAGCCAGTGAACAGATTCCGGTGAAGAAGTCCTGCTGTATGACTTGTCCAATTAAGAAACGCTGTGAATATCAAGGAATTATATATTCGGCAAGAGTGTTTATTGCTTCATTGACTGATTATATAATCTGCACAATGTCCTGTTGCTTACTCCTTTTGTACCAAATGGAATCTTCCTCCTTATATATAGCAGGAGTCCACTTCAAAATTTAGGGGTGTCAGGTTGTGTTTTCATCAAAATCTATTTGGAAAATGACTGAATTTTTTAGCAAACAGTGGAGGCCCTGATCAGACGCCGCGTTCTGCGGCGTCTGATCTTGGCCTGCACTGTTTGCCAGGGTACCCATTTTGGGGTTTCTTTTACTAAATGGGTTAAACCATATACTTGACAAGATCGTTAATTGTTCAGTTACCTAATTAACATAGCAGCTTAAAGTAATTGAGGGTCTTACACGAGTGTTCATGTATTATTGAATTTATTAATGCGTAACTATACTAAATTTAGTGACACAGAGGCCTTTCTGATATCTAATCTTCATCAGTGTGTCTAAACCCCAAAGTTTTGAAACCGAAACGGATGATGGACAAGACCCGGCAAACGCAGCACATCCCCCTCCGAGCACGCAGCGACCGACGTAGCTCATGAGACAGGTCAACTGGAGGCATCAGGCAAGAGACGCCTACCAGGGAACTTATAGGCGTCCCCCACTGAGCCAACATCAGCAAACATGGCCCACACTCCACGGAAGTCCGGGGCATCAGGAAGGAGATGCCCAAAGTAGCGAGACTTGCAAAATTTATAATATTTCAAAAAGTGGCAACCAAATCCGCTAAGATACATGTCCCACCTGACGAGTTGAGGAAAAGGATAAAATGCGAGGCTGTGCCCAGCATTTTATCCATTTCCTCAACGAGTTTAATAAATTTTGGACATGAGTTATCATGTATTATTGAATTTATTAAACGCGTTTAGAAAAAAGAATACAATGCGAGGCTTTGCCGAGCATTTTATCCTTTTTCCTCAACGAGTTTAATAAATTCAATAATACATGAACACTCATGTAAGATTCTATTTATCATTATGACATTTAAAATGTGTTTTATTTACGATTTTTGTACAAAAATGTCAATATTCCGCCATTAGTAAACACGACGTCGTTAAGGACGTCGTACATGTAACGTCACGGGGGTAATTTGCATGCTTAATCCATCATTCTTGCATAAAAACCTATGCGCATGGCTGTTTGAATCCATTGTCAAATGGACCGAAAGCCGTGGTCAAACAGCAAAAAACCATGTTCAAATCATGAAATTCGCGTGCTGTTTGAACATGGATTTTGAGCTTTTGATATCACAAGACGGGCCTTGCTTTGTTTACGTTACGTTGAGCGACGTAACGTTATCGCCCTGAACGTAGCGTTTTAGGGTTCTATGATGATGTCACTGCATGACAACGTCATTGTAAACATCATTCTGAAGGTAACAGGACACTTCGGCCCCAAAACCACCTCGGCCCCTGGACACCTCGGCCCCTTGACACCTCGGCCCCAAAACCACCTCGGCCCCACATAAAATTGAAACCCTAGACGGGTCGGCCCCTGGACACCTCGGCCCCTAGACACGTCGGCCCCATATACGTAGACACTTCGGCCCCACTTTGCTTTTCACGGGGCTTCCACTTAAATAAGAGATTGGGTTGGATGTCCGATGAGGTTTTTTTATTATTATTATTATTTATTTGCTGATTTGATTATTTTGATAGGGAGCCACGAATATTTGAATTTATAATATATATATTTATTATATATTATAACGTAACTAAATAGAAAATCTATATGTTAATTTAAGAAGAATGGTAGATACATTTGAAAATTCCCCTTTTTTATTTCAATGTATAATTCTAATTGCATTGCGGCATGCATTAGAGCAGGCTCTTTTTTCTACTTTTCTGCTCTTTTGGTCATCTATAGGCTTTTTATATTATCCGACATAATTCCACACCGCTAAAATACTTTTTGAATTAATTCCAAAAAGTAATCCTTACTAAGTGGATGGAAATCTAGATGGATCGGTGGATGGGGCCGTAAAACCAAAAAAAAAAAAAAAAATCATTCCTCGGTTTCGTCAACCATGGTGATGATGGGGGATAATCTTATATTTGTTAACATATTTATATATTTATTTATTTATTTATTTATCCGGCCTCGGCAGCTAAGTCGGATGCGCGTATGACTGGTGATCAGGAGGGGGTTCGATACCTACCGGGTCGGCAACATTCTTTCGTGGAGATTGATTATGGAATCTTTTCTTTGGTCATTCTCTCCCTTCTGCTGATTCAAGAAGGGCAGTTGTCACTTTTTGGCGAACAAAATGTGCACTGTAATGGTTAACCACTTACGTATAAGCCTGCCCAGGTTAAGTGTGGATAGGTAAACTGACCGGCTCGAAAATGAACTAAAATAGTGTTGACTGGGCCGTTAAACTTCAATACAAACAAACAATTTATTTATTTATTTATTTATTTATTTTTAGGTAATTATCAGTGTTCAGGTTCGCTGAGCTAGAATTATCCTCGTAAGTAAACCAATTAATATAATGTATGCACGCAATTCAAAAATTGCATGAAAAACGGTGCAGATCCGGTTCAGAGAGCAGAAGCAATCTGATCAGGATCTACACTGTTTGCAAAGATAAGGATTATCTTGTTCAGTGGGGTAAGGATAAATGAATTTCAGGTTAGTACACTATTAAGCAAAAAGTTTTACAAGAACACTTAATTATTGACTTAAATTAGTAAAGTGTGAAGCTCAATAAACAACCAGGCGTTACTAATCCCTTTACCCCAATAAAGAGATCCTTGATGATAACCAGATCATTGTTATCAATTTTCACACATTTGATTGTCATTCTAGCTCTTATTAAAGACAGTAAAGAGTATATTGTACATTTTATTTATTTATTTATTTATTTATTTATTTATTAGTCACATTTCTGACTATCAGCCGCTCAAATTACTTGATACATGTGTACTATATGTATATATTAGTGGCAAACAGTGTTGATCTGGATGTGCACTGTGTGCAAAGTCTACACTGTTCGTATTTTTGTAGGAATTACTCAGTACGTATGTTTCCATTGTTATCAATTTTCACACATTTAGAAATTCTTATTTGATTGTCATTTCAGCTCATATTTAAAGACGGACAGTAACAAGTATACTGTATAATTTATTTATTTATTTATTTATTTATTTAATTTATTTATTTATTAGTCACATTTCTGCCTATCAGACCCTCAAATTACTTGATACATGTATATCGTATCCATTTAAAATTCGCAAACTGAATGACAGTGTAGATCCAGATCAGATGGATCTGGATGTGCACTGAGTGCAGTCTTCATGGCCCTATATATTCTTGTAGAAAAGGCTCCTTGACTATCAGTATCAAATATTCACAATTAGAACAACCCGCTAAACCCCACTTTTCGTGATGCTGACTCAAGGTCAACGTCACGGTTGAAGGCGGCGGGGGATTAGCTGTCCTTAAGAGTGTAGTCCAAGTTAACCTGAAAATGTCGTGTATGCGTTGTTATATTTGTTATAAACGTCTCATTGGTTATTGGTTATTTTTATATGAAATAAAAATAGCAATACAATAATTTGATCTTGTTTCCTAACAACTTAATAGAAGATTCCGTATAACCAAAATTATATAACACACAACCTGTATCTTGGAGCAGAAACAAGAATTACGAAAACATGCCTATACAAATGTATTGTAAACTTTACCCCCGAAAAAACGAACATTACAAGAGGAACAATTGTGGTATTTTTATTATTTCTGCTCAAATAAGAAAAAATAAGGTTTACCCCTGTAAACCCCAATTTTACTATATAAAAGTGGGGTTCAAGGGGGTCAAAATTATAAAGGCGTGTCTTCGTGATGTAAATAATGTATGCCCCTATGAGCCCCAGTTCCCCATATAAACTGGGGTTTAGCGGGGTCTTCATTACACGGGTTTGTTAACATGATGTTTTGTTTGTTAGATTTGACTTTATCGCTCCAATCGACACTGAATAAGTCATTTTGGAGACGTTGCCTCCTATTTTGCGGAAATGTTACCCGGCATTGAGATGAAATGACATCTCAAGCCCTGCAGCCCAATTAAACCAATAGGGTTTATAAGTATGAACCGTCCGACTCGCACCGCTTTTCCTGGCCAGGCTTACAACCTCTAAGCAGTTTACCAGTACTCACGCCACAGGCTGTTGGTTTCTTGAAGTCCCGATGGGCGGGGCCGATTTTAACATGATATTAATGCTCATAACCTAACAGATATCAAAAGTGGGGCCGAGGTGTCTTTGGAGCCGAGATGTCTAGGGGCCGAGGTGACAGTGGGGCCGAGGTGTCTAGGGCCGAGGTGACTAGGGCCGAGGTGTCTAGGGCCGACTTGGTTTTGGGCCGACCTGTCTAGGGGCCGAGGTGGTAGTGGGGCCGAAGTGTCTGGAAATCATTCTGAACTGGCCGCCATTTTGGTTTGGCTGTCGCATTTGAAGAGTTTATATGGAATTTATATGGAGCTTTTGGGCGTTTTCGTCAAAATTTGCTGTCGGATTCGCAAGTTATGCAAGAACAGCGATCATCCATGGTTATTTCATTGCATTAACATTTGCCGGATCCCTCGGAAGATATTTGAACATTCGGCCTAGCGGCCTCATGTTCAAACAGCTTCCTCGGGATCCGGCAAATGTTAATGCATGAAAAACCATGGTTGATCCCTATAGTGGATTATCGAATTTATTACATAGCGTTATTACACTCTCAGACGCGACGGCATATGATAAAAATGCTTTAACTTAACATCAGCAACATTTTTGGATCTACCGTTTGTTACTAAGCACAGTAGCTTCGCGTTTCTGAAGTCCACCTGTCTATCACTGAGTTGGTCTAGATAACGGTTAATTGTACTCGCGCTATTCAGCATGAGATCAGTGACGCATATAGACTCGACGCATGTGCAGTGACAGGCGAACACAGTAGATCCAGATTAAATGCTGCATAAAGCTACAGTGTTTTTTCTTTAAATATGGTCAATTAAAGGTTAAACGAAACTGTCTAAGTCCCCATTCAGGGACACATTCGCAGCCTACACTCAGCATTTCGAAAACACGCCTATACCATTGCATTGTCTACTTTACCGCCGGAAAATCAAACATTTTAAGATGAAAAATTGTGATATTTTTCTAATTTCTGCTCAAAATAAAGATTGTGGGTGAGGCGGCTCTAACGTCTACCCACAATCTTTATTTTAGAGCAGAAATAAGAAAAGTAAGGTATACCCCTGTAAACCCCTGTTTTACTCAATAAAAGTGGAGTTCAAGGGGGTCAAAATTATATAGGCCTGTTTTTGTGATGGGCACAATCGACCTGCCAGTGCTGTCAGTGCTTTAATGCTACGGTCTTTCGTCTTGGGTGCATTTGATTGTCACCGACCCATAGGCGACAATACTGCAACAGGCTTCACTGCTTTTGTCTAAATGATGTTCACGGGCCACATATCACGTGAACAAGTCCGTGAAATGAAGACCCCCTTATACGCCACTTTATATAGAAAAAACTGGGATTAACGGGGGTATACATTATTTTCCTTATTTTTGCTCCAAGACATAGGTTGTGGGTACTCGTCAGAACCGTCTCAATGAGGCGGTTCTAAAGAGCACACACAACCTATGTTTGCAGTATATATTAGAAAAATATCACGGATTTTCATCAGAAAAATGGCCATTTTGGAGATGTGAAAAATGCACTATGTCGCATAGGTGTGTTATCGTAATGTTACGAAAACACACCTTTTTAAATATATTGAAAACTTTATCACCATGAAAAGAAATTTTCAGATATAAAATAACTGATATTTTTCATATTTCTGCTCAAAACATGGAAGATTGTGGGAACTCGCAGAGGTGGTTCTGACGAGTACCCAACAAAAACAATGTATACCCCTGTAAACCCCAGTTTTACTTTGTAAAAATGGGGTTCAAGTGGGACAAAATTACATACGCAAATCATTGTCATATAGGGGCTCGGACATTGGGACCGTGATAGGGGTTAATAATCAGAGCGCAATGAATATAAAAATCCACAATCACAGTCTCTAATTAAAACATGCGTAGTTGCAATGTTATATATGATAGCGGACTAACATACAAATTTCCTATTGGTTTAGCTATCACACATAATAACCATTAAGATATTAAGTCCACTTCACTTAATTACCCTGCAGTAGATATGTAACATTCTTTCCATTTTCAATTTTTGGTCTATGAAAAGTATCAAACAGTTTCAAGATGTTGATAATTTCCTATGGTCTTTTTAAGAGCAGTTCAAATATTTTACAACAACGGTTAATCTATTTTATCATATGACGTCGCGTCTGAGAGTGTAATAACGCCATGTATTATTTTCGATAATCCACTAGTGGATTAAATATGCAAATTAGCTAGACACGTTCCGTAACGTTACATGTACGACGTCCTTAACGACGTCGCGTTTACTAATGGCGGAATATTGACATTTTTGTTAACAGTCGTGAATAAAATGCGTTTTAAATGTCATATGATAAATAGAATCTTGCATTCGTGCTCATGTATTATTGAATTTATTAAACTCGTTGAAGAAAAGGGATAAAATGCTCGGCAAAGCCTCGCATTTTATCCCTTTTCCACAACTCGTTTAATAAATTCAATAATACATGAGCACTCATGTAAGATCCTCTATTTATCTATTTTATAGGACGGTCAGCAATGGAAACCAGACACGTGTACGACGTGCGATTGTGAAAATGGCATCACACACTGCCAGGTCCAGCAATGTAACAATGCGCTGTGGTGTCCTGTGGTAAGTGCATTTAATATCATAAGATTATTGAGTTCGAACGATGATCAAGCTTGTAAGAGCCAGTGCAAATAGAGAAATGTATGCATTGCAATAACACACCCATGTGACATTGTGCATTTTTCAAACCTCCAAAATTGCTACTTATCCGATAAAATCCGTTATATTATTCTCATCTATACTGTAAACATAGGTTGTAGGTGCTCGTTAGATAGAAGTGAAGGCAATAATCAGGAATCGATACAATTAACCGACAGCTCCCATCAGAGACACCAAGGGAAATACACACAAACATGAAACAACTAGACCTTAATGGAAACATCACTAGCGGAAAGCCAAAAGGACAGTTATTTTCCCACAAAATGGCCAACCGGCTATCCAAAGCAAAACAACACAAGAGTACCCACAACATATGTATTGGAGCAGAAATAAGAAAAATAAAGTATGCCCCTGTAGACTCCAGGTTTCTCAATATAAAGTGGGTTTAGTGGGGTGTTCATTTCACGGACTTGATGTACGAGATCAGTAGCTGCATGACTCGCGAATCCCCACTGGGCCCAGATACATTTTGTAATGATTGCCATTTTTCTTGCGAAAGAATGTGCACTGTGTCGGTAAACTGCTTAATTCTGAGCGTGCCCAGAAAAAATGTGGTTAGTTAAACTGACCGGCGTGTTATGACAAAAATAGCGCTGACTAGGTCATTCACCACCTAAAACCATTATTCTAACACAGCGCACCTATATAGGCAATGGAAAATAACTGTGTTTTATTCTGCAACAAATCACAGCTCGGAAGAGCGTGACGAGTGACGTCATTAAAATTCCCAATTTATGACGTCACTAGTCGATTTCCTCGACGTAAGATGGTGTAACGTCATTTTCTCGCATCGAAAACGTAAGAAAAGGATATAAATGCATGTGTTTCAGTCGATAATTTTAGCGGGATTTCTTCTAACAATGGCGAAAGGTTGTGAGATTTTGAAGGAAACAACAACATTATTGCCGATTTTAAGCGTGTTAGAATCGAAATAGATCAGCTCTTGTCTGTGATTTGTTGAGTAATAAATCACAGTTTGTCGGTCAGTTGTAAGTAGACAAATCACGCGCGCTACGCGCTCGTGATTTGTCTACTTTACAACTGACCTCCAAACTGTGATTTATTACTCAACAAATCACAGTTGGAGCTGATCTATATCTTAAATCAACATTAATGGTCAAAATATAGATTTCGGGTGCTCATTGGAAATGGCTCATTAGCGCGAGTCTACCAAGCATTCATGGTCTATATTTTCAGGAAAATAATAGTTCACCGTTTCAATAGAGCATGACATGTGGTTAGGTACGTAAAATGACCGGCGTGACATGATACAATAGCATTGACTTGGTCATTAAACTCCTACAACAATTAATTAATATTGAAAGTCAAAATATAGATTTTGGGTGCTCATTAGAAATGCCTAATTAGCGGTTCTACCGCATGGTCTACGTTTTGAGGAAAAATAAAGCTTCACAGCTTCACAGTGTTTCCATAGGACAGATGTTATTATACACATGCGAGAAAGGGATTATAATGCCATATATTTGTGTTATGGCAATCTTATCTATGCCTTCTATAAAAGTTTCAACTCCACATGGAGACTTTTTCGCCAGCAGTTGTACTGTTGGCGGCAATAAGCAGTACAACTACTGGGGGCAAAGTATTATGTGTAAATCCCTTGTTATTTGACTTCTTGTTGCCATTTGTAGGCTGTTTTCTTTGATTGTGAATTTTCCTGGCAATTGATTTCTATATATTTAATGTTCTTTGTGTAATTTGTTCATTCTTGCTATTATGGCTTTTACATTATTAGTTGCCTTTTCTTGAGTGTTTAGTACATTCTTCTTTCTATCTTGTATGCCAGTGTTTATTAAGTTCATGAATCCAGTATGCTTGTTTGATTGTTCATATAAACTTATCTTCCTAAGCATTTCTATTTTTGACAGGGTTATAATATTTATCTTCATTACCATTTCTATATTTGACAGGGATATATACTTATCTTCATAAGCATTTTATATTAGCCAGGGTTATAGGACGTGTTCCTATAACCTATAAAAGTGTTCCCATTCCTATTTTATTTGTGTTCAAGGAGATGTTGCACTGATGAGTTAGGAGGCCTTTATGCGGACTGAACAAATTATTTGTCTAAATTGCGACGGAAGTAGGGGCGAGGATTGTGGCCACTTAAAATCGATTTAAGCCCCCCAGTGGAATTCGTTTCTGCTGACCGTTCCAAGGCGGTTCTTCTGTCACGGTTTATTTTTGTTATGGTTTATCTTTGGTTGTTTACGTGTGAGACGCCAAGTTCTGCAACGGAAGGTCAGGTGGTTTTTCTCCGGGTACTCCGGTTTTCGCCCACCTATGATTAACGATCGGCTCGATATGAGTGAAATAATCTTGGAAGGGCCGTAAAACCCAAACCAAAAAAAAAAAAAAAAAAAAAATCTTTGGTTGTTTTTGTCGCTTGTGTTATTTTATTTTTGATAGCTTAATGTCCATTTTGTGGGAAAGTAACTGAACTTTTGGCTTTCCGCTGTTGGTGTTTCCATTAGGGTCTGTTGTTTCATGTTTGTGTGTCTTTCCCTTTGGTGTTCCTGATGGGAGCTGTGGGTTGATTGTATCGATTCCTGATCATTGCCATCACTTCTGTTATAGATTTAAGCACCCAAGTAGATTTCGTTTCACTGACCTTTCCAAGGAGGTTCTTCTGTCGCGGTTTATCTTGTTATGGTTTGTCTTTGAGTGTGTATATCGCTTATATTATTTTGTTTTGGATAGCCAATTGTCCATTTTGTTGGAAAGTGACTGTCCTTTTGGCTTTCCGCTATTGATGTTTCCATTAGGGTCTTGTTGTTTCATGTCTGTGTTTCTTTCCCTTTGGTGTCTCAGATGGGAGCTGTGGGTATCGATTCCTGATCATTGCCGTCACTTCTATTTTTATTGGCTTGCAGCGACGGCTGCAAGCCAGTTAGATTGGAAATGTGGTTCCGGTTTTAGACTTCTCTTTCTATGTTATTTTGGATCCTCAGGTGTGTTTTTTAAAACAAAAATCAGAGATACAGTCAGCTTGTTCCGGTATTCTGGTTTCCTCAGCCTATAGCCCAATAACTTTCGCATATTTTAATAGAATACAGGGTACCAGTTTAGTGAGAGATAGTCTAGTGACAGAGCTATCGTTTCTGTGCGAAAGTTTAACTAAACACCGAAGCGAATTTATCCACTAGGCCACGGTCTACTCAGCATTACCGTCAATACAGTTTACCTGACCACATTCATAAATCATCTGTATAGCAGTCTACAATGCACTCGAAGGTCAAAACTCGATGGATTTTGTTGAAAGTGTGGGTGCTCTATAGTAATCACTCTGTCCGTTCGTCTGTCTGTCCGTCCACATTTTTTTATCCTCCATTACTTTCTTATTCCTGAATGGATTTAAATATATACTTGGCAGAAATGTCAACCATATTGTGATTGAGTGTTGCGCGCAAGACTCAGGTCCGTAGCTCAATGTCATGCTTAGAGGTTAAAGGTCAAAAAAGGGTCTTTGTCGTGTCCAATCAATAACTTTTTTATTCCTGGATGGATTTAAATATTACTTGGCAGAAATGTTAACCATAATGTGTCGGAGTGCCTTGCGCAAGACCTACAGCCGTACCTCAAAGGTCAAGGTCATACTTAGAGATAAAAGGTAAAAAAAGCGTCTTTTTTATTGTGTCCAATCTATAACTTTCTTATACCTGGATGGATTTAAATATTACTTAGCAGAAATATTAACCATAATGTGACAGTGTGTCAGGCGCAAGACCCAGGTCCGTACCTCAAAGGTCAAGGTCATACTTAGAGGTGAAAGGCAAAAAAAACGTCTTTTTTATCGTGTCCGATCAATATCTTTCTTATTCCTGGATTGATTTTAGAATAACTTGACAGTAATGTTAATCATCATGAGAGGATGTGTTGTGCGCAAAACCCAGGTTGGTTTCTAAAACCGAGTTATCATGTTCAAAATGATTCTTTGAGCTAAGTTCTTTCATTTCCTTGTTCTTTATAGTTTTTTAACATCAACATTTTCCTACTCCTCTGATAGCGCTGCCGGGGCGCTAGTCAGTTTCACTGACAGCTCTAGTTATATTGAAGGTACTGCCACCAATAAATGAACAAAGTTTACGGCGTACTGTCAGTCGATTAGTCCAGTTTTTATCAAGATATAGATTCACCTTAAATAGCTTTATACTGTTTATTTATTTTTAGACTTTCAGATGTGATCATTGGGTCCCATGTCAATGCCTCAGTTACCTTAACATTGAAATATTTCTTCCAATACATGTCAGGGTAGTGCCACATAGAAAATGACACCTCATGGTTTTGTCCATTCCAATGTGTAGATAAACCATATATTGCCTTTGAGTACACTGCATCAAAAGTCTATGTCCCATTAACAAGAACAGTGCAACTTGCTTCCTCACCAGTACTTTCATCTACATCAACTCGTACATCCATGTGGCGGCAATATGGCTACAATTACACCAGGAACAGTACCCTTAAAACCAGGCAAGCCTTTCCTTTTAAAAGGAACCTTTATATATACTTATACTCATTAGCATTTCTATATTTACCAGGGTTATATATACTTATCTTCATAAGCATTTCTATATTTGACAGGGTTATCAGCTCCGTTTCTTAGAAGAGGAATGCTGTCCAAAATGTGTCGAATGTAAGTTCTTATCGTTGCGAACTAATAGATTTCATGAAGTGATTGCGCGTCTAGCGCAATATAGCCGAATATAGCCGAAATATAGCCCAAAACTACGTAGTATGACCCATCTTCTTTCTAATGAATGTTTTCATTGCTCTTAAAGGAACTCATTTTTGATTTTTATTTGCCTTCACTGCAGCTGGTGTTGTGCCGTGTGGCGGCCGTAAAACGTCTCCCCGTACATCAACCATAGTGCAGTTTATATTTTACTTTTGGTCCTTTGAGATCAGCGTGAATATTCTGAGAAATCAGAAATTTATTATTGGTTTAGACACATATTCTAGACAGGTTTTTAATTATTCAGACTCCGTTTTGATTTATAGCAGTCTCTGAATCGACTGCCTATTCGAAATTCGCAAAATTGCAGTATGTTTCCTCTGGCTTTCTTTGCCGGATCATTACAGGGTCACTGATGAGGCTTTATTAGCCGAAACTACGTAGGATGACCCATCTTCTTTCTTATGACTGTTTTCATTGCTCTTAAAGGAACTCATTTTTATTTTTTATATGTCTGCCACACACACACACACACACACACACACACACACGCACACGCACACACACACACACACACACACACACACACACACACACTAATGAAGAGAGGAATATATATTCTTGCACACCATAATTATAAGGAAATCCATTGTTTTAACTTGGGATAGAAATACTGTTCTAACCCTAGTTTTCTTACCAAAAATCGAATATTCTCGTATGTTTGATAAATGCACTCGTTGAATACGACCTCATATGCGCCGTCGTTAAGGTTGACGTCACAGCACGTTACGTGACGTCACTAAACATTCAAGTAGTATCATCACAATATGGCGGACGTCGGTAACCGAAGTGACGGCAGCAATAAACTTCCGCGCCAAGAAATGGAAGGTATGCAAGAAAAAGAATCCTATAAGGGTGTGAGGGGTGGATAGAAAAATGCGTCCCTCGCGATTATTGTCCGGCATCACTCGGCAAGCCTCGTGATGCATGACAGTGACCCTCGGGACTGATTTTCCATCCACCCCTCACACCCATATACGATTCTTATAAGAATGTCTTTGTGAATAGGTATAGATAAAGTTTCTAAATGTCAGTTTCAATGTTACGGATGAAGTGTAATCTTGGATCAGAATTGTTTACTGGTGACACTCCCTTAGACACTCCTTCACCAGAGATGTTGTAGACTTAGCTTAAAATCTGTTCGTGAATTAAAGATGTTGTTCAGAATGTGTTTCACACTATCAGGATGAATATGCATGCGAGTTGCTTCAGGCATTACTATCGCCCTCAAGACGATCTTATATTACAACCGATGCTGTGTTGTTTTCGACAACTTCAATGTTCTTTGAAAGCTGGATGTGCAGTAGAATTGGGACAGCAACACGTGAACAAGTCCTTGTAATGTACATCCCTCTACACCACACTTTATTTGAGCCCCGCCAAGCGAATTTGTGTCTTCGAGCATTCCGTCATGACAAAGTTTAACTGCGCATGTCCAGCCATTCAGAGGGGCCAGGGATATGGCTTTCTGTCTGAAGGTTCCTCTTGATTCACTGCTTGCATGAGCGAGCAGCGAGGGTTCTGGCGAGACTGCGCGGATGCGCAGGCTCGCCTGAACCTTCGCTGCTCGCATAGGCGATAAGTACCAAAATCGCTTGACGGGGCCCATTTAGAGAAAACTGTGGTTTACAGGGTTATACAACATTTTTTCATATTTCTGTTCCTAGACGTGGGTTATGGGTACACGTTAGAACCGCCGCAATGAGCTGGTTCTAACGAACGCCCAAAACATACGCTTGGAGTAAAAATAAGAAAAATATTTTAAATTTTCATCAGAAAATTACCATTTCGGAGATATGAAGGTAAACGTTATATCGCACGGATGTGTCATTGTAATGAAGCGGAAGTCCCAGGCTCTCCCAGTACTTTCGAAATCCGGCATTGTCTGTAGAGACTTATGCTGTTTCTTATAACTTAAAGACAGGGAGAGTCATTGTGATTAAGTATTATTTTTGAATTAGTTCATTTAGAATTATATAAACTAAAAAGAGAAACGACCAGGAACTGATACAATCAGATCCAAAATTCTTCCCACAATATCACTAGGGAAAGAAGTTGAAACATGGCGTGACGACAATAAACAAAACGGACAACAGATAAACTGATTCAACAGCACTTTCCCACAGGTGGTGACTCAGAATATCTAATCCTAACTAAAAAAGAGCAATATACATAATGGGGGAAAGAATCAGAATCAAGAACATAACAAACATTAAACTGGAAGGACAAACGTAACTAAAAATGAACAACCAAAAAGGGGGAAGAATCATAATCATCATTGTAACAACATATATTATTAGGGAAAGAATCATAACATGAAGACACAGCAAAAGCACCGACTTGGAACAGTCAGTACAAATTAATTGACAGTGGGTTTAAGTTAACTTTAGATTATTGAGATGATTAGTATAAGCATTTATGCTTGTTTTCAAATCCCGTGGAACTTTTTTTTTCATACAACGTGTAATTGTATTCTTGTAATTCAAAAGAAGTTAATAAATAGTGTTTACACCAAGTTAACTTTACGGGATACTAAAACTCACCAATACTTCCACTATAGTTCAACCAAGTATTTGTTTGGTACGCGTGAAGGTTTTCTTACACTCTAAAAGCAGAAAAGGGACCTGTTTCATGTAAGAATATTTGGTAAAATATTTTTATCCCTACGCTTTAGCGTTTGGGGATATTGTGAACGCCTCCGTCCGTCTGTTTGTCCGACCATCAGTCCTCCTTAAACCCTGACCGGAATGCAGCCAGATTTATACATGGCTTCCTTACATGATGAGGGCGAGCGGGAGCAGTGTTACATTTGACTTCATCGTTTAGGGGAAGGATGGTAACTGATGTTGGAAGAACTCGTGACCCAATCCCTTTGCTTTGTTTGTATGCAATAAAATATTATTAAACTACCAGAAGCGATGCCATCGACTGCGCGCTCTAGTTTTAGCTTGGTAAATACGTATTTCATATTTGTCTTCTTGTAGCCGCTCATGAAAAGTCAAATTAAACTTGTCTTGTTTTTTTTATCATAGCGAGGGCAGTTTGTACAGTGTATGGTGATCCACACTATCGGACATTTGATGAAAGGATGTTTAACTTTCAAGGACCATGTAAATACATTCTTACAGAAGATTGTTTTGAAAAGACGTTCTCTGTTCGTGTAAGAAATGATGCTAGGACTTCCAGCAAATTTACGTGGACTAAAATGCTTGTGATATTTATAGGACGAGTTAGAATTAGTTTGCACCAAAAACTACGGGTAAAAGTTAATAAGAAATCTGTGACATTGCCATTCAGCCACAACGAGCTACCTTACTTTACAATAGTTCAAGACAGCGATACAGTTGTAGTGAAATGGTCACCTGACTTACACGTGACTTGGGACGGTGACAGTTTTGTGGAGGTGTCTATTTCGAGTAAATATAAAAGGAAACTCTGTGGTTTGTGTGGAAATTTTAATGGGCTGGGTTTAGATGATCTGATTGGCAAAGACGGTCGACATTATTTCTCAGGTGAAGAATTCGGACAAACATGGAGGTATGGCAGCCGGGGCGCATGCGTGATAAAACCAGAATTGGCGTCCGTAGAATCTCGTTGTTCTCACGATGAAAAGGCGAAACTCCGCGCCAGGAAGGAATGCAGCTTTCTTCTAGAGTCAGTCTTTTACAAATGTAGACGCAATGTAGATGTCCGTCCTTATTACAGGTCAGTTAAAACTATTTTTTACCTCGTAATTTCAACCGAATGAACTCAATTAAATGTATCTGATAGTAACAGTTGCTGATGATTAGTACTCACATGTTTAATTAAATGAGCCCCGCCAAGCGAATTTGTGTCTTCGAGCAGTCCGTCATGACAAATTTTAACTGCGCATGCCCAGCCATTCAGAGGGGACAGGGATATTGCTTTCTGTCTGAAGGTTCCTCTTGATTCACTGTTTGTATGAGCGAGCAGTGGAGGTTCTGGCGAGACTGCGCGGATGCGCAGGCTCGTCTGAACCTTCGCTGCTCGCATAGGCGATAAGTACCAAAATCGCTTGACGGGGCCCAAATATGATGATTGAGATAATAAAACAAATCCTGACAATTATGGGAGCTTTTTGTTGACTGTGTTTAACTTATTGATTATATTTTGACACGAAACTTAGCTAAAGCCATTTAGTTATCTTTCCTGCAAATAGATTTGTTAAGTAGGACAAGTTAAAGCATTTCATAACATGTTAAAAGTTCGTTTCAAAAAATATAAAATGGAGAAAGCTGAACACATGCATCATAAATTACAGTTAATTCTAACACAGCGCGCCTATATAGGCAATTTCAAAATAACTGTTCTATTCTACAACAACTCTCGGCAAGGAAGAGCGTGACGAGTGACGTCACTAAAAACTGCAAATTGATGACGTCACTTGTCGATTTCTTGACGTTAGACGATGTAACGTCATTTTCTCGCATCGAAAACGTTAGGAAAGGATAAAAATGCATGTGTTTCAGTCGATAATTTTAGCCTGATTTCTTCTAACAAGGGCGCAAAGTTGTGAGATTTTGAAGGAAACAACAGCAGTAATGCCGATTTTCAGCCTGTTAGAATTGAAATAGATGAGCTCTAGTTTGTGATTTGTTGCGCATAAGATCACAATTTGTTGGTCAGTTGTAAGTAGACAAATCACGCGCGCTACGCGCTCGTGATTTGATCTACTTTACCACTGACCTCCAAACTGTGATTTATTACTCAACAAATCACAGCTAGAGGTGATCTATTTCTTAAACAAGAAAAACACTGTAAGACATTTTGGTTCATTTCTAGATCGTGCGTAACAGATGTATGCGAATGTCCTGATGGAAAGAGGTGTGAATGTGAAGCGTTCCGCGCATACGCCCGCGCATGTGCACAAGAAAATGTCCACATAAGATGGGAAGACAGAGCTCCTTGTTCTGGTAATGGTTTTATTTTTTGTTTCTGTTTTTGCAAATATTGTTAACGCAATGTCCATTAGGATCAGGGGCGTAGCATCCTTTACGCGGAAACGCATTTGCGAACACATTACAAACGTAAAAATAGACGACGAAGAAAAAGGAAGGAAAAAGAAGAAGAAGAATGAGAAGAAATAATACCAAAATCTGTCTGTGTCTATGATATACACAACACTGATTATTAGCTAACATAGTTTCCTTCTTTGCCGCGGGGACCACTCTTACAGGAAAGAATTTCTCACTAAAGGGGCGGGATTATTATTTATGGAATATTCTTAGATTGCGTACAAATAATTTTCTCCTAGTTACGACAGCAAAGCCGTTGATATCTTCAAAACCGAGTTTTACCTGATAAAAAGGTATAGTTCAGCTTCAAACATAAATTGTAGGTGCTCATATGAAACGCCTCAATGTGGCGGTTCTAACGAGTTGCACCACAATGTTTTGAGCAAGAATGAGAAAAAAATATGTGTATCCTTGTAATATAGAAGTGAAGGCAATGATCTGATCAGAAATCGATACAATTAATCCACAGCTCCCATCAGAGACACCAAAGGGAAAGAAACACAGATATGAAACAACAGACCCTAATGGAAACATCAATAGCGGAAGGCGAAAAGGACAGTTACTTCCCAACAAAATGGCCGAGTAGCTATCCAAAACAAAATAATATAAGCGATACAAACACTCAAAGACAAACCAGAACAAAAATAAACCGCGACAGGAGAACCGCCTTGGAACGCTCGGTGAAGCGAATTCCACTGGAGGGCATAAATCGATTTTACGTGGTAACAATCCTCGCCCTTACTTCCTTCGCGATTCAGACACATTATTTGTTCAGTCCGCATGATGGCCTCCTATAACTCATCAGTGCACCATCTCCGTGAACAGAAAAAAAATCAAACAAGCACAGAGATGAAACAACGGTGAGGACTCGACAGCAAGAAAACACTAAAATGCTGGAGCAAAATAAAACCAACAATTACACTCCGATGGGGGCGACCAGAGACAGAGCATCAGGCACCAGCCAACATTACATAGAACCAGATGTCTCTAATTCTCAGTAAACCTTTACGCTGGAACTGTCATAGTATCTGGGGCCTGACCCACCGGCGTGCAATTAAAGAGGGAAGCAAAATTGTCAACCGTGATTGGGTTAATCACCATGCATGCTGTCTGTCGTATAACATTTATGTTGTACCCAATATTTTTATATCGAAGAATGATTTTACGAAATTGGGCGCTGAGGTCATTGCGGTTCCTTTGGTGTGTCTGATGGGAGCTGTGGGTTAATTGTATCGATCCTGATCATTGCCTCCACTTCTATTTCAGATACTCTTAGCGGTTTACCAGTACACGTGTGCGGTCGGTTTCAGCTCTGCATGGAAGCATCATGCAGCTCATCTATTTCTTCAAAAACCGATGGGCTGGGGCCTAAGCCATTTTTAATATAAGTCCCCAGCAGGCACACATCGCTAGGGCAACGTCAAATCAACGTCGGTGCAACGTCAAGACGTTGCACCGACGTTGATATGACGTTGCATAAACGTCATGACGTTGTTCCGACGTTGACATGACGTCAAATTACGTCATGTGCCTGCTGGGGTCAATCCTATAAATTAACATCGAACGGATTGATACACAGTTGAAAGTGTTACACTCCGTCGATGATACAAAACACACAGTTATCGCGAAGATGTTCTGTAGAAGATGTTCTGTAGAAGATGTTCTGTAGAAGCAATTTTTGCATATTAACCGTTGTCATGCTGAATAAATTAATATTTAACCACTCCCATTATAGAGTGTCAGCCAGTCAAATTACTTGATGTAATTCAATTTTACGAAATCACGAACGGAATGTCAGACAGTGTTGATGTTGATAAGATGGCATCTTCTTTTCAGAAGCCGTCTGATCTGTACATACATTGTTTGCAAAGACAGAGGATATCCTGGTTTAGCAGGACAAGGGTTAAAATTGTGCCGAAAAACTCGTAGACGGCTATTTAAGGGGAATTGGTACACCTTCAGGGTAGGCAACTCCTGTAAAAGTATTTTTGTTTCCCTTGTCAATAGGGGTCAACTCTTAAAGGAAAGAATTTGGTCCTAAAGACCAAATTATTTCCTTTAAGTGTATACCCCTTTTCAGTGGGACAGGCATTATAGAAAAGCGAACAGGAAGTCCCGAAAATTGTCTCCCTTTGAAAAAATGGCGGAAAAATCTGCCAGGTGTTCCCATTCCCCTTCATATGCCGGCGATCATCAAACAACGGCCTTCTCAATACCAAAATGCTTATTATCAGCCAGTTATGATAAATTTGTATCTTAGTGTTATTGTATGTTTTTTACAGCTGAGAAGAGGTGTCCTATAGGGGCCAGATTTCGAAAGTGCAGCAATCCCTGTCCAAAGACTTGCGAGAATTTCAATAAAATTACGCCATGTTTGAAACCGTGTGTACCCGGATGTCAGTGCAAGCACGGGATGGTTATCCACGAAGGAAAATGTATCAAACCACGAGATTGTCCGGTTAGATGACGTCACGCCGAGCGCCACACCTGGCGTCATGTTAGTTTTATGAACATGGATAATCTTGCAGTATAATTTATATTGTTGAGATGTTTTGGCGGATGTTGCAGTTATAGTGGATCTTACATGAGTGTTCATGTATTATTGAATTTATTTAACGAGTTGAGGTAAAGGGATAAAATGCGAGGCTTTTCCGAGCATTTTATCTCTTTTCATCAACGAGTTTAATAAATTTAATATTAAATGAGCACGAATGCAAGGTTTATTTATCATATGACATCATATGACATTTAAAACGAATTTTATTCACGATTTTTGTAAAAAAATGTCAATATTCCACCATTAGTAAACGCGACGTCGTTAAGGACGTCATACGTCTAACGTACGGGTCGTATCTAACTTATTTGCATATTTGATCCACTAGTGGTTTATTGAATTTTTTACATGGCGTTATTACATTCTCAGACGCGACGTCATTTGACAAAATTTATATGTTGAAATGTTTTGGCGGATATTGCAGTCAGTACCTTACTGCATTATCAGTCATTTATATGGCAAAAGATATTACATGTCACCTGCGCAGCAAACGGTGCTACATCCTAGGCACCGAGGTGTAAAAACATTGAGATGCGTTGCAGCCTTCTGGATCCAATTATCACATGATGTTTACTTCGGAATAATTTAAGTTTGAATTTGGACATTGTATTGCCCACGCCAAGTAGAAAGGCGTCTCAGACACTAGAACCCAGTAAAGATTCAGATTAGTCGTATCGGAGTGTTCGTTATGTGTTATGCGGATGCCATTGGGTGCAGTATCTTCATATAGACCGGGGCTGGCTATATCCCGGTCGGGCTATATAAATAACAATGGTAATGCCGGTTGTAGGCTTAGTTTTGATATCTATGTGCGAACATGCTAGAAGACGGCTTTTATCTTTACGCAGAAGTAATTTACAAATTCTATTACGTAATCACGTTCGACTCAGTCTCACATCGAAGACAAGTGTGAAATCGTATCTTTGATTGAACCTTTCCTCGTTGTTTTGCGAACTCGATGGGTCTGGTCGACCTTAACCCTTTTTGTACCAAATGGCATCTTCCTCCTTATATAAAGCAGGAGTCCATTTCAAAATTTAGGGGTGTTAGGTTGTATTTTCATCAAAATCTATTTGGAAAATGACGGAACTTTTAGCAAACAGCGGAGGCCCTGATCAGACGCCACATTCTGTGGCGTCTGATCTGGGCCTGCACTGTTTGCCAGAGTACCCGCTTTGGGGTTTCTGGTACTAAATGGGTTAAGGTGGTTGTTTCTTTGCAATTTGTCATACGAGGTTGGGGTTGGGGATTGGTGGCGGGGGCGTTCATTTAATTGTGTCCACCATACTGCGTGGCTGAAAGGGGCTAGTAGAAACAGCGTTGATTTCACGGGGGAATAATTTTCTAAAATAAGATGAAATTTCGGTTTAATACGTTTAGTCTATCAAAGGTTATTGACAGTTCAAGTTGGTTCAGTCATACACACCCAACCCTACCTGTATGCAAAATGCAAAACAACTAGGACCTAAATTAAAGGTCACGTTGGTCTGAATGTTTCAAGTTTACAGACATATAGTGGGTTGTGTCAGATACGTGGTCATTTGTTGTCTCTTAAACGTCACTTTTCAGGTGGCATACAAATCGAACGGTGGTAAAACCGATCTGACCAACCAAGACAAACTGCTACATGAGCTAATGTTGCTGCTGTGGCAAATATGGACTCTGTCTTTCTCGTAGTGTTAACACAGGATTGTTGCCTAGGTGACTCATAAGCACAATTAATGAATCTCATCAGGGGAACAAGTCCGTGAAATGAAGACCACCCCCTATACACAACTTTATATAGAGGAAACTATGGTTTACGGGGGGTATACATTATTTTTCTTATTCTTGCACCAAGACATAGGTTCTTGGTACTCGTTAGAACCGCTTAAATGAGGCGGTTCGAAAGAGCACCCACTACATATGTTTGCAGTATTAATAAGAAAAATATCACGGATTTTCATCAGAAAAATGGCCAATTTGGAGATGTGAAAAATGCACTATATCGCACGGGTGTGTTATCGTAATGTGCTCAAGTGATCAAGATGGCTGTGAGAGCCAAATGAACAACTAATTGCAAATCTTGGAGGTAAGTATCGCCTATCACTTCATTGCGAAAACACCCGTGATACATTGTGCAGTTTTATCTCCAAAATGGCCACTTTTCTGATAGAATCCGGATTTATTTTTCTTATATTTACGGCTATGGTAGGGCGTGGGTGCGCGTTTGAACCACCTCATTGAGGTGGCTCTATCGAGAACCCTCAACCTATCTATCTTGGAGCAGGAATAAGAAAAAAAATGTATACCCCCGTAAACCCTAGTTTTTCTCTATATAAAATGGGGTTTAGCGGGTATTCATTTCACAGACATGTTCACGTGATGCCTACATGCGTTGACACACCATGAGATAAGATTAGCGATCTAGGGCCATCTTGACCCACTTGTGTATTTTAGCACTTTTTATGTTCAGATATTTAAATTATAATGAATGGGTGTTGAGGAAAGTGTAGTCTTTTCTCGTGACAGATGTTGCTGTCTGCAAATTTGTAGAGATTCACCGCTATGTGTAATAGCCAACTGTACAATGCCGTGCATGAATGAACAGTCTTATCCCTGCTAGCATTCTACATAAATCTACAGCGGGCCGTTAGCGGCCCGTCAGCTACACTGACGGGCCGCTAACGGCCCGCTGTAGATTTATGTAGAATGCTTACTGGGATATGACCTATAAACTTTACTTGTAGACCTCAGTTGGAGTCGAACCTGAACATCACACTACCTCATATTTAAATTTTGAACTTCACATGGCAATGTATTCCAGAAATATTAAGGGGAATGGGAACATCTTCGGGGCATGGGGTGGGGGGGGGGGGGGGGAGGCAACTCTGTAAAAGTATTTTTGTCTCCCATGTCAGTACTCGTAAAGGAAAGAATTTGCCCTTAGGAGCAAATTCTTTCCTTTAAGAGGAGACCCTTTTTCAGTGGGACAGGGCTTATAGAAAAGCGAACAGGAAGTCCTGAAAGTTGTCTTCCTTTGAAAAATGGCGGACAAATCTGCCAAGTGTTCCCATTCCCCTTTAACCGTGATTGGCACCAATTGTAGGTTGTTCTCTGTGGTGACGCTGGTGCATTAGGACTGCATCTGTTATAACTGCAGTTTAAATACAGTCGAACTTCAATGGCTCGAACACCTTAGGGACCTTGAAAATCTGTTCGAGACAGGAGTAGTTCGAGCCACTGAGGTGACTGCCAGGAGGCATAACGAGATACTTTTAGACATCTTTTCGGTGTTCTATAATGAAAATGTATGCTGTGTGTACTCATTAGAATCGCCTCATCGAGGCGATTCTAATGAGTACACACAGCATACATTTGCAAGATAAAAGACTAAAATCTCCTTAATCATCCCCCACTATTTCTTATGTAGAGGATTTCGCTAGGGGCTCAAGAATGGGTTCGACACATCCATGGTAAACGAGCCATCCGTGTTCGAGCCATCGAAGTTCTACTGTAATATAAAAACCCATAGTTTATGCTTTACAGTGCCAGATCAATTACGATTTCATGCATGATTACCAAAAGTTGTATTTTCATCGGTGGCTTAGCCACGGTTGAAAATACAGTAGAACTTCGATGGCTCGAACACCGATGGCTCGTTTACCATGGCTGAGTCGAATCCGTTCTTAAGCCCCTAGGAAATTCCTCTACATAAGAAACAGTGGGTGATAATTTAGGAGATTTTAGTTTTTTATCTTGCAAATGTATGCTGTGTATACTCATTAGAATCGCCTCAATGAGGCGATTCTAATGAGTACACACAGCATACATTTTTATTTACATACATTTTTATTCTAGAACACCGAAAAGATGTCCCAAAGTATATCGTTATGCTCCTTACAGTAACCCTCAGTGGCTCGAACAACCCCTGTCTCGAACAGATTTTCGTGGTCCCAAAGGTGTTCGAGCCATTGAAGTTCGACTGTACGTCTTTTGGTGTTGATTTTAATCTTACACTGACAACAATACCCTTTATATTTTCTCTTGTTATTAGGCTCCTCGCATGAACCTCGTTATTCGCTTTAAGTTGGAATACGTTAACGTAGAAGTAAAACAAAGATCAGGAATCGATACAATTAACTTACTCCACTCATCAAAGACACCAAAGGGAAAGAAACACAAACATTAAGCGACCAGACCATAATGGAAACCGTAACAAAGGAAGGCCATAAGGACAGTTACTTTCCCACAAAATGGCCATATGGCCATCCAAAAAGACACAAGTGATACACACAGTAAGTAACAGACAACAACATAAATAAACCGCCACAGAAGAACCGCATTGGAACGGTCAGTGGAAAGATTTCCACTGGGGGCTTAAATCGATTTTACGTGGCCACAGTCCTCGCCCTTACTTCCGTCGCGATTTAGACAAATAATTTGTTCAGTCCGCATGAAGGCTTCCTAACTCATCAGTGCAACATCTCCGTGAACACACATAATCAAAGAACCACAGAGGTGAGACAACGGTGAGGACTCGACAGCAAGAAACCACTGAAGTGCTGGAGCAAAAGAAAACCAACAGTTAGACTCCGATGGGCCCGACCAGAGACAGAGCATCAGGCAATGCTTATTAACCTTATTGAAGTAAAAAAGAAACAAATGTTTGTATGGTACAGCTGTAACAGTTGTCTTCCATCACGAAAATACGCCTATATATATCATACACCATTTGAACCCACTTTTATATAGAAAAAAAAACTGCGGTTTATTTTATTTTTTTCTTATTTTTGCTCTAAAATATAGATTGTGGGTACTCGCTAGAACCGTCTCGATGAGGTGGTTCTAACGTGTACCAACAATCTATGTTTTGAGCCGAAATAAGAAAAATATCACAATTTTTCATCTTAAATTTTCATGTTGTTTTTTCGGCGGTAAAATTTACAATGTATTTGTATGAGCGTGATTTCGTTAAGGGAAACAAAGAGCACATTGCAGCCAGAGACAAATTATGAGTTTGGGTTTTATGAAGGCTCTTGAGCTTGCACTGTGGTTACGCCCTATAGTGTGCACTTGATCAGTACTCTTTTTTGGTCCCTTGTTCATCAATCGACGCAAAGTTACTAAGTGATTCATAAGCTTCCTTGCGATTATGCACAACATTTTTGTATACGAACTTCGCATCGCATGAACTAGTCCGTGAAAGGAACACCCCTAAACCCCACTTTATATAGAGAAAACGTGGGTTAAGGGGGTATAAAATATTTTTCTTATGTCTACTCCAAAACATAGGTTGTGGGTACTCACTAGCACCGCCTCATTTAGAACCGCCTCAGTGAGGCGGTTCTAATTGAGGCGGTTCTAACGAGCACCCGAAACCTATGTTAGCAGTATCAATAAGAAAAATATTACAGATTTTCATCAGAAAAGTAGCCATTTTGGAGATGTAAAAATGCACTATGTTGCACGGGTGTGTTTTCGTAATGGGGATAGCTTTTATTTACATTAAGGTACTAGCTAGAGAGGGTTATCTGGACTTGGCTCCGGTCAAGACACTGGCGAATAGTATCGACCCAGATCAGGCGCTGATTCTTAGGCAATCGGCCCACCTGTGCTACATGTACTTTTATTCAAATACATTGTTTGTTTGTGTTGATGCTTTATGTCCCCGTCAACAGTATTTAGGCCATTTCGGAGACGTTGCTACCGATTATATGGGACTTTTACCCGACATCGAGCTGAAATGACATGTCAAGCTCTACTGCCTCTAGTCAGGAGCGGGCTGTCCCACATAACTTTGTCTGGGCAGGCTTAGACCTAAGCTGTTTACCAGTACTCAAGTTTGGTTGGTTTCAGCTCAGCCCAGAAGCACCATGCGGCCCAATCTATTTCTCCAAGCCCCGATTGGTAGGGCGCTTCAGTAAGGTCAATGATCCTTATTGAGACTCAAAATAAAAGCACAGCTAAATTCCAATACTGAAACCACCTCCCTTTTAAGAATCACATTTACCAGTCCCAAGTTAGGCTTCCTTAATTTCATAGATCCGTTATTAAGACCACTTTAATATGACCTCTTTTGGACAGTCCCAAAGTAGTCGGGCCTATCAGAGTCTAACTGTTGGTCTTCTTTTGCTCCATGCGACATAGTGCATTTTTCACATCTCCCAAATGGCTACTTTTCTGATGAAAATCTGTGATATTTTTCTTAGTTATACTGCAAACATAGGTTGTTGCTGCTCGTTAGAACCGCCACATCAACGAGTACCCAAAACCTATGTCTTGGAGCAGAAATAAGAAAAATAATGTACACCCCCGTAAACCCCAGTTTTCTCTATATAAAGTGGGGTTTAGTGGGGTGTTCATTTCGCGGAATTTATCACGTGATGTAATGGATGAATAAGTGAAGGCACATTCTATTTCGCTCAAGGCATCGTTCATCCCTCTATTGCATATACAGTAGAACTTCGATGGCTCGAACACCGATGGCTCGTTTACCATGGATGCGTCGAACCCATTCTTGAGCCCCTAGCGAAATCCTCTACATAAGAAATAGTGGGGGAAAATTAAGGAGATTTTAGACTTTTATCTTGCAAATGTATGCTGTGTGTACTCATTAGAATCGCCTCGATGAGGCGATTCTAATGAGTACACACAACATACATTTTCATTGTAAAACACCGAAAAGATATCCAAAAGTATATTGTATACCTACGGAACCCGGGAAGGGACATGATTTTTTATTTTTATTATGTTGTGCGAACAAGATAATATCTTGAGCGGACAAGATATTATCTTGTTCGGACAACATATTATCTTGTGTGGACAAGATATTATCTTGTGCGGACAAGATATGATCTTGTCCGCACAACATATTATCTTGTCCGCACAAGATATTATCTTGTTTGCACAACATAGATCTTGGGAAGTTGTGCGGACAAGATATTATCTTGTGCGGACAAGATATTATCTTGTGTGGACAAGATAATATCTTGTGCGCACAAGATCTATGTTGTGCAGACAAGATATTATCTTGTGCGGACAAGATAATATCTTGTTCGCACAACTTAATATCTTGTGCGGACAAGATAATATCTTGTCTGCACAAGATAATATGTTGTCTGCACAAGATAATATCTTGTTCGGACAAGATATTATGTTGTGCGGACAAGATATTATCTTGTGCGGACAAGATAATATCTTGTTCGGACAAGATAATATGTTGTCCGCACAAGATAATATGTTGTCCGCACAAGATATTATCTTGTGCGCACAACTTATAAAATAAAAAAAAATCATGTCCCTTCCCGGGTTCCGTCCTGGCAGTCTCCCTCAGTGGCTCGAACTACCACTGTCTCGAACAGATTTTCGAGGTTCCAAAGGTGTTCGAGTCATTAAAGTTTGACTGTAACAAGGTAGTGTCATTCTTTTTTAATTCTAATTCCCCATCATTATACACCTTTCGAGCGATTTGATTGGTTGAAATAAAAGTTGACATATTCTTCGATAAATTCCATGAGAAAGCATCTCAGAACTATATTCTACACGGCAACAGGTGGTAATATAAACAAACCTCTTTAACCCTTCTCTTGCTGAATATTCAATTTAGCCACACCCATTTCTGACTTTGAACCAATCAGATTACTTGAGGTAAGTTATTCTTACAAATCCACTCACTGAATGTCAAACAGTGTAGATCCTGATCAGATGGCTTCTTCAGAAGCCATCTGATCAGGATCTACACTGTTTCCAAAGATAGGGGTTGTCGTGAACAGCAAGATAAGAGTTAATGCCCTGTTTATACATATAACACCGTCTAATGATGGTCATCTTGCTATATTGTTCGTATAGAACACGATTGTGTAACTTGTTTGATTTGAGCTTTAACGTCCCCGTCAACACTGTATAGTTCATTTTGGAGACGTTGCTTCCAATTTTGTGGGACTTTTACTCGACACCGAGATGAAATGACTTCTCAAGCCCTGCCGCCCAATGAAACCAATAGAGTTTATATGCATGGCCGGGCCGACTCGCACCACTTATCCTGGGCAGGCTTAGAACCTCTGAGCAGTTTACCAGTACTCATGTGCTGTCGGTTTCAGCTCTGCGTGGAAGCATCATGCAGCCCAATCTATTTCTTCAAGCCCCGATGGTCGGGGGCCAGATTGTGTAACAACCACGGTTTCTGCTTTAAACATAAAGAGGTGAAGATATTTTTAGTTTCTTCAGAATGTTTATTGATGATAATGCAATCTGAAAAATAAAAGTGTGACAGTCCTTAACATTGTGACACCTTTAACCCTTTTTGTACCAAATAGAAACTTCCTCCTTATGTATACCAGGAGTCCATTCCAAAATTAATGGGGTGTCAGGTTGTGATTTCTTCAAAGTCTATTTGGAAACTGGCTGAACGTTTTGCAAACAGTGTAGGCTTTGATCAGCCGCCACGTTCTGTGGCGTCTGATCTGGGTCTACACTGTTTGCCAGGGATTCGGTACAAAATGGGTTCAGGCACCTACTACTAAAATTCTGATTTTCAGCATGTTGATTCTCAGTGACATAATGTTGTTTTGTCTGAGACACTCGGGCAAAATGGTACCGGTCTAGACCCTGAATATTCAGCTTACTAAAGGCAAACAGTGAAGACTCGAATCAGACAATTTATAGTTCTTTTTATTTCACTCTAAATGGAGCATGCAGTAAATGTAGGAATTGTGTTTCAACGTTGTATTTTAAATTATATTTGGCAAATTGTTTTTGGGTCGATTTTTTTTATCAGACGACCCGAAGTTACTAACTACAGGTGGCTTCCCGCCTGCTCTTGTCCACGTCACTATCTCTGATCATGTACAAAATACAGGTAAGGCTATTTATATCCTCACTAATTCGTTACTGTGACGTCAGAATGTTATGTGACTGGGCACACGCACTGGAACATTGACAAACTGTAGACCCAAATCAGATGCCGCAGAATGTGTCTGATCAGGATCTCCACGGTTTGTTCACAGGAATTACAGGGTTAAGCGCAACAGTCTAACATCACGTGAACAAGTCCGTGAAATAAAGACCCCCCTAAACCCCACTTTATATAGAAAAAACTGGGGTTTATGGGGGTAAACATCATTTTCCTTATTTCTACTCTAAGAAATAGGTTGTGGGTACTCGTTAGAGCCGCCTCATTGAGGCGGCTCTAACGAGCACCCAAAACCTGTGTTTTGAGTATAAATAAGAAAAAATATCACAAATTCTCACCATAAAATTGCCTTGTTTTGAAGTATGAAAAAATGCCCTATATCACACGGATGTGTTATCATAATGGTTAAGTTCGTTTTGGACCATTTTTCCAACGCACACCAAGACACAATCGACCATCCAGCGCTTTCAGTACTTTGATTATATATTTTTGTTTTGTTGTGCCATAAATATAAAATGATTAAATTGCAGAATATATTTTAGACATTATCTTGCTTGTCTTTGCGTTTACCAGAGATTTAAAAGTGAGCAATGTTTCAGAATAAAATTGAACTTAACCCTTGTCCTGCTGAGCCCGGATATGCCTTATTTTCCTAACAATGAAGATCCAGATCAGATGGCTTCTGACGAAGCCATCTGATCAGGATCTACATTGTTTGCCATTCTGATTGTGAATTTGTAGTTATAATTTGCATCAAGTAATCTGATTGGTTGATAATCGGTAGTGGGTGAGGCAAACATAAATAATCAGCAGGTCAAGGGTTAACCATTGCCATGCTGAATATTTCATAATGCTACGCTCCTCCCTGATTTTCAGCCATTTGTGTTGCATAATTCCAGTTTGTACCATTGATTCAAATATCACGCGAACAAGTCCGTGAAATAAAGACCCCAGTAAACCCTACTTTGTATAGAGAAAACCGGGGTTCATGGGGGTATACATTATTTTTCATATTTCTGCTCTTATATATAGGTTGTGGGTACTCGTTGGAACCGCCTCGATGAGGCGGTTCTAACGAGCACCCACAACCTATGTTTGAAGTATTAATAAGAAAATATCACAGAAATTTCATCAGAAAAGTAGCCATTTTGGAGATGTGAAACAATGCACTATGAACAGGTGTGTTATCGTAATGAGCAGAATCGAAAACAATATAGATCCTGATCAGCTGGCTTTTGATTTATCTGGGTTCAAATTTGACTCGAATACCGATGCCGTTTTTGTTCTGATTTTGTTTTTGCCATCATAGGGAATTGCTGCCCAAACCCCAGACAACAAATATTTATACATGTTTTATGTTTTGTCTTAAACGGCTTTTTCGAGATCATTACCCGTATTTCAGGAGGTGGGCGGTATACCGGAAAAAAACCACATGCCTTTCCGTTTCAGAACTTGCGACTCAAGTGTGACCAGAATGAGGCATCAAGATTGGCGTTGGGAAACCTAGTGGTTTAGAGACAACTTAACCACCCTTATAATTAGGAATAATTTAAAGGATTTTAGTTTGTCTGATTTTCGAGGAAAAACTTTCGAGCTATTATCATCACTGTCATAGTTGTCGTCGTTCCGAAGAAATACTTAACCTTGGCTATAACTTCAAAAGTGTTTGACCTAGCCTCATGAAACTTCATCCAATTGGTCATTTTGTGGGAAAGTAACTGTCCTTTTGGCTTTCCGCTATTAATGTTTCAATTAGGATCTGGTTATTTTATGTTTGTTTTTCTTGCCCTTTGATGTCTCTGGTGGGAGCTATGGGTTAATTGTATCGATTCCTGATCATTACCTTCACTTCTATTTTTCATACAAATACTCATTATGACAGGAGTTACATTCTGACAAAGAGTCATAACTGTATTGTTGATATTGGTTGAAATATCTCCATATTTTCTTTATTTTTCTGAAATACATTTTCCTCTTATTTCAATACTGTTTATAACAGATCCTTCAATCTTCACATGGGTGTTTGTTTGGACAAAACCTTTCAATTGATACCAAACTTTTTGACCTGTGACCTTGACCTGCTTTTGAAAATGTAACCAAAATCATTAAACGTTACCATATTTCCAAACGCATTCGGCCTAACTTCATGAAACGTCACACACATGCTCATCATTGCAAGAGCTACATTCTGTCTAATTTCCATGACTATATCATGCAATTTCACTGAAGTTTCCCCCATTTTCTCTCCGATTTAAACAACAAAACAAAAACAAAACAAAAAAACGTTTTGTCACTCATTTTAACAGCCTTCAAACTTCACATGAATGTTTCTTTGGGCAAGACCTTTCCACTGACACCAAGCTAGTGTTTTGACCAGTGACCATAACATTTGAACTTTCTTTCCTCTCATTTCAAAACAATTTAAAACAGATCCTTCAGACTTCACATGGATGTTTTTGGGACAATACCTTTCCATTAATACGAAGCTTTTTGACATTTGACTTAAGTTTGAAAATGTAACCTCGCCATGTTCAAAAGTGTTTACTCTAGCCGCATGAAACGTAACACAAATCCGTTTTTTGTTTGTTTGATTTGATGTTTAACGTCCCCGTCAACACTGTACAGATCATTTTGGAGACGTTGCTTCCAATTTTGTGGGACTTTTACCCGACATTGAGATGAAATGACATCTCAAACCCCGTCGCCCAATGAAACCAGAATGGTTTATAAACATGGGCGGTCCGACTCGCACCACTTTGCCTGGGCAGACCTAGATCCTCTAAGTGGTTTACCAGTACTCGCGTGCGGTCGGTTTCAGTTCTGCGTGGAAGCATCATGCGGCCCATCTATTTCTACAAGCCCCGATGAGCGGGGGCGAGAACACAGATCCGTATGATCTCATGAGCTACATTACCAAGTTCCATGACTGATCTTTGTGACATACAAAAAAAACACACACACACAAAATAACGCTCATTTCAAGAAAACGTCTTGGTCTCTCATTTTCATGCCACAAACAAAACATCTTTCAAAGTTCACATATGTGTTCCTTGGGGCAAATCCTTCCCATTGATAGAAGCCTACGTGGTGCAGTGGTTACGCTACTCGCCTTGTAAACCAGGGATCGCAGGATCAATCCCGGGCTTCTTCAGACTTTCGGATGAGTCTTTAAACTGAGGTCCCGTCTCCGTATGACCTTAGCTGTTGGTGGGACGTAAAACTAAAACTCACTCACTCACCCTTCCTATTGATATCACACTTTTTGACTGGTGACATTGACCTTTGAACTTTGACCTATTTTTCAAAGATTTAGCTAAACAATTGAATTGGCCATATTTCCATAAATGTTTGTCCCGGCCTCATGAAACTTGACACACAGCTATAGCATCATAAGAGCTACATTCTGATCAAGTTCCATAACCCTATCATGCGACTTGACTAATTTATCTCCCTTAGTGTCATACGAAAAAACCCGACGAGCATGGTACCCGCTTGCTGTGCTCTTGTTCTGGCATATGTTGTGTTTTCTCGTTAACCCTTTTTGTACCAAATGGAATCTTCCTCCTTATTTATAGCAGGAGTCCATTTCAAAATTTAGGGGTGTCAGGTTGTGTTTTCTTCAAAACTGATTAGGAAAATGGCTGAACTTTTTGCAAACAGTGTAGGCCTATAATAAAACTGGGGTATACACTATTTTTCTTATTTCTGCTCAAAAACATAGACTGTTGGTACTCGTTAGAACCGCCTCGACGAAGCGGTTCTAACGAGTATCCATAATCTATATTGGAAGCAGAAATAAGAAAAATATCGAAATTTTTCACTTGAAAATTTTCATTTTTCGGTGTTAAAATTCACAATGTATTTGTATAGTCGTGTTTTCGTAATGGTTTCACAATCCAGCAAGGAATACAAAACGTACAGACGGAATGGCAAACAGTGTAGATCCTGATTAGACTCCTCTCTGATCTGGATCTGCATTGTTTGCTTAGACCTGTCTGTCCTAATACTGGCAGCATTTTTGAGATACAAATGTTATTTAAAGTCCAAATATAGATTGTGTGTACTCGTTTGAACCAACTTAATCAGGGGGTTCTAAAGAGCGCACACAATCTACGTTTTAAGCAACACTAAGGAAACTATTGAATACCCCCGTAAACCCAACTTTTCTCTAGATAAATGGGGGTTTAGAAGGGTGTTCATTACAAGGACGTATTTGATACTTATTATATACCCAGAAAATGTCCCGTTTACTTTGTACAGAAGATACCGGTCAATATTTTTCCATATTGCCCGTAGTCAAGTTGATATTGCCCGGAGATAAGGAGTCTCGTGCATAATAGGACTACTTTCAAATTTCCTAGTTTTGAATCATGGCACTCGGCAGCCATCTTGTCGTGCGAATCGACTGAGAGAACGAAGAAATAAAACGAATGCAGGCTGTGACACAGAGCACAAAGCACATTTTATGGTAACAAATATGACCTACCTGCAATCTGTAAAGATTTACAAAACTTTCTTTCAGTAAATCAGGAGTACTTTGAAAGAAACTAAACGGAAACTCTGGAAAAAATGGCGTTCTGCGTTGGCAAACGTCGATGTTTTTAATGACGTCACATCAAACGACGTTAACGTCATATTGACTTTGGCGCCATTGGGCGTGGTTTTGCAATTTGTAGGAAGACATCAAACGAGCTGCATTATTTTCTATTTTAAGCTACTTAAAAGTATATATTATCATTTTACATTCAGATTTCTATGCCAGGCAGTCCTGAGTTTTAAAAGAGTTAAAGTTTTGGATATATAATAAAAAGGTTATTGACTTTATATTGTGAAATATTCGGCCCTCGTTCATATGGCGGAGACGCACTCGCAAGCTCGTGCGTCCTTCGCCATATGAACTTGGGCCGAATATTTCACAATATAAAGTCAATAACCTATAATTATTGTTTGGTTGTTTGTTTGATTTGAGGTTTAACGTCCCCGTCAACACTGTAAAGGTCATTTTGGAGACGTTGCTTCCAATTTTGGGGGACTTTTACCCGACATTGAGATGAAATGACATCTCAAGCCCTGCCGCCCAGTGAAACCAAAAGGGTTTATATGCATGGACGGGCCGACTCGCACCGCTTTGCCTGGGCAGGCTTAGATCCTCTAAGCGGTTTACCAGTACTCGTGTGCGGGTCACCCGGTTTCAGCTCTGCGTGGAAGTTTTTTAGCTGTCATCACGATAACAAGTCTGTGAAACGAAGACCCCTCTAAACCCCACTTTATACAGAGAAAAGTGGGGTGTAAGGGGGTAAACAATATCTGCCTTATTTTAGCTCAAAAACATAGATTGTGGGTACTCGTTAGAACCGCCTCATTGAGGCGGTTCTAACGAGTACCCACAACCTATGTTAAAAGCAGAAATAAGAAAGATGTTAAAAAAATTACCTAATATTTGTCACTTCTGACACCATGTTGGACGCCATTATTTAACACGGACATGTTTTCCTAATGGAAATCAATGCATATCTGAAACAAATAATCATCACATATTGTCATTGTTAAAATAACATGACGGGCTATGTTAACTTCACAGTACATGTAAGTTTTCAAAATGGTTAATCTTCTGATAAAAATTAGGCTTTTTTACTTATTTCTATTCATTGAGGCGGTTGCAGCAAGTACCTACAACCCATGTCTTGGAGCAGAAATGAGAAAAAAATAATATATACCTCTGTAAATCGCAGTTTTCTCTTGTTATAGTGGGGCTAACAAGGTTTTTCATTACACGGACTTGTTCACTTGATAAAATCGGAAGTACATGTATACACATGCATGAACTAGTGAAGACAAAATCCACAGGCAACTAGACGTACAAAAAATATCAGCACTGTTTTGTCCAATTACGAAAATACGCCTATACAAATACATGGTAAATTTACCTCCGAAGAAAAGAAAATTTTAAGACGAAAAGTTGTGATATTTTTCTTATTTCTGCTCAAAATATAGATTGTAGCGGTTCTAACGGGTACCCACAATCTATAGTTTAGAGCAGAAATAAGGAAAGGTTTTGGCTTTTTGCTGTTGATATTTCCATAAGGGCCTGCTGTTTCATGTTTGTGTTTCTTTCTCTTTGGTGCCTCTGATGGGAGCTATGGGTTATTTTTATCGATTCCTGATCATCGCCTTCACATCTATTTTACCCCTGTAAGTCCCAGTTTTACTTTATAAAAGTGGGGTTCACGGGGGCAGAATAATCAGCACGAAAACACGCCTATATAATTTTAACCTCCTCGAACCCCACTTTTATATAGTAAAACTGGGGTTTGCAGGGGTAATACTTATTTTTCTTATTTCTGCATAAAAATATAGATTGTGGGTACTCGTTAGAACCGCCTCGATGAGGCGGTTCTAACGTGTACCCACAATCAATATTTTGAGCAGAAATAAGAAAGATATCACAATTTTTCATCTTAAAATTTTCATTTTTTCGGAGATAACGGTTACAATGTATTTGTATAGGCGTGTTTTCGTAATGATAGGCGTGTTATCGTGATGCCGCCCGGAGGAGGAATCGCAATGAGGCTTAATAACCCAGACAAACAAGATAGTTTCCTAGACTTCTATATCTTTTACAGTCGATTCTAGTTTTAAAGACATGAATGCTTTTCATTAAGTCACTACGATAACACACCCGTGCGTCATGGTCCATTTTTTACATCTCCAAAACGGTAAATTTTCTGAAGAAAATTTGTGATATTATTCTTATTTATACTCAAAACATAGGTTTTGGGTACTCGTTAGAACCGCCTCATTGAGGCGGTTCTAACGAGTACCCACAACCTATGTCTAGAAGTAGATATAAGGAAAATAGTGTATACCACCGTAAACCCCAGTTTTCTCTATATAAAGTGGGATGTAACGGGGTGTTTACTTCACGGACTCGTTATCGTGTAAAATATCCGGGTACAATTAATCTGTCTTAGTGAGGTATTCATTTTTGACACTGAGAAACGAAGAAGCGGGATTATAGAACTGACACACAGATTTGATGATCTTTGTCATTCTTCAAAGGCGTCTTCAAAATCAACAGTCTCCTCCCCTAGATGAATCACGTGATCAATGTCCCTTCCAAATCTGCCGCCACCCAGAGAATAGTCCAAGAAACCATTCCGCTTCCCGAATCTTCCGCCGCCTAGGCCATAATCGTAATCCCACGAACCTTGCCGTTTTTCCATTCCGATATCTCCAGCGCTGTCGCCCCGGTTTTCAAACACTGATAACAATGGTCGGTCTTTCAAAGCAAAACTATTGTATGATGCACCTTTTTGTTGATTAACCGTGTGATGTGCCGGAGATGGAATATCTGAAGAAAAGTAGTTCGTTCTTTGATCTTGATTTTGTGCTAGTCCAATTCCGAGTTCTTCCCGTAATTCATTAAGGAGGTTTGTAAGTTTTGTATTGTCTCTTTCACTGTGGAATGACGGATATGACACTACGCATGCGCATATTAAAGCGAAAACTGTTGTTTGAAGTAGCCACTCACTCAACTGCACCATCTTGTATATCTGAAACGAGATCAAGGCGATTTACGTACATGACAAGGACGGTTCTTTTTTTTTTTTTGGTTTGGGTTTTACGGCCCTTTCAAGATTATTTCACACATATCGAGCCGATCGTTAATCAGAGGTGGGCGAAAACCGGAGTACCCGAAGAAAAACCACCTGACCTTCCGTTGCAGAACTTGGCGTCTCACACGTGGCCCGAGCGAGGCTCGAACCTACGGCGGTGAGAGACCTAATGACTAAGAGTCAGCGCTCTTATCCACTAGGCCACGGAGGCCCACAAGGACGGTTCTAGTGAAGGAGATAGCCAGTAATGTTGACGAGAATTTATTTGGGCGCATCACAAAAACACGCCTAAATAATTCCGACCACCTTGAACCCCACTTATATATAGTACAACTGGTGTTTACATGGGGTATACCTTATTTTTCTTATTTCTGCTCTACAATATAGATTGTGGGTACTCGTTAGAACCGCGTTTTCTTATTTCTGCTGTAAAATATAGATTGTGGGTACTCGTTAGAACCGCCTCGACGAGGCGGTTCTAACGAATACTCACAATCTATATTATGAGCAGAAATAAGAAAAATATCTCAATTTTACATTTTTGTCGGCGATAAAGGTTACAATGTTTGTTTGTTTGATTTGAGGTTTAACGTCCCCGTCAACACTGTAAAGGTCATTTTGGAGACGTTGCTTCCAATTTTGTGGGACTTTTACCCGACATTGAGATGAAATGACAGCTCAAGCCCTGTCGCCCAATGAAACAAATAGGGTTTATTAGCATGGACGGTCCGCCTCGCACCGCGGTTCCTGGACAGGCTTAGATCCTCTAAGCGGTTTACCAGTACTAGTGTGCGGGCCGGACTCAGCTCTGCGTGGAAGCATCATGCAGCCCATATATTTCTTCAAGCCCCTATGGGCGGGGGCCGAAAGGTTACAATGTATTTGTATAGGCGTGTTTTTCGTAATGTTTTTGGTCTGTCAATGACAATAATTAAGCAACATCTTGAAAACTGTCATGAATGTCAAAGAGCAAAGAAGAAGAATTAAACAATGTTTCTCCGTGCTCTTGGTACAAAATATAACGAAAACACGCCTATACAAATACATTGTAAATTTTACTGCGCAAAAACGAAAATTTTCAGATGAAAAATTAAGATATTTTTCTTATTTCTGCTAAAAATATAGATTGTGGGTACATGTTAGAATCGCCTCGGTGAGGCGGTTCAAACGAGTAGCCACAATCGCCTCGGTGAGGCGGTTCAAACGGGTAGCCACAATCTATATGTTAGAGCAGAAATAAGAAAAATAAGGTTTACTCCAATAGACCCCAGTTTTTCTTTATAAAAGTGGGGTTCAAGGGGGTCAAAATTATATGGGCGTGTTTTCGTGATGATCAAACCAGATGAAACAGAATCATAATAAACATTTTTTTGGGATAAAATATGATGTCGGAAAACCAGTGCAACCTCGAATCTTGCCCCTTAGATTTGATTTTTTCCAGTTTGCACCGGAGCCCGAGCGTGCAGAAATAAGAAAAATATCACAATTTTTCTTCTTAAAATTTTCATTTTTTTAAGGTAAAATTTACACTGTATTTGCCAAATACATTGTAAATTTTACCTCCAAAAAATGAAAATAGTATATAGTATAGGCGTATTTTCGTAATGGATGAACCAAGTGGGCGCCCGCCGAGTGCTCATTGTGTTGCTTTGTTTGTTCGATTTGAGGTTTGGAGACGTTGCTTCCAATTTTGTGGGACTTTTACTCGTCATTAAGATGAAATGACATCTCAAGCCCTGTTGCGGTCCCCGCCCATCGGGGCTTAAGGAAATAGATGGGCTGCATGATGCTTCCACGCAGAGCTGAAACCGACTGCACACGAGTACTGGTAAACCGCTTAGAAAATCTAAGCCTGCCAAGGCAAACAGTGAGAGTTGGACCGTCCATGCTTTTAAACCCTGTTGGTTTCATTGGGCGACAGAGCTTCAGTTGTCATTTCATCTCAATGTCGGGTAAAAGTCCCACTACATTGGAAGCATCGTCTTCAAAATGGCCTATACAGTGTTGACGGGGACGTTAAACCTCAAATCAAATAAACAAAACAAGCCCTGTTTATAAGCATGGGCGGTCCGACTCGCACCGCTTTGCCTGGACAGGCTTACAGCCTCTTAACGGTTTAGTCGGATTCAGCACTGCGTTGAAGCATCATGCAGCCCATCTATTTCTTTAAGCCCCGGTGGGCGGGAGCGATCATTTTGTTGCGTACAGAAAGAAGGCAACAGAGTGAGCGCCCTGCGAATGCCACGTTGTTGAACGAGTCATCTGGTCTGGGCCCGCATTGTTGTCTTTGTAGCGTTTTCCCGCATAAACGGGTTCATACTCGTAGACGATTTCATAGCGGAAAAAAAACACTGTCGCAACGTGCATTTTCCCATGTGCTAGATAAACGTGTTGCAATGTGTAATTAACCCATTTTGTACCAGAAACCTCAAAACCGGTAAATGGCAAACAGTGCAGGCCCAGATCAGATGCCACAGAACGCGGCATCTGACCAGGGCCTTCTGAGTTTGCGAAAAACTAAGCCATCTTTCAAATACATTTTGAAGAAAACACAACCTTACACCCCTTAACCATGAAATGGACCGCTGGTGTATAGAAGGAGGAAGATTCCATTTGGTACAATAAGGGTTACATGTAATATAATGATTCAATCAGTTTTGATGTTATATTTATCATACTTAAATTTATTTTAAGGCTCAGCCATAGCATTTGCTGGAAAACGTCGAGTTTGACCAATGCTTTTGCATACCAATGATTTTGCAAATTTTAATGTTTTTGCAAACTTTGCAAAATTCCAAATCTTTGACGTTTGATATAAAGGATCCAATTTCATGCTGTAATTATCCGCTAGATACCATCCTTGTTGTTAACCCTTGTCCTGCTGATCCCGGATATGCCTTACCTTTGAAACAATGTAGATCCAGATCAGATGGCTTCTGACGAAGCCATCTGATCCGGATCTACATTGTTTGCCATTCAGATTGTGAATTTGTTGCAATAACTGGCATCAAGTAATCTGATTGGTTGATAATCGGTAGTAGGTGTGGCATATATAAATATTCAGCAGGACAAGGGTTTAGTATCACTAGGCATGGGAATCCCATACGAAAATACAGTGTAAGTTATACCGCCGAAAAACAAAAAAAATAACTCTTATCTTGCTGTTCACGACAACCCCTATCTTTGCAAACAGTGTAGATCCAGATCAGATGGCTTCTGAAGAAGCCATCTGATCAGGATCTACACTGTTTGGCATTTAGTTTATGAAGTTCTAGCAATAAATTACATCAAGCAATTTGATTGGTTGATAGACAGACATGGGTGTGGCTTAAATTGATATTCAGCAAGATAAGGGTTAAAGATGATAAATTGCGATATTTTTCTTCGATGGTACACTTGTTTTGGTATGTGTTTGTGTGAATTCGGGTTTAACGTCGCTTTCAACAATTTTTCGGTCATATCACGACGGTGTCTGGTTGCGACAGGGAGCTCAATGCTCACGTTTATAGTGCTGCCTCACTGAAGTATCATGTCCCAGACACATTACATGATACCACACCCAGTCACATTATCCTGACACTGGATCGACCAGTCCTAGCTCTACCCCGTAAATCTGAGTGCCAAGCGAGGAGCAGCTAGTACCATTTTTAACGACTTTGGTATGTCGCGGCCCGGGGTCGAACCCGAGACCTCCCGTTCCCCGGAGCGGACACTCTACCAACTGAGCTATCGGGGCCGGTCACTTGTTTTGGTAATGTTGTACAGTACAGGAATCCACAGCTAGTGCGTTCCTCGCACGCGCTAGATACATAAAAGTCACATGACGAGAAAAAAGTAATATACAAATCGGCCAGCTAAGATTCACAAACTGTTCCATTCTGGCATTCAAAACACCAAGTGCTCAAAACAAAACAAAACAAAACAAACAAACAAACAAACAAACAAAAAAACGCCTATTTTACCACCAAGAAATAAAACAGTTCAGAAACTTTTGATTTTTCATATTTCTGCTCCAAACATAAGCTGTTAGATCTTGGAACAGACATAAGACAAAGAGTGTATAAAATAGAAGTGAAGGTTCTGAACTGGAATCGATATAATCAACCCACACTCCCCATCAGAGACACCAAAGGGATCCCAACGAAAACACAAATAGCGGAAAGCCCAAAGGATAAACATCTCCCCTCAAAATGGCCGACCGGCTACCCAAAACAAAAAAGACACAAGCGACACACACACACACACAAAGACATACCACGTCAAAACAAGCCGCGACAGAAGAACAGCCCTCGGAACGGTCAGCGAAAAGAACCCCTCTGGGGGCCCAAACCAACCCCACGCGGCCGGATACCCCACCCCACCCTATAAAGCCTTGTTTTCTCTATATTAAGTGGGGTTTGTAGGATGTTCATCACACAGACTTGTTAACGCGATTGCTGAACATACAATTAGGGGATAATTGTACTAAAAATTGTCATTTGGGGAGGTAAATCGGCGGTTTTACGGTCGGAAATTTCGTTTTACGGCGACGCGTCAGCGGAGCCGTAAAACGTAATTTGCGACCGTAAAACCGCCGATTTACCTCCCCAAATGATAATTTTCAATACAGTTATCCCCATTCTAATGCACTTATTCAGTTGTTAAGTTAAAAACTGTACTGTTTTGCACAAGGCGGCAAGCGCGGTGAGCTGCGTAAAACCAAATGACAACCAATGGAAAGCGACGTTACATGATGACGTCGGGTTTCCGACAGTATATCGCAGAATATACTGTCGCAAATTTTTGACGTTATCCAATCAGAGGTCGCGTTACATACGCAAGTGCATTAGAATGCGGATTCACAGGTTGATTGATCTACGCACTGGTATTTCGCAAATGTCAAAAACAATATTTTCTATGCCATGGCTCAATCATCTCAATTATCGGACTATAATAGATCAATATTGTCTTGAATTTTGTTAAAGTATTTCAAGCTTAGCCGCTCTTAATCGGATTTGACTTACTCTATCGTACATTAAATGTAACTTAATTACAACATTTCATGATACGTGTCATTTTATTAGGCTTACATCTGTGATAAGCAACATTGAGGTGAATGTGTACAACTTCACAAGTAAGGCAACTTTTGACGAATCCCTTAAAAGTCTCCCTGCCCGCCAATGTAGTTAGGGGATAACTGTATTGAAACTTGTTAATTGGGAAGGTAATTGATAGATTTTACGGCCGCAATTTCCGTTTGACGGCTACGCTACTACGGAGCCGTAAAACGGAATTTGCAATCGTAAAATCTATCAATTACCTCCCCCAGTGACACTCTCAATACAGTTATCCCTATTTAAATGCACCCATTCATTTGTTTTGTTCAATTGCACAAAGCGACAAGCCATGCGAGCTGCGTACATGTAAAATCAAATGCCAGTCAATGTAAAGCGACGCTACCTGATGACGTCGGATTTCCGATAATATAATGTCGAAAATTTTTGACGTTACCCTCTGGAATATCGAGACAGTTTGATTCTGTTGTAGAATTCTGAAGGTATTTGAGTATTACTAATTGGCCGAAACTAGTTAGTCTGGCCCGGACAAATCTGTGCACTCAATATCTTTTAGTTCTGTGGTGTAGTCCTTGCCCCCAAAGGACAGCCCTCTGGTTAAACATATCTAACTGCCCGAAATTAATAAGCCTGACACAGGAAACATCCCAGCGGGCACGTGACGTAATTGTGACGTCACATCAACGTCGGCACAACGTCATGACCTTTATGCAACGTCACATCAACGTCGGTTTAACGTCATGACGTTGCACCGACGTTGATTTGACGTTGTCCTAGCGACGTGTGTCTGGTGGGATGATTAATGATTTTCTTCCTTCCATTACGATAACACACCCGTGCGACATAGTGCATTTTTCTTATCTCCAAAATCGCTACTTTTCTGATGAAAATCCGTGATATTTTTCTTATTTATACTACAAACATAGCTTGTAGGTGCTCGTTAGAACCGCCTCATTGAGGCGGTTCTAACGAGTACCAACAACCTATGTTTTGGGGCAGAAATAAGGAAAATAATGTTTACCCCCCTAAACCCCAGTTTTCTGTATATAAATTGGGGTTTAAGGGGGTGTTCATGTCACGGACTTGTTCACGTGATGAGTGCGTTCTTGGTTTCCAGTGGCATTCTTTCTAGCTTTATGTCTACTTGATTACTGGTTCCTTTGAGAAAGGCAACATGTTTTAGAGTATGTGTTTTTAAATTTGTACTTTGAAGTCATCCAGTGGTTATTTTTTGAAAGCCAGTTGAGGTAGGCGGGGCTTATTTTCATGGCCATTTTAAATTCATCGCAAGCAATTAATTGTTCAACTATTAAACTGACAGTTAATGTATACCCAGTGTTTCTATATTTATTTACAGGTCTAGGAAAGCTGTTTTATTTAAAGACAGTCTATAAATTTAAAGACTGTAAATTCAAAGACATTCTAGTCTGCAAATTTAAGGACTGACACAAATAAAATCATGAAAATGGTGTAAAACGAAAAAATCGCACTTTTTTGGTCGTTATCTGTGGAATATTTAATCATGTGTTAATGCAAATTAAATAGTTAGCTTTTTAAATTAAATTATTCCAACCATATTTGAAGATTTGTCAGAAAAAGCACTGGTGAATTAGGAGGCCTTCATGCGGACTGAACAAATGATTTGTCTAAATCGCGGCCGCGTAAAATCGACTTAAGTCCCCAGTGGAATTTGTTTCACTGACCGTTCCAAGGCGGTTCTTCTGTCGCGGTTTATTTTATTATGGTTTGTCTTTGAGTGTGTGCATCACTTCTATTTTTTGTGTTGGATAGTCAGGGAAAGTGACTGCCCTTTTCGCTATTGATGTTTCCATTAGGGTCTAGTTATTTCATGTCTGTGTTTCTTTCCCTTTGGTGTCTCTAATTGGACTTGTGGGTTAATTGTATCGATTCCTTATCATTGTCTTCACTTCTATTTTATAAGCATGGATGGTCCGACTCGCACCGCTTTTACCAATTGACCATTTTGTAGGAAAGTAACTGTCCTTTTGGCTTTCCGCTGTTGATGTTTCCATTGGGGTCTAGTATTTTCATGTTTGTGTTTCTTTTCCTTTGGTGTCTCTGATGGGAGCTGTGGGTTAGTTGTATCGATTCCTGATCGCTGTCTTCATTTCTATTTAGATCCTCTAAGCGGTTTACCAGTACTCGTGTGCGGTCGGTTTCAGCTCTGCGTGGAAGCATCATGCAGCCAATCTATTTCTTCAAGCCCCGATGGGCGGGGGCCGTGTTGGTTTGTTTTATCTCAATCCCTGCCTGTTTTTCTATAAGACACCGATAGTGTATCATCTTAAAAATTTAAATTTAACATCAATGGTGCTAAACTTAGAGATTAAACTTTTCAGATATGTGACCTACAGGTCAAGCATATAATTATACTGTTGATTATAATTTAAACATTGGTGCCACTCTTCATTTGTAGCCCGCTATTTGCTGGTTTGAATTAAAAAGAGAACTTATATCTATTGTATTGTATTGTATTGTATTAAAACCGGTGTATACTGACTGCTTGGCCATGAAACAAAACAGATATAGGACGTGTCGCTCAATATGTGCGACAAACTATTCGTGGCTTAGCCCACGAAGTAAATCGGCAAATATTTCTTGCTGCTGTTCTATATCTATTACTTATTTGGCCTGACAAAGTAATGTGCTGTTGCACACAAACAAAGCATAAGGTTGTTATCGGTGTTTTCGCAGAACCTTAGTTAGCCGGATCAATGATTAGAATGCACAGGTCGGAGTTAATAGTCTTTTCATTTTTATATATATATATTTTTTTTTTATAATTTAGGATTGTGGCCACGTAAAATCGATTTAAGTCCCCAGTGGAAGTCGTTTCACTGGCCGTTTCAAGGCGGTTCTTCTGTCGCAGTTTATTTTTTGTTATGGTTTGTCTTTGGGTGTTTGTATTGCTTATATTATTTTGTTTTGGATAGCCAATTGGCCATTTTGTGGGAAAGTAAATGTCGTTTTGGCTTTCCGCTATTGATGTTTCCATTAGGGTGTGTTGTTTCGCGTTTGTGTTTCTTTCCCTTTGGTGTCTCTGTAGGGAGCTGTGGGTTAATTGTATCAAATCCTGACCATTTCCTTCGTTTCTATTTAGCGTACAGAAAAATTATAACCTGCGTATGACCCTAATCGTTGCCTTCACTTCTATTTTGTTATTGAACGGGGGGCCGTCAGACATATCGTAACTGTAACTGTCCTTTTGGCTTCCGCTATTGATGTTTCCATTAGGGTCTTGTTGTTTCGTGTTTGTGCTTCTTTCCCATTGGTGTCTCTGATGGGAGCTGTGGGATAATTGTATCAATTCCTTACCATTGCCTTCATTTCTATTTATCGTACAGAAAAATTATAACCTGCGCATGGCCCAAAGATTAAAAAGGCTTGCGTGTTTGAAGAGCAGCCACACTATTCATAATGACGAGGCAAAGCTGTTAAATAGTTTCGAAAATGCCTGTGCAACATGCATGGTATAATGTGTCTAAGGGATTTTAGAATAAATCATCACATGACCTGGTTATCAGCGTGTCCTGCGTTGCGATATCGCTCGCCGCTGCAGCAATTCTTGAAACCGCACTCTTAAAGACCGATTTGGAGTCAGTTCCAATATTATGCAAACATCACTCCTATTTACATAAAATACACATGAAAACAAAACCTATGGAAACAGCTACCTCCAGCCATCGAAACAACAGAAAATCAGGATGTCAAACACAGAAAACATTACACGAACAACATAAAACAAAACAAAATATAAGAACGTCAGCTCCGGGTTATATGAAACATAGAAGTGAAGGCAATGATCAGGAATCGATACAATTAACCAACACGTCCCACCAGAGACACCAAAGGGAAAGAAACCCAAAAATGAAACAACAGACCCTAATGGAAACACCAATAGCGGAAAGCCAAAAGGAAAGTTACTTTCTCACAAAATGACCAATTGGCTATCCAAAACAAAATTATATAAGCGGCACAAACACCTAAAGACAAACCATGACAAAAATAAACCGCGATAAAAGAACCGCCATGGAAGGCCAGTGAAACGAATTCCACTGGGGGGGGGGGGGGGCTTATATCGAACTATCAGTGAACTGAACTATCAGTGAGTGTTAGCTAAATAGAAAAGAAGGTAATGATCAGGATCAATCCAGGCAACCCACAGCCAAACAAATGGCCAAATGGCTATCCAAAAATATATAAGCGATACATACACTCAAAGACAAACCATAACAAAAATAAACTGCGACAGAAGAACCGCTTTGAAACGAATTCCTCTGTGGGGCTTAAATCGATTTTTTTTGCGGCCGCAATCCTCGTCCTTACTTTCGTCGCGATTTAGACAGGTAATTTGTTCATGCCCCATGAAGGCCTTCTAACTCATCAGTGCAACATCTCCGAGAACACAAAAATCAAACAACCTCAGGGATGAAAGAACGGTGAGGACTTGACAGCAAGAAACCACTGAAATGCTGGAGCAAAAGAAAGCCAACAGTTAGACTCCAATGGGCCCAACCATAGACAGAGCATCAGGCACCAACTAAGATAACATAAAATTAAATTCTAATCCCCAGTAAAATAGAAGTGGATGCAATGATCAGGAATCGATACAATTAACCCACGGCTCCCATTAGAGACACCAATGGAAAGAAACACAAACATGAAACAATAGACGCTAATGGAAACATCAATAGCGGAAAGCCAAAAGGACAGTTACTTTCCCACAAAATGGCCAAATAGGCTATCCAAAATAAAATAATATAAGCGACACAAACACCCAAAGACAAGCCATAATAAAAATAAACCACGATAGAAGAACCGCCTTGGAACGGTCAGCGGGTTAACTACCATGCATGCAGTCCGGCGTGTAACATTTATGTTGTACCCAATCTTTTTATAACTTGCACTTTCCCATATTGACCTGATAAAGATATGCTGTCTCGGGACAAGTGAGCTTTATCAGGTCAGCGTGACATTGCACATTTACAGTGAGTGAATCGGACTAATGAAAAAAGGCAAAAAATGTTATTATTACGGAAAAAATATCAAAGGAAAAATTACTGTCAGCTGATACTAAATAAATCGACCAATTATTGCGCGCCGGAAAGTTGGGATGCGCAGAAGTCAATCGATAACTGATCGGAGACTGCCAATTTTAGATTGTACAAAGGGATAAAACTGATAAATAGAATCCAGATTTGTGTCATTTGATATCAAAATTATAAAATGAGAAACGTTCAGGAACTGATAAATCAGATCCCAGATTCTTCCAACAAGTTTACCAGGCTCGGCTTCGAGAACGCGTGTAGAATCTTTCTGCAAGTCTCGCGATTCTACAAGCGTTCTCGAAGCCTTTTCTGATAGACTTGATATCAAAAGAAACGAATCTGGTATTCTCAAAAGAAGTACTAATTGACCCGTAGGTACGAACTGACAGTAGGGCAAGGGCCTGTTGTGCTTGCAACAGGTGTGGGATGGTGGACTTTTTTTCTTTTTTTTTCTTCCCCTCTATCCTATCTTTTCCTTTTCTAGTGCCCCATCTGGTGGGAGACGGCTTTAGGCGGTTCTTCTGTCGCGGTTTATCTTTGTTATGGTTTGTCTTTGAGTGTTTGTATCGCTTATATTATTTTGTTTTGGATAGCCAATTGGCCATTTTGTGGGAAAATAACTGTCCTTTTGGCTTTCCGCTATTGATGTTTCTATTAGGGTCTAGTTGTTTCATGTGTGTTTCTTTCCCTTTGGTGTCTCTGGTAGGAGCTGTGGGTTAATTATATCGATTCCTGATTATTGCGTTCCTCCGAGGGCTATCTAACTAGGTTCCGGTAAATTACTTAGAAGGTCCAAGCCTGTCTATGAACAGTGAAGATAACTGACCGAGCCGAAATGACCTTAGCTGTTGATAGGGCCGTAAAATCACAGCACAACAACACACGGGAGAGGATGTATTAGGATATGATATGCATCGCACTGGTCGTGGCTCATACGTCGTTTATGAAATTGTCACAACCATCACGAAAACATGCGTATATAATTCCGCTGATCCCATTGAACCCCACTTTTATATACTAAAACTGGTGTTAACAGGGGATAAACTTTATTTTTTTTTATTTCTGCTTTAAAATATAGATTGTGGGTATTCGTTAGAAGCGCCTCATTGAGGCGGTTCTAACGTGTGTCCACAACCTATATTTAGAGCAGAAATAAGAAAAATATCACAATTTTTCTTCTGAACATTTACATTTACAATGTATTTGAAAAGGCGTGTTTTTCTTAATGCTTTATGTACTTACAAGAAAATGACTGGTTGTTTTCTCGCCTCTGCTCTTCTGACTTGTATGTGTGTAGCCAAAAAGGTAAATGAAGCTACGCAAGTGTCCTTACTTCAGCCAAGTTGGTTCATTCGTCCAGTTATTGTAAAAAGATGTGAAAGTCTTAGAATCATTCAAAGTGGTGGCTTTTTAGAAGACGACGAAGAGTCGAAACTTTGTAGTCTTTTTATTAAGAAATTCCCAGCGTTTTATTTCCTGAAAACAAAAAAAGAATATGAAACTAGAGACAACAGAGTAACACTCATTTAGGGGATAACTATTCAAATCTCACCGCCGTAGGTTCGAGCCTCGCTCGGGCCACGTGTGAGACGCCAAGTTCTGCAACGGAAGGTCAGGTGGTTTTTCTCCGGGTACTCCGGTTTTCGCCCACCTCTGATTAACGATCGGCTCGATATGAGTGAAATAATCTTGAAAGGGCCGTAAAACCCAAACCAAAAAAAAAAAAAAAACAACAAAAAAAAAAAAAAAACTTCAAAATTGTCATTTGGGTAAATCGGTGGTTTTACGGTCGGAAATTTCATTTTACGGCGACGCGTCAGTATACCCTTCTCGGCATTTACTCCTTATCTTCGTTCAGGTCGATAGGCATGGTGGGCGAAGCTTGCTTACCAAGTAATGCTTACTATCCTAGGACGCCTGATTACACTCTTCTGGAGTCCATGTCTGTTGGTCTGAACATTAATATTTGCCATCTGTCTATGGATTAATGATTTTGGATTAACGCTTTGGTACTACGACCTAAACTCCTTAGAATTAAAGTTTATTTTATGTAATGTTGGTTGGTACCTGATGATCTTTCTCTGGTCGGGCTCATCGGAGTCTTACTTTTGTTTTTCTTTTGCTACTGCATTTAAGTGATTTCTTGCTGTCGTGTCTTTTTGGCTGCTCGATTTTTGTGTTCTCGGAAGGGTTGCCTGATGAGTTAGGAAGCCTTCATGCAACAATTTACATGTCTAAAACGCAACGGAAGAAGAGGAGAGGATTGCGGCCGCATAGGATCGATTTAAGCCTCCCCCTACCAGTGGTTGTTCCAAGGCGGCCCTTCTGTCGCCGTTTAGTTTTATGAGAGTTTGTGTCGCTTGTATCTTTTTGTTTTGCATTTTGTAGGAAAGTAGCCCAGCAGGCACATGACGTAATTATGACGTCACGTCAACGTCCGTACGACGTCATGACGTATATGCAACGTCACATCAACGTCGGTGCAACGTCATGACGTTGCACCGACGTTGATTTGACGTTGCCATAGCGACGTGTGCCTGCTGGGAGCTGTTCTTTTGGCTTTCCGCTATTGATTTTTCCATAAGGATCTAGTTATTTCATGTCTGTGATTCTTTCCAATATAGAACAGTGTGGGTAAATTGTATCGATTCCTGACCATTGCCTTAACTTCTATTTTACGCATCCATCAACACTCTTTAGGTCATTCTGGATACGTTGCTTCCGATTTGTGTAACTTTCACCGAGATACTAACCGCCAAAAGAAACTGCCAGGGTTTTTGTTTCAATTGGAGTTTTACGTTTTAGGTCATTTTGGAGACGTTGCTTCCATTTGTGTGGGATTTTTATCCGACATTGTGATAAAATGACACCTCAAGCCCTGCCGCCCAAACAAACCAAAAGGGTTTAGGTAGTCTGGCCCAGAAAACTGTACCCTTCATACTCTTAAGGTCTGTGGTGTATTCTTGCTTATAAAGGATAATCCTTTTATAGAACATATTTAACGCCACAACAGCTGGTGTTAAGGGAGTGTGTGGCGGCCGTAAAAAATTCCATGCCCTTCATCACAGTGCAGTTTATATTTTCTTTCCCTTTTGGGATCATCGATTCCATCGTGGAACCTTGCAAATATTTGAGGGTTACTGATGAGGCCTAATTGACCGAAACTAGCTAGTCTGGCCCAGAAAACTGTACAATTCATACTTTTAAGTTCTGTGGTGTATTCTTTGATTCAAAAGGATAACCATTTTATAGAACATATTAAAAGTCACTACAGATGGTGTTAAGGGAATGTGTGGCGGCCGTAAAAAAAACTCCCTACCGTTCATCATAGTGAAGTTTATATTTTCTTGTCCTATGGGATCATTGATTGCATTGTGAAACTTTGAAAACATTGGAGGGTCACCGATGAGGCCTAATTGGCCGAAACGAGCTACTCTTTTCCAGGAAACTTTACACTTTATACTTTAAATTTCTGCGGAGTATTCTTTGCTTCCAAAGGATAACCCTTTTATGGGACATATTGAATATGTAGAGACGCCCGACTCGCACTATTTTGCCTGGACAGGCTTTAGACTCCCTTAGCGGTGCGCGGTTGGTTTCAGCTCTGCGTGGAAACATCATGCAGCCCAATCTATTTCCAATCTATTTTTCCAAGCTCCTATGGGCGGGTCGATTGCAAGTGTTTAAAAGACGGCCCCGCTCGCATCACTTTGCCTGGCCAGTACTCAAAAGTTCGGTCGGTTTCAGTTCTGCAGAGAAGCAGCATGCAGACCAATCTATTGCTCTGAGCCTCGATAGGCGGGACCGCGTATGTTGTGTGTACTCATTAGAATCGACTAATAGAGCTAAAGGGCGAAATTGAAGTGAAAGTAACGCTCAGGAATCGATACATTTAACCCACAGCTACCATCAGAGACACCAAAGGGAAAGAAACACAAACATCCTAATGGAAATACCAATAGCAGAGAGCCAACAGGGCAGTTACTGTCCCACAAAATGGCCAACAGGCTATCTAAAACCAAAATACAAACGATACCTACACTCAAAGACACACCATTACAAACATAATCCGCGACAGAAGAACCGCCACGGAACGGTCTTTGTTTTGTTTGATTTGAACTTTAACGTCCCAGTCAACGCTGCAAAGGTCACTTTGGAGACGTTGCTTCCAATTTTGTGGGATTTTTACCTGACATTGAGATGAAATGACATCTCAAGTCCTGCCGCCCAATGAAACCAATCGGGTTTATAAGCATGGACGTGCCGAGACGCACCGCTTTGCACGGGGAGGCTGAGATCCTCTAAGCGGTTTACCAGTACTCGTGTGCGGGTCGGTTTCAGCTCTGCGTGGAAACATCATGCAGTTCATCTATTTCTTCAAGCCCCGATGGGCGGGGGCTAGCCACTGAAGGTCAGTGAAACGAATTCCACTGGTGTGTGGGGAGGGGGTGGGGGCGGGGCGTTAAATCGATTTTACGCGGCCGCAATCCCTGCCCCTACTTCCGTCGCGATTTAGACAAATAATTTGTTCAGTCCGCATGAAGGCCTCCTAACTCATCAGTGAAACATCGCCGAGAACACAAAAGTGAAACAACCTCAGAGATAAAACGACGGTGAGGACTCGACAGAAAGAATCCACTGAAATGCTGGAGCAAAAGAAAACACACAGTTAGACTCCGATGGGCCCAACCAGAGACAGAGCATTAGGCACCAACCAACATTACATAAATTCTCTCTAATTCTCGGTAAGCCTTTACGTTGAATAGAATCCGAGGGCTGATCCACCGGCGTGCAATAAAAGAGGGAAGCAAAGTTGTAAGCCGTGACTGGGTAAACGACCATGCAAGCAGTCTGTCGTATAGCATTTATGTTGTACCCAATCTTTTATATCGAAGGATGATTGAACGAAATTGGGTGCTGAAGTCAATGCCAGTATATATTTTTCTGAAAGTCACCATAAAAACCGAGTTCCGATAGACTTTGTTGCAGAAGAGATTTAAGGCCAACCTTTGATTTTGATATCAAATCGTAATGACGTATATAAAATTTTGAAAAGCCTTTGCCTAGTTTATGATACCGACAACCCTGATTAAGATGTTTAGATGTTAACAATTTATGAAGATTGTTAAAGTTAATTACATGACTAGACACTCTGGAAAATCAAATTAATTTCGGAATTTAAACGCCGTAGGATGCCGCACGAAGAACATCACCATCCCAGAAAGGAAAATGTATAATCTCAAAATCAAAATCACTGCGTTTATCATAAATTTTGCCGGAAACAAACTCATCCACAATAGATAAATGTAAATCCGAAAACGGGGCCTCGGTATCGGAAAAGCTTTATTTAACTGATGTTCTGGGTGGGGGGGGGGGGGGGTAATTTGACAGATCAATATTTAATGAATCATCCAAATATCTAGAATTCGAGCTAAAGGCTTCAATGATTTCAGAACTGTTTTCATCGGAAAGGGACATCGTGAAGTTTCTTTTATAACAAAACAGGAACGGACCAGCCACAAGTGGTGCACAATTCGTACCCATCGGAATACCCACAATTTGTCTAAATAACTTAGTACCAAATCTTATGTAAATATTGTCAAGTAGAAAGGTGAGAGCTTCACACTCTTTCTGACATATCATAAAGTATAATTTTTATGCGCTTCAGAAATGAAAAGGGCATTTTTTTACATTACATACAAGATAGAGGGATTCTTCCCTATGTAATATCCATTCAATTAGTTTTCTTTGAAAATATTATGAGGAAGTGCAGTGTAAAGAGTTGAAAAAGCATAAGTAGACAGACTTGAAGCACGAAAACGACTGGATTTCAATTTATTTAAAACTTCATTAGAATATTTAAAGACCAATACAGATTTCTCCCTGATCTTTCAAAGACTTCGTAGAAATAAATTCTTCTAAATTATATTTCCGCAGGGAAAATAACAAATAGTCTGTGAATTAAAAATCACTCTTTTTCAAATGTTCGGCCCTTGGCCTTCTTCAGGAATCTATTAATTCATCGAACAACTAAGTGACATCCATCTTGTGATGCTGACAGGAAGAAAGTAATGATGATCTGCCGTAGCCAGGGACTACGTCGTGTCACTTCCTTAAAGATGCAGACAAGTTGGCGTAACGTCAGAAGACACGACGTCATCTCCCGCCAAAACTCGGGAAAGCACCATCACCAGCAGCCCACAGCATCACAAGAGGACCAGGCAAACTCACAACCATGTTATGAACTTACATTATAGAAAACACTCATATAAATAAATAAATAAATAAATAAATAAATAAATAAATAACAGAATAAATAAATAAATAAACAAACAAGTTAATAAATGAACAAAAGTAAATAAAAAAATTAAAAAAAAAAAATATAGAAAATAATAAATATTAAAATGCCAACAAAAGAGGATAGATAAATAAATAAATAATTAAATAAACAATAATGATAAAAATGAGAATAGAATAATAATTATGCATTAACTAAAGCTAAATGGTGTAGCAGATAAATAGGAAAAAGTATTAATAAATAAATCTGCACAGCTAAAAGAACCACAATAAACCATAACACACTGCAGGCAAATTAATCACTTGAATGCCCAATAAAGGCAGTCCATGCACTTGTGCACTTGCGCAGAATGATGCGAGTTTACACTGGACTTCCACTGAAACGGAGGTCACGGTGGGTACCCTGTGTCACGCCCTATTCCCATACACGCAATACCAGCAGCCCAGGGAGGAACCAGATCAGACTGAACATCAGTACAGTCCGATAAGGGTCCCCGACACGCATGCCTTAGATATCTACATGCACTTGCCCGTAGCCCGCGCCCATAGGGGCTTGAATAAATATATGGGCTGCATGATGCTTCCACGCAGAGCTGAATCCGGCCCGCAATCCAGTACTGGTAATCCGCTTAGAGGATCTAAGCCTGTCCAGGAACCGCAGTGCGAGGCGGACCGTCCATGCTAATAAACCCTATTGGTTTCATTGGGCGACAGGGCTTGAGATTTCATTTGATCTGAATGTCGGGTAAATGTCCCACAAAATTGGAAACGTCTCCAAAATGACCTTTACAGTGTTGACGGGGACATTAAACCTAAAATCAAACAAACAAACAAAGCACCTGCCCGTGCTGACAGCCAGGACACAGATCAGCCGCACGTCAGTGCAAGCTGAGCCATGTCCTGTCTGGGCACACAGGCCTAAAACGGTCCCCGCCATGACCTCCGTTCAAGCAAGAAGTCCTTGTTAATGACAGTCCCTCTAGTAAAGTTTGATGTTACATCCTTGAGGTGTTTTAGTTTTCAATTTCACTATCCACTGTTCCTCTGCCAACTGCCTATATATGCGACCCTCCTGATACATTCTCTGTACTATGGCAACTCGCAAGTGTCCTTCACTATGCACCTCAAAATGCCTCATTATAGGCTTGTCGGCCTGTTGACGAACGTCCCGCAGATGTTCTTCTGTCCTCTCCTTCAGCGACCTTTCCATCTCGCCCACATATACTATCTGGTTGCACCTCGAACAGATGAGCGTGTAGACGACATTCCTATCACTGCAGCTTGCCATCCGGACTGTCTTGTAAGCTGCATTACCAGTAGAGTTCCACACATCGCCCGTGTGCAGTGCTTGACATACTCTGCACGAACATGTGTTGTTAGCCCGTTTCAGCACCTTGTTCGTCTTTCCATGTACAAGAACGTCACATAGGTTCTTGTCACGTCTGTACGCCACTATGGGTGGAGCCTGGAACACTCGAGCCATCCTATCAGATTTGTGTAGCACAGGCATGTGTCTTCTCATGATCTTATGGATATCAGTGAGATGTCTTGAGTAGGTAAGGACCAGGGGTACTCAGTCTTCCTTTTTATCCATGCGTCTTTCTGTAAGCAAGTCGGATCTTTTCAGCGTATCTACCTTTTGCAACTGTCGCTCAATATCTCTTCCACTGTACCCCCGCTTCCGTAACTGGATTTTCAGATCTTTTCTGTGAACTTGATAGTCTGTATCCTTCTCACAGATTCTCCTTAACCTTAATCCGAGACCATATGCTAAACCTGATTTTGTGCTAGAAGGGTGACTGGATGTCTTGTGTAGGTAGAGCTGTTTATCAGTAGGTTTTCTGTAAACACTTGTGAAGACTTTCCCATCAGCCAGGTGAACCCATGTGTCTAGAAATTCTATTTTCTCTGTACTATATCGGAGCTCTATCTGGATGTTGCTGTGGATGCTGTTGGCGTATTCGGCGAATTGCTTCAGCGTATCCAAGCTACCTGTCCATAGTAGTCCAAACACATCATCTATGAAGCTTTTTTTTTATTTATTTACTTTTGTTCATTTATTAACTTGTTTGTTTATTTATTTATTTATTTATTCTGTTATTTGTTTATTTATTTATCTGAGTGTTTTCTATAATGTAAGTTCATAACATGGTTGTGAGTTTGCCTGGTCCTCTTGTGATGCTGTGGGCTGATGGTGATGGTGCTTTCCCGAGGTTTTGCGGGAGATGACGTCGTGTCTTCTGACGTTACGCCAACTTGTCTGCATCTTTAAGGAAGTGACACGACGTAGTCCCTGGCTACGGCAGATCATCATTACTTTCTTCCTGTCAGCATCACAAGATGGATGTCACTTAGTTGTTCGATGAATTAATAGATTCCTGAAGAAGGCCAAGGGCCGAAAATTTGAAAAAGAGTGATTTTTAATTCGTAGAAATATTTAATCACATGTTTTTGATGGCAGTTAAACATGAAGTTAATAATTTGGAAAGTTCATTGGTGCATCAAGAGCTTAAATTCATAACAAACGTTGCTTTGTATGGTCTTTTATGAAGATTAGTTAACCATTCTAACACAGCGCGCCTATATAGGCAATGGAAAATAACTGTGTTTTATTCTGCAACAAATCACAGCTCGGAAGAGCGTGACGAGTGACGTCATTACAATTCCCAATTTATGACGTCACCAGTCGATTTCCTTGACGTTAGACGGGGTAACGTCATTTTCTCGCATCGAAAACGTAAGAAAAGGAAATAAATGCATGTGTTTCAGTCGATAATTTTAGCGGGATTTCTTCTAACAATGGCGAAAGGTTGTGAGATTTTGAAGGAAACAACAACATTATTGCCGATTTTCAGCGTGTTAGAATCGAAATAGATCAGCTCTTGTCTGTGATTTGTTGAGTAATAAATCACAGTTTGTCGGTCAGTTGTAAGTAGACAAATCACGCGCGCTACGCGCTTGTGATTTGTCTACTTTACAACTGACCTCCAAACTGTGATTTATTAGTCAACAGATCACAGTTAGAGCTGATCTATTTCTTAAATATAACGCAGGAAGCTTGTGTTGGCCTTCTGTAACAAATACAGCAAACTTGGTGGCTGAATGACAAATTCGGTCATCAATTACAGCCCTCTCTACAGCCAAAGGCAGTTCAAAGGCCTTAATACCACCAAACTCTTGCTGAAGAGTTATAACATAGTGAAGAAACCTATCTGTTCTTTCCACTTGAGCAATGACTGTTACTTTTATTTCTAAATAATAATAATAATAATAAAAAGAAGAAGACGAAGAAGAAGTAAAACAAGCAACAGAAGCATTGATTGTTAAGAAGTTACATATCATATTCTCATAAACTCAAAGGCAGATTTGACTTCAAAATTTTGTATTATGTATTTTATAAGTTTAACTCCAATTTTATCTCATGCTTTGACTTTTTCTTTTCTTACTTTCGGAACAATAACATCAAAGAATAGCTCCTTACATTCCAAAATTTCACAACAAACTGCTCAGCAATTCCTTTCAGATTCTGCTTCTCAAAGTTAATTGACAAAAGTTTGTAACATAAGTGACCAAGTAATTTCTGTTACGCTAATAGTATATTATTTTACCGATTGCGGTCATTCATAAAATCATTCATAAAATATTTTCACATAATTTATACCCAAACCTCAAAATACATCAATGAATCGTAGTTTTAGGGTTCGGCAGTCCATAAAACATGGAGATAGCAAACTCAGCCGAATTCGAATTTCAAATTTGCCGGAAGTTTGAGCAAATTTAGAATGCTTCCACGTTATTTTAGGACAGACTGACTTCAATCAGACTGTAACACGCGACCTAATTGATCCTTGTTATAGAGGCTTGTCAGATATAACAAAATCATTACTATTTATTGCCACATGACAAGCGTTTAGTTGTTCTTGTTTTCTTTCGATTTCGTGGTTTTCAACTGAGGAAAATTGGTCAGCCTTTGTTTGTGAGATTTATTTTCCGTAATTGCTTTTACAATTACATTTTATGAGTTAAGGTATTGATGACTGCGCAATAGAATAATGTTACATTTTTTTGGTTTGATTGTTTATTACATAACCAACAACGCTTCTACTGCTGATTTATCATACAACGTCGCGTCTGAAAGTGTAATAACGCCATGCACGTAATAAATAGAGGATCTTACACTCGTGGTCATTTGATATGAAATTTATGAAACGAGCCTTTGACGAGTTTCATAAATTTCATATGAAATGACCACAAGCGTAAGATTCTGTTTATCATATGAACACTTTAATTTGAACTTTATCACCTTGAATTATGACAATTTTTCCACAAAAAAATGCATGGTTGACATGGACGTCGTCATGACGTTACTTAATCCCGCCAAAGTGTTATTACACGTGTGGTCATACGATTTTATTACACGACGTTATCCACTGCTTATCAACGACGTCATGTGATAAATTTCGTAATCCACTAGTAGATTAAAGGTGCAAATTAGTTAAATATGCCCGTAACGGTACGTGTTCGACGTCCTTGACGACTTCGCGTTTACTAATGGCGCAGTATTTATGCTCGGCAATGCCTCGCATTTTATCTATTGACCTTATCTCAAATAAACACTCGTGTAAGATCCTGTATGCTACATTTTTGGGGGTTTATTGTTTATTACATAACCAACAACGCTTCTACTGCTGATTTCAACGTTACTACCACTGACCTATTAGGGGAATTGGAACACCTGACAGATTGGTCCGCCATTTTTAAAGGGAGACAACTTTCGGGACTTCCTGATCGCTTTTCTATAAGCCCTGTTCCACTGAAAAGAAGGGTCTTCTCTTAAAGGAGGAAATCCTTTTCTTTTCAGAGTTGACATCCCTACTGACAAGGGAGACAAAAATACTTTTACAGGAGTTGCCTCTCCTGAAGTGTTCCCATTTCCCTTAAGTAAACGGCGCACATCATTAAAACAAACAGAGTGCGATAAAAGTGCCGAAAATATTTTGTTTCATAATTTAATTGGTTAATCGATCTATACATTGGGTTCCAATATAAGACACTCTAATGCACTTGCGTTTGTAACGTGTCGTCTGATTGGTTATCGTAAAAATATTGCGACAGTGTATTCTGCGATAAACTTTCGTAAATAGAAGTGAAGCGAATGATCAGTAATAGATACAATTAACCCACAGCTCCCATCAGGTACACCAAAGAGAAATATATTCTTATACACTTGCGTTTGTAACGTGATGTCTGATTGGTTATCATAAAAAAGCGACAGTGTATTCTGCGGAAACCTGACGCCGTCACGTAACGTCGCTTTTTATTGGCTGATATTAGATATGCAGCTCACAGGGCTTTCTGCAAAATTGTCCTTTTTTAAACAAATCAGCCGAATAAGTGTATTCTATATCTGGGGCGCGTCGCCGTAAAACTAAATTTCCACCCATTACGAAACCACGCCTATACAAATACATTGTAACTTTAATCGCCGAAAAAATGAAAATTTTAACATGAAAAATTGTGATTTTTTTCTTATTTCTGCTCAAAATAGAGATTGGTGGTACTCGTTAGAACCACCGCATCGAGGCGGTTCTAACGAGTACCCACAATCTATATTTTACAGCATTTATAAGAAAAATAAGGTTTACCCCTGTAAGCCCCAGTTTTACTATATAAAAGTTGGGTTCAAGGGTGGGGGGGGGGGGGGGTCAAATTATATAGGTGTGTTTTCGTGATGGTAACACCGCCGATTTACCTCCCGAAATAACAACTTTCATACAGTTATCCCCTAATTGGCAAGCACTGTAGACGGCAGATAAGATGTTGCTTGACACGGCATCTTATCAGGCTTAACACTGCTTGGCTAAAGTACTTGAAATCAAGGCTTAAACACAACAGTTTTGGATCATGTTAACCTATTCAGTACCGGAAACCCCTAAAGGGGTGCCTTGGCAAACGGTGCAGACCCCGATCAGACGCCACAGAACGAGTGTACACTGTTTGCAAAAGGTTTAGCCATTACCCGAATATTTAACCGATTGTTTTACCTCCCGAGATTTATAAATCCCTTATTTCAAATAGGAGAAATGAAACAATCCGATAAAGAAACGAGAGCGAAGCACGAGTTTCTTTAACCGGTTGTCATACCTCCTGAGGTTTATAAATCCCATATTTCACATTGGAGAAATGAATTATCTGTATATAACATGCACTTGCGTAGACTTTTACGATCTGAATTGCGGAACAGTTCACTGTTTACAGCTCATGTTAACAGTTAAATCAGCGTAGTGTTACAGAAGCTGGCTGGAAGAAAAACTTGATGGGCGCTATTTTGAAAGCGCTTTCTACAGTTTTGAATAAAAAAAGAAGAAACGAAGTGTTTCAGTGATAAAAAAAAATGTGAGATTAAACTTGATATTTTCTCAGACGCCAATTAGATGACGCCATGAATAAATTCGACCGCGCTTAAATCTAACGTTTTCTTTGCAAAAATAGTATCTTGCATCTTGTACAAAAAGTAGTTCCAGCTAAAGAAATTTATTTCCCCGGAAAACAGAAAATGTTTCTTGTAAGAGAACAAAAAGGCAAATACCAAGTTTATGTCTGCTAGAAATCGTCGTACAGTAGAACTTCGATAGCTCGAACACCGATGGCTCGTTTACCATGGATGAGCCGAACCCATTCTTGAGCCCCAAGCGAAATCCTCTACATAAGAAATTGTGGGGGATAATTAAGGAGATTTAAGTCTTTTATTTTGCAAATGTATGTTGTGTGTACTCATTAGAATCGCCTCGATGAGGCGATTCTAATGAGTACACACAGCATACATATTCATTATAGAACACCGAAAAAATGTCTAAAAGTATCTCGTTATACCTCCTGACTGTAAGTGGCTCGAACTACCCTTGTCTCGAACAGATTTTCGAGGTCCCAAAGGTGTTCGAGCCATTGAAGTTCTACTGTATTTCTTTGCTATGCATGTAATATATACATGTTCATGCAGGAATAGAACTGGAAGAGAGAAGACTGAACGCGCTTTAATGTATTATTTATGCAATATGATTTGCTCTATAATTTGTTAAATATGCGAAGTTTGGTTAAATATGACAAAAAAGAGAGTAATTTCAGCTGTCGAAACAATAATGGTGTGCGACATTTATTATGAGAATCAAATTACTCAAAGCCATCACGTTAACAAGTCCGTGAAATGAAGACCCCCCTAAACCCCACTTTATAACGAGAAAACTGGGTTTAGGGGGGGGGGGGGGTGGTATTCATTATTTTTCTTATTTCTGCTCCCCAAGACATAGGTTGTGGGTACTCGTTAGAACCGCCTCATTGAGGCGGTTCTAACGAGCACACACAACCTATGTTTTGTGCATTTATAGGAAAAACCAGTGCTTCAGTTGAAGTGCACGACCCGCCGGATGCTTTTAGCTTTATGAGTGTTACCATGTGACCTGGACCTAAAACGGTTCCCCCAATAAATGCGCCTTATCGTAAGGAGGCAAAATATATCTTATACTTTAGTACTGTATTCTGAATCGTTTGCAGGATAAAATGCATTCTCACTTTTCCAACACAAAAGCATATGTGTCAAAGTTTGACCTAGGGACAAAGAAGGTCAAGGTCAACCCAGGGTCACCATTTTAGCACTTTATGATGGGCCTACGTCCCAGAAGCTATTTATCAAGTTTCGTGGAAATCTGCCCAGTGGTTCTGGAGAAGACTATTTTTGAAGGGTTTTTACCATATATGGCTTGGCGGCCATTTTGGTCATGTGACCTGGACCCCATGAGCAAATTTTGCTTTCCCCCATCCCATAGAGGCTCCATATGAAATTTGACTACAATCGGCCCAACGGTTTCCGAGGAGAAGCAGTTCGAAAATTTTCACATTTTTCGCCTCGGCGAGGCTATACTAAATGGAATGTAATATTTCGCAAGTTCATTGGTTAGATCTCATTGATATCTATCAGTATGCCAAAATTTGTTTAAATATTCCAAGCGGTTAAGACACTATCACCAATTTTCACAAACGGGTTACGGACGGACGGACAGACAGACCATATATGGCTTTGCGGCCATTTTGGTCATGTGACCTGGACCCCATGAGCAAATTTTGCTTTCCCCCATCCCATAGAGGCTCCATATGAAATTTGACTACAATCGGCCCAACGGTTTGCGAGGAGAAGCAGTTCGAAAATTTTCACATTTTCGCCTCGGCGAGGCTATACTAAATGGAATGTAATATTTCGCAAGTTCATTGGTTAGATCTCATTGATATCTATCAGTATGCCAAAAATTGTTCAAATATTCCAAGCGGTTAAGTCACTATCACCAATTTTCACAAACGGGTCTCTGGTCGGGCTCATCGGAGTCTAACTGTTGGTTTTCTTTTGCTCCAGCATTTCAGTGGTTTCTTGCTGTCGAGTCCTCACCGTTGTCTCACCTCTGTGGTTCTTTGATTTCTGTGTTCACGGAGATGTTGCACTGATGAGTTAGGAGGCCTTCATGCGGACTGAACTAATTATTTGTCTAAATCGCGACGGAAGTAAGGGCGAGGATTGTGGCCACGTAAAATCGATTTAAGCCCCCCAGTGGAAATCTTCCACTGACCGTTCCAAGGCGGCTCTTCTGTGGCGATTTATTTATGTTGTTGTTTGTTACTTACTGTGTGTATCACTTTTGTCTTTTAATTTTGGATGGCCATATGGCCATTTTGTGGGAAAGTAGCTGTCCATATGGCCTTCCTTTGTTTAGGTTTCCATTATGGTCTGGTCGCTTAATGTTTGTATTTCTTTCCCTTTGGTGTCTTTTATGGATGGAGTAAGTTAATTGTATCAATTCCTGATCTTTGTTTTACTTCTACTTTACGGACGGACAGACAGACTGACAGACTGACAGAATGACCGAATGACAGAATGACACGGTGATTTTAGGGCACTCTTAGAAAATCAACCGACTTCAGTCGGTCGCTTTTTCTGCGGGTCGTGCAATATCAAGGATTTTTATCAGAAAAGTAGCCATTTTGGAGATGTGAGAAATGCACTATGCCGTATGGGTGTGTTATCGCAATGGCACTAGCGGGCGATTGTCTCTGAAAGCTAGCTGCGGAACTGGTCATGGACGGGGACTAAGACAAAAAAGTTTAAGTTTTAAGAGTTATTTGTGTTATAAGATAAAAACAACATAAAAACATTATTCATTTTAAAACAAAACAGAAGTGAAGGCAACGATCAGGAATCTATACAATTAACCCAAAGCTCCCATCAGAGACAAAAAGGAGAAAAAACACAAACATGAAACAACAGTCCCTAATGGAAACATCAATAGCAGAAAGCGAAAATGACAGTCGGCTATCCAAAACAAAATAATATAATATAAGCGATAAGCGACACAAACACCGAAGACAAACAATAATGAAAATAAACCGCGACAGAAGAACCGCCTTGGAACGGTCAGTGAAACGAATTCCAGTTGGCGGGGGTGGGGTCGGGGGGGGGGGGGGGTGGGGTGGGGGGCGCTTAGAAATTGAAGGTATACAAGAAAAAGAACCCTATATGTGTGTGACGGATTGATAGAAAAATCCCATGTAGGCGAAACAAAAGATACACTTAGTGTTGAAATGAATGTACAGTCGAACTTCAATGGCTCGAACACCTTTGGGACCTCGAAAATCTGTTCGAGACAGGGGTAGTTCGAGCCACTCGGGTTACTGTCAGGAGGCATAACGAGATACTTTTAGACATTTTTTCGGCGTTCTATAATGAAAATGTATGCTGTGTGTACTCATTAGAATCGCCTCCTCGAGGCGATTCTAATGAATACACACAGCATACATTTGCAAGATAAAAGACTAAAATCTCCTTAATTATCCCCCACTATTTCTTATGTAGAGGATTTCGCTAGGGACTCAAGAATGGGTTCGACACACCCATGGAAAACGAGCCATCGGTGTTCGAGCCATCGAAGTTCTGCTGTATATTGTGACGACTTAGGACTAAGGCGATTCCAACAGTTTCATCGACCATAAACCATACTGGACTGACAAAATGCGAAAGTCACAAGATAGCAATTGGATCCGACGTCTGGATACTCTGAGGCCATACGGTATCAACGAAGGAGACTAAGTAGGTCGGGTCCAAAAGTGGTTAATAAGATCTACAAAACACGATGCAGTTGTAAATATAAACGTTGAAATGGCTATTTGCAGTCAACTGCAAATAGCCAAAAAACGTTAAAATGGCTATTTGCAATCAACTGCAAATAGCCAGAAAACGTTAAAATGGCTATTTGCAGTCAACTGCAGATAGCCAGAAAACGTTAAAATGGCTATTTGCAGTCAACTGCAGATAGCCAAAAAACGTTAAAAATGGCTATTTGCAGTCATTCTATTAGCGTTAGAAAGGCCACCTGGAGATGTTCAAAATATTTTAAAATGGAACGGGCCTCTGCGGCCTAGTAGTTAATTTGAGCTCTGACTCTTAATCATTAAGACTCTCACCGTTATGACTATGTTTGTTTGATTTGATGTTTTACGTGGTCTGCAACACTATTTAGGACATTTTAGAGACTTTACTTCCATTTTTGTACGACTTTTTCCACACATTGAGACGTAAAGACATCTCAAGCCTATGACACCTGTAGGGCCTAGGACGCACCGACTCGCACCACTTGGCCTTAGCAGGCTAGTTTTTCTAAACGGTTCACCAGTACTCATGTGTAGGCAGTTTCTGCTCTGGATGGAAGCATCATGCAGCCAATCTATGTCTCCAAGCCTCGATGGCCGGGGACTAAAATGGCTATATAGAGTTTATATTTTTTGTGAACATATGACACCTATAGTTTTAAATCACATTTTTGTTTCACTATCTAGCAATGTTCTCTGCTTATCTAATTTATAAAGCCCATGAGAGGTTGGTGGGGAGTGGGGGCGGGGGGGGGGGGGGGAGGCAAATGTGACGTATGTCTTGCGTCACTTGGTCGTCCATCTGATATTGGCTTACAGTTGGTTAAGATAATGGTAGAGAGGGGATGATGTTATTTCTTCTGATGATGTTATTTTTCTGTATCTACACTTCCATTCGTTTTCCTCTTACTCCCCCGTCTCTCATTTTCATCTCTGCTATCTCTTTCCCCCGTTTCTTAGGAATAGGACACAAAATTACTTACTGAATGAGACCGTCCAATGCATATAAGCCTTTTGGTTCCATTGGTCGGCAGGACTTGAGTTGTCATTTCATCTCAATGTCGCCGGGTAAAAGTCCCACAAAATTGGAAGCAACGCCTCCAAAATGACCTAAATGGTTAGAATATGGGCCCTGTTGGGTCAAAAATTATGTCAGTAGATCAAATCATAGAAAAACCTTGTTAACACTCCAGAGGCCACAGTTTTGGTCCAATTATCATTCGACTTTCCCAGAATGATCATCATAATAATATCTAGGTCAAGTTCGAATATGGGTCATGTCGGGTCAAAAAGTAGGTCAGTAGTTCAAATCATAGAAAAACATTGTTAACACTCTAGAGGCCACACTTTTGGTCCTCTCATCATCAACCTTTCTCAGAATGATCGTCTCGACAATATCTAGGTTATGTTCGAATATGGGTCATGTGGGTCAAAAGTAGGTCAGCAGGTCAAATCATAGAACAACTTTGTTAACACTCTAGAGGCCGCAATTTTATTCTAATCATCATCAACCTTGCTCAGAATGATCATCTTGACAATATCTAGGTCAATTTCGAATATGGGTCATGTGGGGGTCAAAAAGTAGGTCAGTAGGTAAAATCATAGAAAAACCTTGTTAGCACTCTAGAGGCCACAGATTTTGGTCCAATCATCATCAAACTTGCTCAGAATTGTAATGCCTTGGTCAGGAGGGGTATTTTATGAATAGAGTGGTACCTTTTACAAAGGGCCACCCCATGTCAACATTGTGAGTTAGACTGAGTCTGTTCATCTCCGTCTCGTGCACTAGGACCTGACCCTCAATGTCCACAAGGTGCCCAGATAGTGACATACAGGCCAGCTCTTTATCGTCAAAGGGTCCCACACACACACACACCATGCGTCATTGTAAGTAAGACTGAGCCCGTTCATCTCTGTCTGGTGCAGTAGGACCTGACCCTCAAAGTCACAAGGTGCCCAGATAGTGACATACAAGTCAGCTCTGTATTGTCAAAGGGATCGCCCCGCCTACACAGACACCATGGGTCATTGTTAGTTAGACTGAACCGGTCCATCTCCGTCTGGTGCACTAGGACCTGACCCTTAATGTCTACAAGGTGCCCTGATAGTGGCATACAAGTCAGCTCTGTATTGTCAAAGTGATCCACCCACCCCCACACACACACCAAGAGTCATTGTTTGTTAGACTGAGCCTGTTACTAGGACCTGACCCTCAATGTGTCCACAAGATACCCAGATGGTGATATACATAGTCAGCTCTGTATCGTCAAAGGGATCCACCCCCACCCCTTTCACCTTCACCATGAGGCATTGTTAGTTAGACTGAGCCTGTTCATCTCCGTCTGGTGCACTAGGACCTGACCCGCAATGTCCACAAGGTGCCCAGATAGTGACATACAAGTCAGCTCTGTCTTGTCCAATTGATGGATAGCGCCCCCACCCCCTTGTCACCATGAGTTATTGTTAGTTAGTTAGAATGAGCCCGTTCATTTCCGTCTGTTGCACTAGGTCCTGACAGGTGCCCAGACAGTGACATACAAGTCAGCGCCCACTTCTTCCTCAAAAAAGAAAACACTTTTGAAGGAATGTTCCATGAGTGCCACTCTGACAATTTTCCAATCCAGAAAAAATATATAACCCTTAAAATGACCTAAGTTCCTAAATAGCTAGATTGATTTTGAAATAATTTCACAGAAATGTTCCTTGGGCCACTGTCAGCCAAACATTGTTCAAACCGTCCACTCCACCTTATATTACCTGCCATAAGGATCAGCTGAGCGATCCAGGGCAATGATGGCCCTCTTATTTGAATGAAGATGATGTATATTTTCCTTATTTCTAGTCTAAACATAGATTGAATGTGCTCGTTAGAACAGACTCAATGAGGCGGTTCTAACGTGTACCCACAATCTATGTGTTTACACCAAAATAAGGAATGGTAATAATTACCCCTTAAACCCCGCTTTTCTCCATATAAAGTGGGGTTTAGAGGAGCCATAATTTCATGGATTTGTAAACCCGATGCGAAGAGCACACAACGAAGACTATGAATAGACAGCACGGATACGCAGACTGATGGGCGCACGTGTAAATGGCAGGAATATAAAATGACTGCAAATAGCCATTTTAACGTTTTTCGGCTATTTGCAGTTGACTGCAAATAGCCATTTTAACGTTTTTCGTCTATTTGCAGTTGATTGCAAATAGCCATTTTAACGTTTTCTGGCTATTTGCAGTTGACTGCAAATAGCCATTTTAACGTTTCCTGGCTATTTGCAGTTGACTGCAAATAGACTCTTCCAAATATAAATTTATCTTTTTTTTAAAGCTCAAAACAGAAGTGAAGGCAATGATCTGTATTTCGTTTTGATCCACGGGCACCAGATTCATAAACACAAATGACCTACGTCGAACTATTCTCAACTATCCACACACATACTATGTCCTATAAAAGGGTTATCCTTTGGAATCAAGAAGAACACAGCATAATTGAAAAGTATGGAGTATACATGTTTTCTTGGCCAGCCTAGCTTGTTTAAGCCAATTAGGCCTCATCAGTGACTCTCAAATATTAAACAAAGTCCACAGTGGGATCAAGGATCCCAAAGGGCAAGAGAATATAAACTTCACTATGATGAAGTTCAGGGAAACGTTTTACTGCCGCCACACATTCCCTTAACACCAGCTGTAGTAGTAACGCTACTGCTTCAAAAACACACCGCTACAAATAATGACAACCTAGACGCCATTAATTCAAAATTTTGTGCCTCAGTACGATGTTATATATTAGATTAGAGCCTCTGCTTCCACAGTTAATTTGTTTATGTTGCTCGCGAGCATTTTAAACAGCTGAAACAGTTCTGCTCCGATGAAGAAGATGCATCACGAAAATATGCCTATATAATTTTGCCCCCCCCCCCCCCCCACACACACACTTTGAACCCCTTTTGTTTAGAAAATACGCCTATATAATTTTACCCCCCCCCCCCCCCCGCACACACACTTTGAACCCCTTTTGTTTAGAAAATACGCCTATATAATTTTGCCCCCCCCCCCCGCACACACACTTTGAACCCCTTTTGTTTAGAAAAACTGGGGTTTACAGCGGTATACATTATTTTTCTTATTTCTGCTCAAAATACAGATTGTGGGTACACGTTGGAACCGCCTCATCGAGGCGGTTCTAACGTGTACCCACAATCTATATTTTCGAGGCGGTTCTAACGTGTACCCACAATCTATATTTTCGAGGCGGTTCTAACGTTAACCCACAATCAAAGTTTTGAGCAGAAATTTTTTTTTAGGCTGTTCTAACGTATGCCCACAATCTATATTTTGAGCAGAAGTAAGAAAAAATCGAGGCGGTTCTTACGTGTATCCACAATCTATATTTTGATCAAAAATAAGAAAAATATCACACTTTTTTCATCATAAAATCTTCTTTTTTTCGGAGAAAAAATACTATGTATTTGTATAGGCGCGTTTTCGTAATTGCTTGAAAAGCTAACAAGAGGTCCATGATGGACTTAATCTTCGCACCTCAGTTACGATATAATAACAGTCTGATGATGGTTCAGTGCGAGACTATGACATCTGCCATTTACTTTTGTATAAATTGAACAGTTTGCACTTTCCAATCTATTATTAAGTGGGGTGCACCTAATATCTAAATGCCATAGTTAAAGCAGCCGGTGGATCAATTGTCCCACTGCGTAGGCGGGTTATCATTTAAAGAATTTTCTATTTTTAGCTCTGGCTTCCATTTTGTTCAGCCGATTTGACTATTTCAGCATTTTTGGTAGAGAGACATAAGAGGAACGAACAGTCCATTACAGTTTATTTTGAAACCAGGCCAGGAAACATTAGGAAAACATGTCCGTGTGAAATAATGGCGTCCAACATGGTGTCAGACAAATTTTAGGTGAAAATGATAAGATCTTTCTTATTTCTGCTTTCAACATAGATTTTGGGTGCTCGTTAGAACCGCCTTAATGAGTGCCCACAATCTATGTTTATGAGCACAAATAAGGCAGATAATGTATACCCCCGTAAACCCCACTTTTCTCTATATAAAGTGGGGTTTGGTGGGGTCGTCATTTCACGGACTCGTTATCGTGATGTAACATTCATTTTTGTATTCAATGTATAACTCTGGCAGCTACTTTCAGCCCGGAACAACTATGTTTAGCTCTGGTGGCCATTCTGTTCTGCAGGGCATCCCAAGGAACATTTCCGTGAAATTATTTTGAAACGGGTCATTTACTTGGGAAGACCTGTCTTTTGAGGCTTTGTCTATTTTGTTTTTATCTCTGGCGGCCATTTTGAACCATTTTAGCAATTTTGGTAGCAGGCCTAGGAGGAGATGTTTCACTGCGCTTATGTTTTACTATTTTTAGCTCGGCTGGCCATTTTGTTAAGTAGAGCGGAAATCTTTTAGCCATTTTGGTAGAGGATCATACTGTACAAGGAGCATTTCTTTGAAATTACTTTGAAATCGGACCGTTCGCCTTAGAGAAATTGTCGTATTAATGTTTTAAATAAGGCCATTAACCTACTAGGTGATGTCGGTTAAAGGTGTTCAGATTTTAGCTCTGTTGGCGATTTTGTTCAGTGAAGCGGAATTATTGTATCAATTTTAATAGCGGGTCACCTAAGAAACATTTCTGTGAATTAATTGTCCATTAGCCTTGGAGAATACGTCATTTTAAGTCATCTTATCTCTGGTGGCCATTGATTTCACCAGAGCTGAATCATTTTAGTAATTTTGGTAGAGGATCATCCAAGGAACATTTCTGTGAAATTATTTCAAAATCGGGCCACTGGCCAAGAAGGAGATGTTGTTTAAAGGTATGCCTATTTTTAGCTATTGATGAGCGAAGTGAAACCATTTTAGCAATCACCCAAGGAACACCCCTCTGAAATTATTGCAATATCCATATATTGGTTTAGCTGAAGATGTCGTTTGGCCACTTGTTGGCATACGTCACATGACGCACGACAACGTACGAAGGACATAGTGTGATCACAATAGCCTACCATGAGCACTTCGTGCTCAGGTTGATCTTTAATTAGAATTTCCTTTGGATGCTAATTTCTCCTATACATTTGCTTCAATTTCATTCAAATGCCATAGGTGATAATAGATAAAACGATTCCTCTCCAATAAAAACTTGTTGTGTCCCGCCAATCGGGGCTAGTAGAAAAAGACTGGGCTGCATTCTGCGTCCACGCAGAGCTGAAATCAACTGCACATGAGTACTGGTAAACCGCCTGGATCTTTCAGGCATATAAACCCTATTGACTTCGTTGTGCGGCAGAGCTTGAGATGTCATTTCATCACAATGTCGGGTAGAAGTCCTGCAAACTTACAAAATAACGTCTCCAAAACACCTAAATAATGTTTACGGGGACGTTAAACCTCAATTCAAACAAACACATGAGCCAGCGCACGTCAAAATCTACAATAAGACGTGCGCCCAGCGAAGACTCAGATCAGCCTGCGCATCCGCGCAGTCTGATCAGAGTCTTCGCTGTATGCTCTAGTGATAACTAAGGGCCAAATGCTCCTTCATGCAACACGAGAAGTCTGTGGTTAGACTATATGGATGCACAGGCTGTTCTGACTCTTCTCTGGGTGCACTTGTTTTATTGTAGGTTTTCTCGTGCGCTGGCGGAAGTAAATACGTGGACACTAGATAATCGGGCGTTTTCCAACTTGAACAAGATATCTCATACACATGCAGTTCCACTGAAATAATGCATTAATCTGTATATAACAAATTGTAAATTGCTGCGTTTGTTCGTAGGTTGGTATAAATACTGATTTCCAAGGCATTTAATACGATATAGAATACTTAGTCATCCCATCGGGGCTTGAGAAATAGATTGTGCTGCATGGTGCTTCCATGTAGAGCTGAATCTGACCACACACGAGTACTATTAAACCGCTTAGAAGGACTAAGCCTGCCCAGGCATAGCCATGTGAGCCAGATCGTCCAGTGCATATAAGCCTTCTGGAGTCATTGGGCGGGAGGGCTTGAGATGTCATTTCACCTCAATGACGAGTAAAAGTCCCACAAAATTGGAAGCAACGTCTCCAAAATGACCTAAATAGTGTTGACGGGGACGTAAAAACTCCAATTCAAACAAACAAAATCAAGTGTCATCCTGGCACCGACGTTGATTTGACGTTTTCCTAGCGACGAGTGCAAGCTGGGTTTTTTATTCAATACACTGACTTGTTAGCGCAAAGCACTGGCGATTTTCTTTGTGGAGAGCCCTTAAGTTAAGGACAGGGGTCATCAAAATATAAACATTTCTTTTTCAAGAGCTTAATTAGCTTAACAACTGAGAATTCTATTGCATCCTTGAACCCATCGGTACACTGAAGAAAAATAAAAACGCCACATGAGAAAATCGAGGTTCGAAATTTAGATGGTGTTGGTTACATGTAATAATCGGTTGGAATCCACCAGCCTTTTCATAATTATTGCAATTATACCTGGAATTCGGTGGCCTAAATGGCGTCATGAAAGGTCTGACACACTTAGTTACATATTTTAGCAAAATGTTAAATAAGAAAAACAATGAAATAAATCGAAAAGAACCAATCTATACTCCGTCTTTTAAGGGAAATGGGAACACCTGGCTGATTTTTCCGCGATTTTTTTAAAGGGAGACAACTTTCGGGACTTCCTGTTCGCTTTTCTCGAGGCTCAGTCCCACTGAAAAAGAGGTCTACTCTTACAGGAAAGAATTTGCTTCTAATTGATATTGACATGGGAGACCAAAATACCTTTGCAGGAGTTGCCTACCCTGAATGTGTCTAAATTCCCCTTAAAATTGTCATCCTTGGACCCCTATAAACCCCGGTTTGTATAGAGAAAAGTGGTGTTTTCAGGAGTAAACATTATTTTCCTTATTTTGCCCTTAAACGTGGATTGCGAGTACTCATTAAGAGCCCTCTTGACGAGACGGGTATATCGAGAAGTCACAATATCGAGGCGGTTATAACGGGCACCCGAAAGATATGTTTTGCGGCTGGAAATAAGAAAACCAAATTAAATTTTTCATGGGAAAAATTCTATTTCGAAAGACAAAAACGCCATTTTAGCAATCAGATGTACATGTATTATCATAATATTCTTTCCATAGACAACGTGACTCAGATTCAAAAGTGCTTCTTAAGTTTGCACCGGCCTTTCGTTTTAACTTTCTGCATTTTGTTGTTCGAAAAATGATACCGTCACGTGAAAAAGTCCGTGAAATGACACCCCCTAAACCCCACTTTATATAGAGAAAAACTGGGCTTTAAGGGGGGTATATATTATTTTTCTTATTTCTGCTCCAATACATAGGATGTGGGTACTCGTTAGAATGAGGCGGTTCTAACGAGCACCCACAACCTATGTTTGAAGCATAAATAAGAAACAAATCACAATTTTCATATATTAAAATTATCATTTTTTTCGGCGATAAAGGTTACAATGTATTTGTATAGGCGTCTTTTCATAATCCGCAGTAGTCACATTTTTTTTTTCAAAGAATACTGTATAATTTCAGAAGAGAACGCAATCAGGCACAATATGGTCGTAAATGTAACCCTCAACAACAATGGAACTGACACTGAATGTAACTCCGAGAAACTACACAAGCGCAAAATAATAACAGCGACACGTGAACAGAAAGTTGACGCCTTTATGTAAACCATGTGCCTGGTTTCTGATTGATTGTTTTGGGTTTAACGACACGTCAACCCTTGTGGGTATTTTATGTCGTCTCATAGAAAAAGGGAAAAAGATATAGAAAAGACAGTAGAGGAGATGAAAGGGAGGGGGAGTGGTGAAAGACAAAAAAGAATGGAAGTGTAGAAACAGAAGAAATACCTGTCCTCCTGTAAGCCAATATCAGTTGGGCGCCCCAGTGGCGCAAGGATCACGTCACTTTTGCCTCACGCAACCACTCCTGGTTTCTGGAGGTACTCTTTTCAGACATGTGCAAACTTGTCTGATACATGTCTTTAGCTTCGAATCGATATATGATCAAGTATTTTGAATAGTGATTAGTGTAATTTAATATTGCAGAGTGCAGTGTTTCTTTTTTTGCTCGAGTGTATGTCTAATTAAATGAAGTAAGCTAAGCTCTTGAAATACTAAGGACATACTGGGTCATGGCCGCCGTCATATTTTACAGCTGAAAATGGTAAAGCATGTCGTTTTTCTGTTTTCCTTGACCAAACCCCTGTCACACCAGATCCACGTTTTAAGGCGATCCCACGGCTTCCTAGAACATTACCGAACGCCGCCTGTAGACGTGTTGAAATTGCATGGGACGCCGAGAAACGGCGCGCACTTTGAGCATCCACAAAACAAACGCCGTCGCTCGGTATTCTGATACGAGCGCAGTGGTGTCGCCGTCTTGTCACCATAGCAGCACAGTAAGGTCTCCAACAATGCAACAGGAGCCCCATGGTGCGCACAGAGCGCGCTCAGGGCGCGAACAGAGGTCTCCTACAACGCCACAAAGCTGCATTGGTGCGCGAAGTGCTGTATTGGACTATGCAACGTAGAGTGTGATGCTATGCTCGCCCGAGAAGTCTACAACTGACGGGACACATCCCTTGGTTGATGAGGGGCGGTGAACTTGCATTTGCCTGCGGTGATGGCGGTGGACTTGCTTCTGCTTTCGATGGATATTTTTTCTTTCCGTGCCTTCTTCAGTTTTTTACATCCTTTTTAACTGTTCAACTGATGAAGATGTGTGTATACTCTTCACTATATACATGTAGTGCAAACGAAAGTCTTCAGCTCGTAAGCTTAGTGAGAGCCATCAAGAACTCCATAGGAGCGCGATAGAATGCAAAGTAAGCTTCGTAGAAACTCCTTGATCGCTATTAGGATGCCTTGGTCAACATCACGAAAACACACCTATATAATTTTGACCCCATGAACCCTACCTTTATACAGTATAACTGAGGTTTACAGTGGTAAACCTTTTTTATTATTTCTGCTCTAAAATATAGATTGTTGGTACTCGTTAGAACCGCCTCGATGTGGTTCTAACGAATACCCACAATCTATATTTTGAGCAGAAATAAGAAAAATATCACAATCTATAGTTTGAGCAGAAAGCAGTAAAATATCACAATTTTTTTTTTTCATCTTTAAATTTGCATGGTCAACGAGCTTCTCCATTTTTTCTCCGGTCACACTAGTTACCGCCCATCCCATCCCCGATTAACGGTAATCTCGAAACAAGTGATTTAATCTTGAAAGGGCCGTAAAACAAACAAACAAACAAAAAAGATGCGGTTGTGAAACATTGATTCCCCAGGACAGGAAATGTGAAATATGACAGCCCCGTCACTAATCAATAAAAAAATATGCCCAGGTCACAAATTATGGCACCTGACAGGCAATGCACATGTGAAATATGTAAGCCCAATCGCATACCAATCGGATGTTATAGCCAATGAAACAAAATTTGAAAAGTATGTCAAACAAGGTCAAAATTATGGTAACACTGGAAAGATCTTGTGACAAGGAGTGTAGATAGGAAATGTAAAAGCCATACCACTTATTATTCGAAAGGCATGGCCAAGGTTAAACTATTTAAAAAGTAGATAAAACGTCAAGCTTAAGATCCAAAGGTCTAAAAGTATGGTATTAATAGAAAAGTCTTGTGACAAGATATGTACACGTCTCCAAAATGACCTAAATAGTGTTGACGGGGACGTTAAACGTCAAATAAAAAAAAATAAAACAACAAAAAAAAACAAGATATGCACATGTGAAATATGAAAGCCCTATCACATACCAATCGAAAGTTATGGCAAATGTAAAAGTTTGCAAAAAGTAGATCAAACGCCAAGGTCATTGTCATATGGCAAACATATTATGGTACTGCTGGAAAGGTCTTGTGACATGGTATATAGTAGTCGCAGATACGATTGAATAGGCGGAGCTATTCGGGTGTTGTCAATATATGTCAAATTCGCTGAGTCCACCATACGATTCGAAAGAGTGCCTTTCGCACGCTTTCTACAAGCGGATGAAATGGTCATATACGATATAGCCGGGGACAAATATCTCAGAAACCCTCTAGAAATACTTTTTAATTAGCCATCGATTCGAAAGGATAAAAATACCTCTATATCAAAGAATAATGTTTACTTGTTTAGATTCAGGGTGTTGTCGCATCTAAAAGTGGAGACAAGTTGTTGCAATTAAGGGTGATAACTCAGTACCCAATAAATGGCATTTATCGCAAAAGTCATAACAACAGTAAATCAGTTGTACTTTTTGGGTAAAAAGAAGAATAAATGTTGTTATAAAATGTTGTTGAAAGGTCGTGAACATATTTTTATTAGTTTGATAAAAAATATTGGGTACAATGCACCAAAAAGATACCTTTTTGACAATATATACATTTTACTATATAAAATCCTACTTTTCTCTGAATTAAGTGTCATTATCATGTTAAAACGGATTTGAAGGACAGAAACTATATTAAGCATTACAGCTCATATAATAAAATTCATAAAAAATAATTCTAATGTCTGATATAAAGAGATAATCATATCAGTTTGGTTATCAGAATACATAAGGTCGGACAAGCAGTTATTATCTACAGAATGAGAACTGCTATTAATTCGTAAATGCTATGCTCCTACCCTAACAAATTATATGTCTAAAATAGAGGTTTAGTTGTTGGACTGCTTTAGTTTGTGCCATATTGTTTCATAATGATGGCACACAAGCCTCCTTACCAAGCCAAGGTAACAGCCCTTAAGGAGGTAAAATAGAAGGGAGGCAATGATCAGGAATCGATACAACTAACCCACAGCTCCCATCAGTGACACCAACAGGAAAGAAACACAAATATGAAATAACTAGATCCAAATGGAAACACCAAGTCAAAGTCAAAAGGACAGTCACTTTTCCCCAAACTGGCCAATTGGCTATCCAAAACAAAGAATGTAAGCGATACACACTCAAAGACAAACCATAACAAAAAATAATCCTCGACAGAAGAACCGCCTTGGAACGGTCAGTGAAACGAATTCCAATGGGGGACTTAAATAGATTCTACGCGGCCGCAATCCTTACTTCCGTCGTGATTAAGACAAGTAATTTGTTCAGTCGGCATAAAGGCCTCCTAACTCATCAGTGCAACATCTCGGGGAGCACAAAAATCAAACAACCACAGAGATGAAACAACGGTGAGGACTGGATAGCATGAAAACAACTGAACTGGAGCAAACGAAAACCACCAGTTAGACTTCGATCAGAGACAGAGCATCAGACGCCAACCACCATTAAATAAAATTCAATCCTCTCTAATTCGCAGTAAGCCTCTACGCTGGAACTGTCATAGAAAATGAGGACTGACCCACCGGCGAGCAATTAAAGAGGGAAGCAAAGTTGTCAACCGCGATTGGGTTAACAACCATGCATGCAATGTGTCGTATAACATTTATGTTGCACCAAATCTTTTTATATCGAAGAGGGATTTTACGAAATTGGGTGCTGAAGTCATTGCAATTATATTTTTTATTTAGAACGTCTCTGAGATTTTCATCACTGTTTGTTGACATTTGATGCTTCTCGAGCAGTCCGTTTGTTTGTTTGTTTGATTTGAGGATTAACGCCCCCGTCAACACTGTAAAGGTCATTTTGGAGACGTTGCTTCCAATTTTGTGGGACTTTTACCCGACATTGAGATGAAGTGACATCTCAAGCCCTATCGCCCAATGAAACCAATAGGGTTTATTAGCATGGACGGTCCGCCTCGCACCGCGGTTCCTGGACAGGCTTAGATTCATTAAGCGGTTTACCAGTACTAGTACGCGGGCCGGATTCAGCTCTGCGTGGAAGCATATTTTGCGCCTCTTTTTATTTGGTAAAAGTTTTAACGGTCTACCAAAGGAGTTGAAAGAGCCGACCAAAACTTAATTCTTTGTAAATTTGCATATGCAGTAAATTACTAACACTTAAAGTCAGGCTAGTGATTCTGGGCGGGCTACAACTCGTTATGATAACAATCAACAATGAGACAGGTGCATTATAATACAAAATTTGATTTGCCTTTTTGGTACAACATTTGCATGTAAGGAAATGTTGACCAGAACATCGTTAGGCCCCCGCCTATAGGGGCTTGAAGAAATATATGGGCTGCATGATGCTTCCACGCAGAGCTGAGTCCGGCCCGCACACTAGTACTGGTAAACCGCTAGGGGGATCTAAGCCTGTCCAAGAACCGCAGTGCGAGAAGGTCCGTCCATGCTAATAAACCCTATTGGTTTCATTTTGCGACAGGGCTTGAGATGTCATTTCATCTCAATGTCGGGTAAAAGTCCCACAAATTGGAAGCAACGTCTCCAAAATGACCTTAACAGTGTTGACGGGGACGATAAACCTCAAATCAAACAAACAAAACCAGAACATCGTACATTTAACGGTGTTTTGACTCTTAAAAAAGAAAAATCCGATGGAAGAGAAAAAAGACAGAAAAACCACGCCCACAGAATAGGCCAGAAATATTTGTTAAATGACCAAAATAGACAAGAAGACTAACATACAAAGTACAGTATTTGCAAGTAGTGGGACAAGACGACAAACTACATTGGGTATTTACAATAGAATGCGTTTCCTATCGAGTCGGTGGGACAGGACACAGATTCTATGGCGGTTCCAGCGTAAAGGCTTACTGAGAATTAGAGATAATCTAATTTTATGTAATATTGATTGGTGCCTGATGCTCTGTCTTTGGTCGGGCCCATCGGAGTCTAACTGTTGGTTTTCTTTTGCTCCAGCATTTCAGTTGTGTCTGATTTTTGTGTTCACGGAGACGTTTCATTGACGAGTTAGGAGGCCTTCATGCGGACTGAACAAAGTATTTGTCTAAATCGCGACGGAAGTAAAGGGCGAGGATTGTGGCCACGTGGGGTCGTTTTGGGCCCACCAGTGGGGTTCGTTTCGCTTAGCATTCCGGGGCGGTCCTTTGTCGTGGTTTGTTTTTGCTATGGCTTGTCTTTGAGTGTTTGTATCGCTTATATTATTTTGCTTTGGATAGCCAGTTGGTCTTTTGTGGGAGAGCGACTATCCTTTTGGCTTTCCGTTATTGGTCTTTCCATTGGGGCCTGGTTGTTTCGTGTTTGTGTTTCTTTCCCTTTGGTGTCTCTGATGGGAGCTGTGGGTTAATTGTATCGATTCCTGATCTTTTTTTGCAGAAACTACCTTGCTTCAGCAGATTACAAAACTTTAAATAGAACTAATTTTGTTTCAAACTTTTATGTTCGAATGCCAAGTAGAAGTAAAACAAAGATCAGGAATTGATACAATTAACTTACTCCATCCATAAAAGACACCAAAGGGAAAGAAAAACAAACATTAAGCGACCAGACCATAATGGAAACCTAAACAAAGGAAGGCCATATGGACAGTTACTTTCCCACAAAATGGCCATATGGCCATCCAAAATTAAAAGACACAAGTGATACACACAGTAAGTAACAAACAACAACATAAATAAATCGCCACAGAAGAGCCGCCAACACCGATTTCCATGTGCACGCCTATATTTTTAGCTCACCTGTCACGTAGTGACGAGGTGAGCTTTTGGGATCACTTTTTGTCCGTCGTCCGTCGTGCGTGCGTGCGTCCGTGCGTCCGTAAACAATTTCAAATAAGTATATCTCCAATACCCCATGGCCAATCTTGATCAAATTTCATGTGAATCATCATCAGGTAGGGGGATAGGCTGCATAAGGTTTTTGGGCTGATCAGATTCGAATTCTGGTTGCCATGGCAACATATAGCTCCCATAGATTTATAATGGGAAAACATTTTAAAATCTTCTTCTCTGAAACCACAGGGCCCAGAGCTTAGATATTAAGCATGTAGCAAGGGCAAGTGGTCAACTACATAATTCCTGCCAAATCATGCCCCTCAGTGCCAAATGGGCCACGCCCTAGGGCCCCTTTGCTCCCATAGACTAAAAATGGAAAAAAAGCTTCAAAAATCTTCTTCTCTGAAACCACAGGGCCCAGAGCTTAGATATTTAGCATGTAGCAATGGCAAGTGGTCACCTACATAATTCCTGCCAATCATGCCCCTGGGTTCAAAAAGGGCCACGCCCCGGGGCCCCTTCGCTCCCATAGACTCATAATGGAAAAAAAGCTTCATAAATCTTCTTCTCTGAAACCACAGGGCCCAGAGCTTATATATTTAGCATGTAGCAATGGCAAGTGGTCACCTACATAATTCCTGCCAATCATGCCCCTGGGTTCCAAATGGGCCACGCCCCGGGGCCCCTTCTTCGCTCCCATAGACTCATAATGGAAAAAAAGCTTCAAAAATCTTCTTCTCTGAAACCACAGGGCCCAGAGCTTATATATTTAGCATGTAGCAATGGCAGGTGGTCACCTACATAATTCCTGCCAATCATGCCCCTGGGTTCCAAATGGGCCACGCCCCGGGGCCCCTTCGCTCCGATAGACTCATAATGGAAAAAAAAGCTTTAAAAAACTTCTTCTCTGAAACCACAGGGCCCAGAGCTTATATATTTAGCATGTAGTAACAGCAAGTGGTCACCTACATAATTCCTGCCAATCATGCCTCTGGTGTCCAAACGAACCACGCCCCGGGGCCCATTAGCTCCCATAGACTCATAATGGAAAAAAAGCTTCAAAAATCCTCTTCTCTGAAACCACAGGGCCCAGAGCTTATATATTTAGCATGTAGTAACAGCAAGTGGTCACCTACATAATTCCTGCCAATCATGCCCCTGGTGTCCAAACGGACCACGCCCCGGGGCCCATTAGCTCCTATAGACTCATAATGGAAAAAAGCTTCAAATATCTTCTTCTCTGAAACCATAGGGCCCAGAGCTTAGATATTTAGCATGTAGGAAGGGCAAGTGGTCAACTACATAATTCCTGCCAATCATGCCCCTGGGTTCTAAATGGTCCACGCCCCGGGGCCCCTTCGCTCCCATAGACTCATAATGGAAAAAAGCTTAAAAAATCTTCTTCTATGAAACCACAGGACCCAGAGCTTAGATATTTAGCATGTAGCAATGGCAAGTGGTAACCTATATAATTCCTGCCAATCATGCCCCTGGGGTCGAAATTGGCCACACCCCTGGGCCCCTTAGCTGCTATATCCTAATAATGGAAAAAAGCTTAAAAAATCTTCTTCTCTGAAACCACAGGGCCCAGAGCTTAGATATTTAGCATGTAGCAACAGCAAGTGGTCACCAACATAATTCCTGCCAATCATGCCCCTGGGTTCCAAATGGGCCACGCCCCGGGGCCCCTTAGCTCCTATAGACTCATAATGAAAAAAAAAAAAGCTTCAAAAATCTTCTTCTCTGAAACCACAGAGCCCAGAGCTTAGAAATTTAGCATGTAGCAACGGCAAGTGGTCTCCTACATAATTCCTGCCAATCATGCTCCTGGGGTCCAAACAGGCCACGCCCTGGGGCCCCTTAGCTCCTATAGACTCATAATGGAAAAAAGCTTCAAAAATCTTCTTCTCTGAAATCACAGGGCCCAGAGCTTAGATATTTAGCACGTAGCAACGGCAAGTGGTCACCTACATAATTCCTGCCAATCATGCCCCTGGGTTCCAAATGGGCCACGCCCCGGGGCCTCTTCGCTCCCATAGACTCAAAATGGAAAAAAGCTTAAAAAATCTTCTCCTCTCAAACAACAAGGCGCAAAACTTAGGTAATTAGCATGTAGCAACTGCAAGTGGTCACCTACATAATTCCTGGGGTCCAAATTGGCCACGCCCACGGGCCCCTTAGCTCCCATTGACTCATAATAGAAAAAAGCTTCAAAAATCTTCTTCTCTGAAACCACAGGGCACAGAGCTTAGATATTTAGCATGTAGCAACAGCAAGTGGTCACCAACATAATTCCTGCCAATCATGCCCCTGTGGTCAAAACGAGCCACGCCCCTGGGCCCCTTAGCTCCTATAGACTCATAATGGAAAAAATGCTTCAAAAATCTTTTTCTCTGAAACCACAGGGCCCAGAGCTTAGATAATTAGCATGTGGCAATGGCAAGTGGTCACCTACATAAATCCTGCCAATCATGCCCCTGGGGTCCAAATAGGCCACGCCCCGGGGCCCCTTAGCTCCCCTAGACTCATAATGGAAAAAAAGCTTCAAAAATCTTCTTCTCTGAAACCACAGGGCCCAGAGCTTAGATATTTAGCATGTGGCAATGACAAGTGGTCACCTGCATAAATCCTGCCAATCATGCCCCTCTGGTCCAAATGGGCCACACCCTGGGACCCCCTTAGCTCCCATAGACTCAAAGTGGAGAAAAGCCTCAAAAATCTTCTTCTCTGAAACCATAGGGCCCAGAGCTTAGATATTTAGCATGTAGCAACGGCAAGTGATCACCTACATATTTCCTGCTAATCATGCCCCTGGGGTCGAAATGGGCCACGCCCCGGTGCCCCTTAGCTCCCATAGACTCTAAATGGAAGAAAGCTTAAAAAATCTTCTTCTCAGAAACTGTGAAGCACAGAACTTAGATATTTAGTCCAAATTGGCCAAATCCTGTGGCCCCTTAACTCCAACAAACTTATAATGGAAAAAAGCTTCAAACATCTTCTTTGAAACCATGAAATACAGACCTTAGATATTTAGTATATAGCAACACAAAATGGTCACCTACATAAATCCTGCCAACCATGCCCTTTGGGTCAAAATTGGCCAAGCCCCAGGGCATTAGCTTCTATAGACTTATACTGGAAAAAAAACTTAAAAAAAAAAATCTTCTTTTCCAAAACCATAAGGCACAAATTTTGTTTGATTTGAGGTTTTACATCCCTGTCAACACTGTATAGGTCATTTTGGAGATGTCTCTTCCAATTTTGTGGGACTTTTTACCCGACATTGAGATGAAATTACATCTCAAGCCCTGTCGCCCAATGAAACCAATAGGGCTTATACGCATGGAGAACGCTTTGCCTGAGCTTAGATATTTAGTATGTAGCATTGTCAAGTGGTCTCCTACACTAATGATTTTCTGGTACACAGGTGAGCGATATAGGGCCATTGGGCCCTCTTGTTTCAGTTTCTGGCGTAGTTTTAATGACAAAGCACAGATTTAATCGATACTTTCAATTTCTTTATCGTAACGATATTACATTACATCGAGTCGTAGCGCTGTATTTATTACATTGCTAATACACTGCTTATTTACCGGGATGTTTATTCCGTACACCTGTGCCATTTAAATATCAAGCTTCCCCGGCACTGTAACCAGTAAGACTTTTGTTCAATTTCTATACGAATTGAATCTTTAAAAACACAATATTGAATAAGAAATAATGGGGGTATGCTAAGCAAATTGCATTTTTATAAATAATTACTCGACGTATTCGCACCATTTTTCTTCTGTCAATTACAGACATATGGACCCTTTATATGACAGCAAAAATAAAATAATTTAAATCCAATGGTTATGTCCTCTGAGAAAAACAATGCATATTTTTTACCATTTTGAGGGTTAATTTTCTGACATTATTTTAAAGAATATGGTTTGGTATTAAATGGCTAAAACTGCAGTGAACACTGGCTCAATGTATTCCAAATTACGGGACATGAACATATTTTATAGGATAGCCTGAAGTTTTTTAAAAAAGCGTTGTGATGTTTTGAACTTTTTTTACATAATTCGGGTGGTTAGCAAAAGGGTCCATTTTGAAGACCTTGTCCCTACTTACAAATACACTTATAGGAACAAGGAAGAAGTTATGAAAATTCAGGCAGCATGGTCATGAAGTCTGATTATTTACACAAGTCATTTTTGATGACCGCTGATGGGAGATTCACTGCTAGATACATGCTCCAGCTTTGAGTTCTACAACCCAGTGCTGTGGGTATTATAATCTGCCTATAGGTGATACCATATCATTTATTCAAAATGATGAAACAAATCACTACTACAACGCTTCGTGATTTATCCTTTCCATTCAAAAATCACCTCTTTCGCATGTATAAACATCAAGTAAGTGATATAAGAGATAACTGCTTCAACCATCAACTGGTGTTTATTTAACGAATTCTATCACTGTTAAGAAGCTAATAAATTGAATTCTCTGATAAAAATAGGATCCTTCTGAGAAGGGGGTTCTAGTACTTTGTTCCTTATAGTAAATACGACAACACCCAGAATGCGAAAGTTTAGACATTGATCTATCCATTTCAGGTAAGTTTATCCTTTCGAACCGCCGACTAATTAAATTTTCGAAAACGAGTTATATGTCCCCGGCTACTATGCTTGTGTTACAGTTGAATTCACACAATCGGGTGACTTGGTTTACCTTTTCGTTAATGGAATATTCCTAAGGCAGATACAAAGGATAGCTCCGCCTAGTCAATCTTATCTGCGACTACTATACAAATGTGAAATCTAAAAGCCATATCAGTTACTTGTATGTCCAATGTTAAAATGTTTGAGAACAGACACACAAACAGACAGACCAAAACTATATGCTCCCGATTCTTTGATTCCGGGGGCATAAATATAGAATCACCTTATCGACTCTACAACATACATTTATTTGATAGAAAGTATGCCGTCTGAGCTGGCGTTGTGGTTAGCCCAAAGTGGTTAGCATAATCTACAAAAACAAAGAACAAAGTTTCATTGTCGGCCGCTGACTATTGGCTGTAGTTTGGTTATTTTACATCATGAAATAATGCCATTTACGTCACGATATTGCTGAAGGGGGGCTCTCATGAACTTTCAAACGTAAAACAGAAGCTATATCTGTCAAATTTTAGTCCCATTCCAATCTATTACCAAAGAGACTGTTCTTGCTGATCAATATATTTATAAAATAAAGGCGCATTCTCTTTAGCCGGGAGCAAATACTTCATGAGACCCTGCACGTAAAAAGGAGCATGGTTTTGCATTAACGACCAATGGGGACAAAGATCAGACAGCATACTCACCAAACCAGAACAAAACCTTGTTCTCCCTGCATGAAGTAGTTTTGGGTAAAACAGATAACTTAAAGCATAGCAAAGACTCAGATCAGCCTGTGCAGGCTGATCTGAGTCTCTGCTTTGCACATGTGATCAAAGGCATACTTCTGTTTTTCGCGGATCATTTTATTATATTCTTTATTGGCATTATTCAGAATTTTCTCAATTTATGTCTGTATAAATGAAACAGGGGGAAGGACAACAATCGCATTATGTCTTCAGGAGAATCGTAAAAAACAACGAATCTGAAAGTGACTGCGGACAAATTTAATTTTCAAAGAGCAATAGAGGAGTGGTAATAAAAGTGCGAGTAATGCATTGGCAGGTGAAATTTGAGAACTGCATACAGAAAAATAGTACAGATGTACCCGACCTACCGCTTAATAGAACGAGAAAGGTGTTTCAAAGTTAAATAAGAAAACGTATTTCAGCACAGGTACACATGGCATCAGAGGTCAGATTGCTACCAATTAAGCCACAACGCACTCACGAAAACACGTCTATATAATTTTGACCTCCTTGAACCCCACTTTTATATAAAAAACGGGGTTTACAGGGGGTAAACCTTATTTTTCTTATATCTGCTCAAAAATATATATTGTGCGCACTTGTTCGAACCGCCTCGATGAGGCGGTTCTAACGCGTACCCACAATCTATATTTCGAGCAGAAATATGAAAAATATCACAATTTTCATCTTAAAATGTAGTTATTTTTCGGCGGAAAAGTTTACAATTTATTTGTATAGGCGTGTTTTCATAATGGCCAAATTGATATACTCATTAGTCATACAACATCTAATAACACAGAAAACAAAGACAAAAAAGCGTATGCGCAGGCTGATCTGAGTCTTCGTGGACGCACATTCTCTATACCCATGTTCGTTCGATATGTCCAGAATAATATATGTTTACTTTTTCTGCAGAGGCATGACATCACGAAAACACGCCTATATAATTTTGACCCCCTTGAAGCCCACGTTTATATAGTAAAACTGGAGTTTACAAGTGTAAACCTTATTTTTCCTATTGCTGCTCTAAAATATAAACTGTGGGTACTCGTTAGAACCGCCTCGTTGGGGCGGTTCTAACGTTTACCAACAATCTATATTTTGGGCAGAAATAAGAACAATATCTTATTTTTTATCACAAAATTTCATTTTTTCGGCGTGTTTTCGTAATGTAGACGAATAAGATGAAAACTGTTTTTTTTTTCATACAATTAAACGATGCCAGTGTTTTGGCTTTACCTGGGCAGGCTTAGATCCTCTAAGCAGTTTACAAGTACATGTAAGTACCCGTGTGCGGTCGGTTTCAGCTCTGCGTGAAAGCATCATGCAGCCCATCTGTTTCTTCAAGCCCGATGGGCTGGGACCGTAAACAGTTGTAAATTGCAATGGAGTTCAATTCTTGTTAAGAAGATCTGTTTACTGTACACTATTTTTACATCAAGTCATGTATTCTACGTGGATTGTCAAAAAAAAAGCAATAAATGGGTGTTATTGTTGTTGTTTTCTGCCCAAGTTATATTGCAGAACACACAGTTTAGCATACGCAAACATAATTTGCATTTAAAATACTCTCATTGCCTCGTTACAAATATTTTTTATATTCTTATAAAACAAATTCTGAATTTAAACTAGCTCACATCGTACAATTCCTGGCACATAAATAATGCATGGCATAAGAGACTTTGCAAACAAAAAAAAATGAGTAAGATTTTTAATTACCTTTTCGAATTACAAATTGGCATTTATGCAAGGAAATCGAAATTATTCAGTAACATAAAGTGTCTGTTTGAGTATAATATAAAAATGAAAATGGAAACAAAAAACAAAACGATCATGAAAACATGCTGGGAGTGAAAATGTAGTTCTCTCAATAGACGTAAAATATGTTCTAGAAAGGGTTATCTTTTGGAAGCAAGGAATTCACCACAGAACTGAAAAAATGTGGAGTGTACATGTTTTCTGGGCCAGACTAGCTAGTTTCGGCAATGTAGGTCTCATTAGTGACCCTCTAGTATTTTCAAAATTCTACACTGGAATCAATGATCCCGAAGGACAAGAAAATATAAACTACACTATGATGTAAGCACGCTAATCCCAGATATAAAACTAAATTTCAATTAAATGAAAAATAATTATATTTTTCAAAAAATATGAAAATCAATTTTGATAAGAATCTTATAAATTTGATGCATATGACGATTGTCGTGAATCTGTAACCATCACGAAAACACGCCTATATAAATTTGTCCCCCTTGAACCCCACTTTTATATAGTAAAACTGGGGTTTCCGGGGGTAAGCCAAATTTTTCTTATTTCCGCTCTAAAATATAGCTTGTGGGTACTCGTTAGAACCGCCTCGACGAGGCGGTTCTAACGGGTGCCCAAGATCTATATTTTGAGCAGAAGAACCGCCTCGTCCTAGACGAGGCGGTTCTAACGAGTGCCCACAATCTATATTTTGAGCAGAAATAAGAAAAATATCACACTTTTTCATCTTAAAATTTTCATTTTTTCGGCGATAAAGGTGGCAATGTATTTATTTCCGCTCTAAAATATAGCTTGTGGGTACTCGTTAGAACCGCCTCGACGAGGCGGTTCTAACGAGTGCCCACGATCTATATTTTGAGCAGAAGAACCGCTTCGTCCTCGACGAGGCGGTTCTAACGAGTGCCCACAATCTATATTTTGAGCAGAAATAAGAAAAATATCACAATTTTTCATCTTAAAATTTTCATTTTTTCGGCGATAAAGGTGGCAATGTATTTATTTCCGCTCTAAAATAAAGCTTGTGGGTACTCGTTAGAACCGCCTCGACGAGGCGGTTCTAACGAGTGCCCACGATCTATATTTTGAGCAGAAGAACCGCCTAGTCCTCGACGAGGCGGTTCTAATGAGTGCCCACAATCTAGATTTTGAGCAGAAATAAGAAAAATATCACAATTTTTCATCTTAAAATTTTCATTTTTTCGGCGATAAAGGTGGCAATGTATTTATTTTCGCTCTAAAATATAGCTTGTGGGTACTCGTTAGATCCGCTTCGACGAGGCGGTTCTAACGAGTGCCCACGATCTATATTTTGAGCAGAAGAATCGCCTCGTCCTCGACGAGGCGGTTCTAACGAGTGCCCACAATCTAGATTTTGAGCAGAAATAAGAAAAATATCACAATTTTTCATCTTAAAATTTTCATTTTTTCGGCGATAAAGGTGGCAATGTATTTGTATAGGCGTGTTTGCGTAATGGTAACATTTCATCAGTGTATGCGTAAAAGTTTGAACCTGGCATGATCGCTTTACTGCAAGATACCTACTAGAAAATACCATTACGAAACCACGCCTATTCAAATACATTGTAAATTTTACCTCCAAAAAATGAAAATTTTAAGATGAAAAATTGTGATATTTTTCTAATTTCTGCTCAAAATTTAGATTGTGGGAACTCGTTAGAACCGCCTCAATGAGGCGGTTGCGGTTCTCACGAGTACCCACAATCTAAATTTTGAGCAGAAATAAGAAATATATCCCAATTTTTCATCTGAAAATTTTCATTTTTTCGGCGGATAAGTTTACAGTGTATTTGTATAGGCGTGTTTTCGTAATGGGCGCCCTTAGCGTTCTGTACTGAAAAGATTTATTTCAGTTTTCCTGTTCGGGTATTTCTGACACATCAAAATTAGATCATGATGTCCCAGTGATACATGTAGAACACAATTTACTTCAGCAAAATGATTTATTTTTACTTTGACGTATTAGGATACAACAGTTTAAGAACAAAAACAAGGATACACAATTTCAAAACCAAACTAGAAGTGAAAGCAATGACCAGGAATCGATACAATTAACTCACAGCTCTCATCAGAGGCACTAAGGGAAAGAAACACAAACATGAAACAACTAGACCCTAATGGAAACATCACCAGCGGAAAGCCAAAAGGACAGTTACTTTCCCACAAAATGGCCAATTGGCTATCCAAAGCAAAACAATATAAGCGATACACACAAGCCCGAATGTTTGTTGCCTCACCAAGCACATTTATTTTTGGAGACATATGGCAACCGAAAAGGTTAGCCGGGAAGGTTCATGACGTCGTGTGTCTGGGGGAATTGAAGAAAGACATTTACGACTCGATCGAAAAGTATAAGAATAATAGTCCTGAATGAGTTTTTTTTTTCAAAGTAAGACTTCTAATTTTTCATTGTAAAGCTTTTCTGGTTCTCTTTAGTAAATAATTATGGTTAAGGTGTGTAGGGAGAGGGGGTGGGCCTGGGTCAGGGTTGTCTTAGCCATTAAAATACAAGTGAAGGCAATGATCAGGAATCTAAACAATTAACAAACAGCTCCCATCAGAGACACCAAAGGGAATGAAACACAAACATGAAACAACTAGACCCTAATGGAAACATCAATAGCGGAAAGCTAAAAAGACAGTTACTTTCCAACAAAATGGCCGATTGACTATCCAACAGAAAAAAAAACAAGCGATACACACACTAAAAGCCAAACCATAATAAAAAATAAACCGCGACAGAAGAACCGCCTTGGAACGGTCAGTGAAACGAGTTCTACTGGGGTAAACCCTGTAAACTGTTTGCCTTCCTGAAAATAGTTTTGACTTAATTCTCTATCTACAAGAGTGGATGTCTCTACATTTCAGAATGGGGGAGTCAACTTAAGAAACACTAAGTGTGATTTCGAAAACACGCCTATACAAATACATTGTAACCTTTATCGCCTTTATCGCTGATATTTTTCTTATTTCTGCTCAAAATATAGATTGTGGGCACCGATAGAACGGTCCCACAATCTGTATTTTAGAGCAGAAATAAGAAAAATTAGGTTTACCCTGTAAACCCCAGTTTTACATTATAAAAGTGGGATTCAAGGGGTCTGAATTTTATAGGCGTGTTTTCGTGATGTAAAGTGTTCTACAGCATTCATACTTTATACCACAAGCTCAACAAACTCCCTTGAGTCAAAGAAGATGGCATTTTAAGTGTAGAGATCTATCAATGATGATTCATTCTACTGGCCAGTGTAACGCGTGGTTCATTCACTGGCCACATAAAAGTGACGCCAAAAAACAAAATGAAACATTTTACATAAATGTATCTCTAATTTGCCCAAGCACAATCGATCAGATGTTACAGAAAACATATAAACTGAAACAGCATTAATCTTAGACAACAGCCGACCGGGCCCCAAGGTATAAAACTTTTTTTCATGCCCAACTTTGCACTGATGAGTTAGCCCAACTTTTCACTGATGAGTTAGGAAGCCTTCATGAGGTCTGAACAGATTATTTGTCTAAATCACGACGGGACAAGGCCGAGGATTACGGCTGCGTAAAATCGATTTAAGCCCCCCACCCCAGTGAAACTCTTTTCACTGACCATTCCAAAGCGGTTCTTCTGTCGCGGTTTATTTGTTGTTATGGGTTCTCTCTCTCTCTCTCTCTCTCTCTCTCTCTCTCTCTCTCTCTCTCTCTCTCTCTCTCTCTCTCTCTCTCTCTCTCTCTCTCTCTCTCTCTCTCTCTCTGTCTTTTTGTTTTGGATAGCAAATTGGCCATTTTGTGGGAAAGTAACTGTCCTTTGGCTTTCCGCTATTGGTGTTTCCATTACTGGTCTAATTGTTTCATGTTTGTGGTGTCTCTGATGGGAGGTGTGGGTTAATTGTATTGATTCCTGATCATTGCCTTCTCTTCTATTTAGCTGAGCATTAAATTTAAAATGCTCATAAATATCGAAATACAAATGAAAGAGGCCATTTTGTCCTCAGTTTCGCACAGAATGTTATTTGTCCTGCTAATAATATGTTGGTATTTTAAAATTTATAAGCAGGACAAATTGCACGACCTACAGAAAAAGCGACCGACTGAATTCGGTTGATTTTCTAAGAGTGACCTAAAATCACCGTGTCATTCTGTCAGTCTGTCTGTCCGTAACCCGTTTGTGAAAATTGGTGATAGTGACTTAACCGATTGGAATAGTTAAATAATTTTTGGCATACTGATAGATATCAATGAAATCTAACCAATCAACTTGCCAAATATTACATTCCATTTTGTATAGCCTCGCCGAGGCGAAAAATGTGAAAATTTTCGAACTGCTTCTCCTCGGAATCCGTTGGGCCGATTGAAGTCAAATTTCATATGGAGCCTCTATGGGATGGGTAAAACCAAAATTTGCTCATGGGGTCCAGGTCACATGACCAAAATGGCCGCCAAGCCATATATGGTAAAAACCCTTCAAAAATAGTCTTCTCCAGAACCACTGGGCAGATCTCCATGAAACTTGATAAATAGCATCTTGGACGTAGGCCCAACATAAAGTGCTAAATGGTGACCCTGGGTTGACCTTGACCTTCTTTGTGCCTAGGTCAAACTTTGACACTTATGATTTTGTATTGGAAAAGTAAGAATGCATTTTATCCTGCAAACGATTCAGAATACAGTACTAAAGTATAAGATATATTTTTGCTCCTTACGATAAGGCGCTTTTATTGGGGGAACCGTTTTAGGTCCAGGTCACATGACCAAAATGGCCGCCATACCCATAAATGGTAACACTCATAAAGCTAAAAGCATCCGGCTGGTCGTGCACTTCAGCTGAAGCACTGGTTCCATGCTAAAGTTGAGTTGAGCATGAAAATAAGTTTTATCATATGACGTCGCGTCTGAGAGTGTAATAACGCCATGTAATTTTTTCGATAATCCCCTAGTGGATTAAATATGCAAATTAGCTAGATACGTCACGTAACGTTACATGTACGACGTCCTTAACGACGTCATGTGTTCTGATGGCGAATATTGACATTTTCGTGAATAAAATGCGTTTTAAATATCATATGATAAATAGAATCTTGCGTTCGTGCTCGTGTTTTATTGAATTTATTAAACCCGTTGAGAGGCGATGTCGAGCATTTTATTCCTTTTCCTCAACGCGTTTAATAAATTCAATAATACATGGGCACTCATGTAAGATCCTCTATACAACCTCTGACCCACATCACGAAAACATACCCGTGCTTCCATAACCACCTCAACTTGACGGTTCTAACAGGTACCACAATTTATGTTTTATGCTGGGTTTATTCAGCACATTACGAAAACACGCATATGCAAATACCTTATAAACTTTACCGCCGAAAAAACGAAAATTTAAGATGAAAAATTGTGATATTTTTCTTATTTCTGCTGTAAAATATAGATTGTGGGTATTCGTTAGAACCGCCTCATCGAGGCGGTTCTAACGAGTACCCACAATCTATATTTTCGGGAAGAAAAAGAAAAAAAGTTTTACCCCTGTAAACCCCAGTTTTACTAGATAAAAGTGGGTATCAAGGGGGTCAAATTCATGTAGGCGTGTTTTCGTGTTGGGTTCTATCAGGTACAACAATTTATGTTTTAAGCAGGGCTTATTCAGCAGTCTGCAAACTGTTGATACGTTTTTGTTTTATTTTTTCCATAAAAGAAGGACTTGATAACGCGGAAACGTATGAATAATATTTCAAAATGTCGTCGGGTGAAAACCAATAGCATGCAGAGCGTTAGGAATAAAGTATACCGTTGTTTACATCAGTTTTCCACAAAGTTCAAGAGGTGGTTCTAACGAGTACCAACAAGCTATATTTTAGAGCAGAAATAAGAAAAATAAGTTTACCCCTGTAAACCCTAGTTTTACTATATAAAAGTGGGGTTCAAAGGGGTCAAAATTATATAGGCGTGTTTTCGTGATGTGGTGAGATGCACTGGAAACTATGATTTTAGTTTTTTTCGTATTAATTGATGACAGTGTCTACTATAGAAGCTAGATGAAGTTTTTTGTTTATTTATTTAAAAAAAAAGTTACTGTACAGATACTGGTTGACAGGGTCCAACAAAACAAATACATGTTTGAACTAGTGAAAGTGTTGGTGAGGATTGGGATCTCGTATAGAATGCTTAAGGTCAACATTATTTTTACTGATCGTTCCAAGTCGGTTCTCTTGCTGTGGTTCCTTCCTGTTGTATATTGGTGGTTCTGATTATTTCCTTCATTATGTATGTTGTTATGTTGGTGATTCTGATTATTGCCCCTTTTTAAGTTGTTCATTTGTAGTTACGTTTGTCCTTCCTAGTTAATGTTTGTCACGTTTCCTCCATTATTTAATATTTATGTTGTTCCTGTTTAGTTACATTTGGCATTCCGAAAACACGCCTATACAAATACAGGGTAAATTTTACCCGCGAAAAAAAATTTTTTTTTAGATGAAAAAATGCGATATTTTTCATATTTCTGCTCAAAATATAGATTGTGGGCGCTCGTTAGAACCGCCTCATAGAGGCGGTTCTAACGAGTACCCACAATCTATGTTTTGAGTATGAATAAGAATAATATCACAAATTTTCATCAGAAAATTGACCGTTTTTGAGACGTAAAAAATGCATTATGACGCACAGGTGTGTTATCGTAATGTAGTTACGTTTGGATATTCCTGTCACACCTGTTTGGGAAAGAGCTACTGACTGGGTGTACCAGTGGTTTGTGTTGTTTACACTGTCGTCATTCCATGTGTAACGATATTGCGTGGAAGTTTTTGGGATCTGGTTCCTGACCGTTTCTCTTTTTAATTTTCGTATTCCAATTCTTAAAATCAGAAATAAAAACAGAAACATAGGGAGACAAAAATAACCTAAAAACACAGCATCAAAGAATATTCTAATCATGGACAGAATGTGACATGAATGCGAATACAAAGACAAAGCATTGCGTGTACCAACAACACGAACTCTAATAACAAAAATTATAATTGAGCCAGCGCACGACAAAAATCTGCTTTTAGACATGCGTGACCAGCGAAGACTCAGATCAGCATACGCATCTGCGCAGTCTGATCAGAATATTTGCTGACCGCATTAGCCGTTAGCCACCTCCAACACCGGGCTACTAGTAAATAGATATGTAAAATGGTTTGTCAAAATGACTGGCTTTAGAGGCTAATCTGAGTTTTCGATGATCGCATTGGGCTTACAGTTGGCTTTACCGTTAATGGTTCAATTATTCTAATATAACAAGATACTTCTGTGAAACAAATTCGTCTTGGATCTAAGCTAAACCATACTTCGAAATACTCCCCCCACCAACCCCCCCCCCCCCCCCACACACACACACAAAAAAAAAGAAAAGAAAAGAAAAGAAAACGCACACACCGTTAAACCGCTCAAACGGAATAAACTACAGTACATGTAGCTATGCTATTGTTGTATGGTAGTGTGCAGTTTATACCTGTCCAGGACATAGAAGCCTTCGTGGTGTAGTGGTTATGCTACTCGCCTTGTAAAGCAGGGGTCGCAGGATCGATCCCGAGCTTCTCCAGACATTCGGATGAGTCTTTAAACCGAGGTCCCGTCTCCGTATGACCTTAGCTGTTGGTGAGCCGTAAACCTCAAACACACACTGACTCTCCAGGAAATAAGCTGCAAGTCGGGTCGTCACTGAAAATTGCGTGACTCGATGCGTTAATGGAAGAACAACATTGTTTTCTGTAGTGTTCGCAGAATGATGCGTAAATCCTGTCTCGCTCCCTTTTTCTTATCCCACCGGCCCCGATAGCTCAGTTGGTAGAGTGTCCGCTCCGGGGAACGGGAGGTCTGGGGTTCGATCCCGGGCCGCGACATACCAAAGTCGTTAAAAATGGTACTAGCTGCTCCTCGCTTGGCACTCAGGTTTACGGGGAAGAGCTAGGACTGGTCGATCCAGTGTCAGGATAATGTGACTGGGTGTGGTATCATGTAATGTGTCTGGGACATGATACTTCAGTGAGGCAGCACTATAAACGTGAGCATTGAGCTCCCTGTCGCAACCAGACACCGTCGTGATATGACTGAAAAATTGTTGAAAGCGACGTTAAACCCGAATTCACACACACACACACTTTTTCTTATCCTTGCATTTCGTTTCGGTAAAGGAAAAAGAATATGGGAATCGTGATCATTGATGCTATAGAAAGTAACAAAATATATGTTTGTCTGTATATTTGCGGATGTATGCGTTTGCGTATTCTTGCATGTACATCTTGTGAAAATATAAACGGAGGGAATGGTTGAGAGTAATCTTTCGCTTACCTTCCTCTTTTATTCATCATTGCTGCTAATTGCATGTAAAAATGTATTTGGTGTGAGTGCTCTTTTGTTGTTGTTTTTGATGTTTTCTGCTTTCGTTTTTAGCTCAGCTGTCACATAGTGACAAGGTGAGCTTTTGTGATCGCAATGCGTCCGTCCGTCATGCGTCAGTGCCTCCGTGCGTGCGTGAACAATTTCAAATAAGTATATCTCTAATATCCCACAGTCAATCGTGATCAAATTTCACGAGAAGCACCATCAGGTAGGGGGACAGGCTGCATAAGTTTTTTGGGCTGATTGGATTGGAATTCTGGTTGTCATGGCAACACATAGCTCCCATAGACTTACAATGGGAAAAAAAATAATAAAAAATCATCTTCTCCGAAACCACAGTGCCAAGAGCCTAGTTATTTAACTTGTAGCAACGTCAAGTGGTCACCTACATAAATCCTGCCAATCATGCCTCGGGGGTTCAAATTGGCCACACCCCGGGGCCCCTTAGCTCCCATAGACTTATAATGGAAAAAAGCTTAAAAATCTTCTTCTCCGAAATCATGAAGCACAGTGCTGAGATATTTGGTATGAAGCTACATAAAATAGTCACCTACATAAATCCTGCTAATCATACCCCTGGGACCAAATTTGGCCACTCCAAGGGGCTCATCAGCTCCCATAGACTTTTAAGGGGAAAAAACTTAAAACATCTTCTTCTCTAAAACCACAGGGCCGAGAGCTTAGATATTAAGCATGTAGCAACGGCAATTGGTCACCTACATAAATTCTGCCAATCATGCTCCCGGGGTCCAAATGGGCGACACCCCGGACCCCCTTGGCCCCTATAGACTCATATTGGAAAAAAAACTTCAAAATCTTCTTCTCTGAAATCACAGGCTCCAGAGCTTAGATATTTAGCTTGTAGCAACGTCAAGTGGTCACCTACATAAATCCTGCCAATCATGCCCCTAGGGTCCAAATTGGACACCCCAGGGCCCCTTAGGTCCCATAGACTTCTCTGAAATCATGAAGCACAGTGCTTAGATATTTAGTATGTAGCAACATAAAGAATAGTCACCAGCATAAAAAGTAGAAGTGGAGGCAATGGTCAGGACTCCATACAATTAACCAACAGCTCCCATCAGAGACACCAAAGGGAAAGAAACACAAACATGAAACAACAGACCCTAATGGAAACAGCAAAAGCGGAAAGCCAAAATCCTGCTAACCATACCCCTGGGGCCAAAATTGGCTACGACCCCGGCCCTGGGGCTCATCAGCTCCCATAGACTTACAAGATGAAAAACTTCCAACACCTTCTTCTGAAACCACAGGGCCCAGAGCTTAAATATTTAGCTTGTAGCAACGGCAAGTGGTCACCTACATAAATCCTGCCAATTATGCCCCTGGGGTCCAAAAGGGCCACGCCCCGGGGCCCCTTAGCTCCCATAGACTCATAATGGAAAAAAGCTTCGAAAATCTTCTCGGAAACTATGAAGCACAGAGCTTAGATATTTAGTATCTAGTAACATAAAATAGTCACTACATAAATCCTGCTAACCCTGCCTCTGGGGTCAAACTTGGCCACGCCCGAGCTCATCAATGAGCTCTCGTAGACTTATAATAGAAAAAAAAAACTTCAAAAATCTTCTTCCCTGTAACCGTAAGGCCCAGAGCATAGATATTTAGTATAGAGCAACGTCAAGTGGCCACCTACATGAATCCTGTCAATCATGCCCCTGGAATCCAAAATGGCCACGCCCCAGGGCTCTTTAGCTCCCATAGACTTACAAGTCCCAGAGCTTAGATATTTAGTATGTAGCAACATGAAATAGTCATCTTAATAAATCCTGCCAACGATGCCCCATGGGCAAAATTGGGCACGCCCATGGGCCCATTAGCTACCATAGACTTAAAATTGAAAACCAATAACTTCAAAAATCTTCTTCTTTGAAACCATAAGGCCCAGAGCTGAGGTGTTTAGCATGTAGCAACGTCGAATGGTCGCCTACATGAATCCTGTCATCATGCCCCTGGGGTCCAAATTGGCCAAATCCTGTGTCCTCTCAACTCCAATAAACTTATATTGGAAAAAATAAAACTTCAAAACTCTTCTTCTATGAAACCATGGAGTACAGACCTTAGATATTTAGTATATAGCAACATAAAATGGTTGCCTACATAAATCCTGCCAATCATGTCCTTTATTTGAAAATTGGTCACGACCCAGGGCTCATTAGCTCCTACAGACTATAGACTTATACTGGAAAAAAAAAACTTCAAAAATCTTCTCCGAAATCATAAGGCCCTGAGCTTAGATATTTAGTATGTAGCAATGTCAAGTGGTCTCCTACATAAATCCTGCCAACCATGCCCCTGAGTCGGAATTGGCCATTCCCCAGGGCGCCTCATCTCATACTAGTGTATTGACAACTTCACAGTTTCTTTTTTATTCTAAACAGCACTATTGATTTTCCTGTACACAGGTGAGCGATACAGGGCCATTTAGCCCTCTTGTTTTTTTATTGTAAATGTTCTCTTTATGTTTAGTTATGTGTTTTGCTGGCTCTCCTTTTCTGGAGGAAATAAAGTATCTTATCTTATCTTATCTTATCTTATCCGTAACCGTTGTGGTTTCTTTGAGCGTCAGGGCTTAAGATGTCATTTCATCTAAATTTCGGGTAACATACCCACAGAATCAAATCAGGAGCAATGTCTCTATATGACCTAAAAAGTGCTGACGGGGACGTAAAATTTTAACACTTAGTCTGGCCCGAAAAAAGCTTGTTCTCACCATAGATTTCATTTCCCTACTGTGGTCCTTGCTTCCAAAGAATTACACCTTTTTCAGAACATTATACTTGAGCAGTTACTTTCGCTTGAAACTGATAACTGCCCTTCTGGAATCGATGAAAGGGAGAGAATGACCGTAGAAATATTTCGTGATCCATATCCACGAGATACAGATAAACAGTGCAGACTCATCTGGGTCTGCACTGTTTGTTATTGACTACTTTTATTTACACTAAGTAAATTTAGGGCCCATCGGAGTCTAACTGTTTGGTTTTCTTTTGCTCGAGCATTTCAGTGGTTTCTTGCTGTCGAGTCCTCGCCGTTGTTTCATCTCTGTGGTTGTTTGATTTTTTTGTGCTCGGAGATTTGCACTGATGAGTTAGGAGGCCTTAATGCGGACTGAACAGATTATTTGTCTAAATCGCGACGGAGGTAACGGGGAGGATTGCGACCACGAAAAAAAAAAAAAAAAACGATTTACATATAGGATGCACAGTGAAATTCTTTTCACTGATCGTTCCAAGGCGGTTCTACTGTCGCGGTTTATTTTTGTTATTGTTTGTCTTTGAATGTGTGTTTTGCTTATATCTTTTTGTTTTGGATAGCCAATTGGCCATTTTGTGGGAAAGTGACTGTCCTTTTGGCTTTGCGCTATTGCCGTTTCCATTAGGGTCTAGTGTTTTCATGTTTGTGTTTCTTTCTCTTTGGTGTCTCTACTGGGAGCTGTTTATTGTATCGATTCCTGATCATTGCCTTCATTTCTATTTAGCAGCGATGCTGTACTCTACAACGGTGCTGTCTAGGCTACTATGTTACAATGACCAAGAATTAAATGCGGTTCCGGTGCTTGGAGATGATGCGGCGTTACTCACTCATTTGTTATGCAGGGTTAAATCGAAGTGAAGGCAATGACCAGGAATCGGTACCATTACACCTTACACCTCCCACCCAAGACAGCAAATACAAGGAAACACAAACATGCAATAACTTCACCATATTGAAATGTCACAAGCGGAAGGCCAAAATGACGGTTACTTTCATTATGAAAACACGCCTATACAAATACATTGCCACCTTTATCGCCGAAAAAATGAAAATTTTATTATGAAAATTTGTGATATTTTTCTTATTTCCGCTCAAAATATAGATTGTGGGCACTCGTTAGAAGCGCCTCGAGGCGGTTCTAACAAGTACCCACAATCTGTATTTTAGAGCTTAAATAAGAAAAATAAGGTATACCCCCAGAACCCCCAGTTTTACTATATAAAAGTGGGGTTCAAGGGGGTCAAAATTATATAAGTGTGTTTTCGTGATGCCTACAAAATGTCCACACGGCTATCCACAATAAAAGAGATATTTGCAATACATACATGCAAGGGCGAACTATAACAATAATAATCCACAGCCACTGCATTGGAACGGTCAGTTTTTTTTATTCACTGGGCGCTTAACCCATTTAGTACCAGATACCCCAGAACGGGTACCCTGGCAAACAGTGCAGGACCAGATCAGACACCGCAGAACGCGGTGTCTGATCAGGGCCTCCATTGTTTGCTAAAAGTTCAGTCATTTTACAAATCAATTTTGAAGAAAACACAACCTGACACCCTTAAATTTTGAAATGGACTCCTGCTATATATAAGGAGGAAGATTCCATTTGGAACAAAAAGGGTTAAATCGATTTTACAATCCCCATCCTTGGTTCGGTCGTGGTTTAGGCAAAACTAAATTGTTCTATCCGCACGAAGGTTTTCTAACTCACCGAAAGCATAAAAGTCACACAAAACAGAGATGAAACAACGATGAGGACTCGACAGCATGAAATACATGAAATGCTGGAGCAAACGAAAATCAACAGCTGTACTCCGGTCAAGACTCTCGTCTAAACGCTCATCGATTCGCTCGGAAAATGGTTTCGCTTCGTAGTTCATTGCTCGTATAAAAAGGATATTACGCTACAATGTAACTGAAGACAGCTTTTATTTAACGAACACTTACCGCAGAAAAATCTAAGAATCCTTTTATTTGGACAAGACTTATCACACACAAACTATATTCCCTGAGAAATTACATCAAAACAAAAATACAGTTTCTTTGATCCATGTTTTGCTGAGATTTATTTTAAATTTTATTGCAAACGAATAAACGTTAGGATGCTACTGTTAACAAAAATTATTCAGCAAAGCCTTAATCCGATACCTTTAGCCCTGTTCAAGAAGATAATCTATACAATATTTGCTGTCAGCGAAAGATTTGATCAACCGGTGTGTTTGCGCTTGCTATTCGGTGTCCATGACGGATTCATATGAGCCCCGCCAAGCGAATTTGGGTCTTCGAGCATTCCGTCATGACAAATTTCAACTGCGCATGCCCAGCCATTCAGAAGGGCCAGGGATATGGCCGTCTGTCTGAAGGTTCCTCTTGATTCACTCCTTGTATGAGCGAGCAGCGAAGGTTCATGCGAGACTGCGCGGATGCGCAGGCTCGCCTGAACCTTCGCTGCTCGCATAGGCGATAAGTACCAAAATCGCTTGACGGGGCCCATATAGACTCTACGATTGGCAAAGCATCAAGAAATCATTCGATGGCGAGTCTTCGTCTTAAATGGTTTGGGGATCCCGAAAATCAAATGTCACAAGCAGCGACTAAATGCATTTTCTGCACTAGGAGAAGCCGCAATTAGAATAAGTTAACCGTAAAACTGAACCGATTAATAATACTTCTGCATTCTTAGCACACAGACGGAGGAAAATTAAGCTAAGTATATCAAAGCATTTTCACAGCATTTAAAGTCTTGCCAAATGACTGTAATATGTCTGATATACAATGATATATATTTAAGAATATATTGTGTTTGTTTGATTTGAGGTTTAACGTCCTCGTCAACACTGTATAGGTCATTTTGGAGTGTGTGCTTCCAACTTTGTGGGACTTTTACCCGACACTGAGATGAAATAACATCTCAAGCCCTGTCGCCCAATGAAACCAACATGGTTTATAAGCATGGACGGACCGACTCGCACCGCTTTGTCTGGACAGGCTTAGAACCTCTAAGCAGTTTACCAGTACTCGTGTGTGGTCGGTTGCAGCTCTGCGTGGAAGCATCCTGCAGCCAATCTATTTCTTCAAGCCCCGATGGGCGGGAGCCGCCAGGAATATATTTAAAACATGTTGTCGAATTCTCATGATGCCATTTTACATCAAGTATAAGTTGGTACATTGTGGATAATGAATATTCAGTACGAAAACACGCCTATCTAAACATATTGAAAATTTCACCTCCAAAAAATGGAAATTTTCTGATGAAAAATTGCGATATTTTTCCTATTGCTGCTCAAAATATAGATTGTGGGTACTCGTTAGAACCGCCTCATCGAGGCGGTTCTGACGAGTACCCACAATGTATATTTTAGAGCAGAAATAAGAAAAATAAGGTTTACCCCTGCAAACCCCAGTTTTACTATATAAAAGTGGGGTTCAAGGGGGTCAAAATTATATAGGCGTGTTTTCGTGATGACTTGTTTTTGCTTTGAACAGCATCACGTCATGTCAGACAGAACTGGGGCATCTTGTTCAAAAAATAGAACTGAAGGCAATGATCATGAGTCGATACAATTGACCCACAACTCCTGTCAGAGACACCAAGGGAAAGAAACTCAAACATGAAACAACTAGGCCCTAATGGAAACATCAATAGCGGAAAGCCAAAATGGTCAAAATGGCCAATCAGCTATCCAAAACAAAATAATATAAGCGATACACACACTCAAAGATAACAAAAATAAATCGCGACATTAGAACCGCATTGGAACGGTCAGCGAAACGAATTCCACTGGGGTGGGGGAAATCGATTTAACGCGGCCGCAATCCCCGCCCTTACTTCCGTCGTGATTTAGATAAATAATTTGTTCAGTCCGCATGAAGGCCTCCCAACTCATCAGTGCAACATCTCCGAGAACACAAAAATCAAACAACGAGATGAAACAATGGTGGGGAATCGAATTTTACTGAGGAATGTGCAGATTGGTACATGTATGTGAGAGTAGATACGACTCAGACCAGCCTGTGCATCGGCGCAATCTGATTTGGGTCTGCGCAAATCAGGCAATAGTCACCTGTGGATCATTGCTCGTCATACAGCGAAAACGAAGATGTCGATGTGGCTAGCTAGTCTGGCCCAGGTAACATGCACACTCAATATTTACAGTTCTGTGGTGTATTCCTTGCTGCCAAAGGATAAGCCTTTTATAGAACATATTTAAAGACATTCAGCTTGGCCAGTTTGTTTAAAGCCTCGTTAGTTTAACGAGTCCGTGTACAAAGTGGTCAAAGTATGAATTGTTCAGTGTTTGATATAGTGGTATTTTTGTTATAAAATGTAAGTGCCTTTTGCATTTAAAAGCTACTTACATTTTTATCAGCAAAAATGTTAGTATATTTCACACTTTAAATGATTGCCTCGAAAAACAAATGTAAAAGATACGTTATATGTAATTTGCGGCATCGTTAGCTTATATAATTTTGACCCCCATAAACCCTTGTAAATCTGGGGCTTCCAGGGGTATCCATTATTTTTCTTATTTCTCGCCGAAGCGATATATATTTTGAGCAAAAATATATAAAAAATATCATAATTTTTTATCTGAAAATTTTCATTGTTTGGTGGTAAGTTTTTTAATATATTTGAATAGGCGTGTTTTCGTAACGGAATAACGTGGCGCCGAATCCAATCTACGCTTGTTGCCCATGCCATGTCATACGTTTACAAAATTTATTTCATGTTTATTGGAGTATAAATAGCAACGGGTCAAGCGCAACGTTACTTTAACTTTGCTTTTGATCCGATCTTTTTCATACTTCAATGATCGTGAAATAAATTAACTTTATTACTCATATTTGCGTTATTTTCCATCTGTCATGCGACAACAAATTCTGCTTTGAGGGCTCAATTTTTGAACAAGAAAACAATAGCATCACAGACATTACGAAAACACGCCTATACAAATACATTGTAAACGTTACTGCCGGAAAAACGAACATTTTAAGATGCAAAATTGTGATATTGTTCTTATTTCTGCTCAAAATATAGATTGTCGGTACTCGTCAGAACCGCCTCATCGAGGAGGTTCTGATGAGGCGGTTCTAACGAGTACCCACAATCAGAAATAAGACAAATACGATTTACCCTTGTAAACCCCAGTCTTAACCCTTATCTTGCTGAATATTCATGTAAGCCACACCCATTTCTGTCTACCAGTCAATCAAATTACTTGATGTAATCTATTGCTACACATTCATAAACTAAATGCCAAATAGTGAAGATCCTGATCAGATGGCTTCTTCAGAAGCCATCTGATCTGGATCTACACTGTTTCCAAAGATAGGGGTTGTCGTGAACAACAAGATATGGGTTAATATACAAAAGTAGGGTTCAGGGGAGTCAAAATTGTATTGGCGTGTTTTCGTGATGGGAGGGGGCGGGGGGGGGGGGGGGACCATGGTTTATTTTGAGGTCATGTGATGATCACGTGACCCCGCGTGAGTTGAGTAATGAAAACATTGCGTCTCTATAGTTATAGGGATTTTCTATAAATGCACTAAAAACATTGCGTCTCTATAGTTATAGGGATTTTCTATAAATGCACTGATAACGTAAACAAGTTTTGGTTTTGCATAAGCTCATCGTCGTCGAAATATAACATGCAATAAACATACAAAGAAAGATAAAAATAAATTCATAATGTTTGTTTGTTTGTTTCATTTAAGGTTTAACGTCCCCGTCAACACTGTAAAGGTCATTTTGGAGACGTTGCTTCCAATTTTGCGGGACTTTTACCCGACATCGGGATGAAATTACATCTCAAGCCCTGCCGTCCAATGAAACCAATATGGTTTATATGCATGGATGGTCCGACTCGCGCACCGCTTTGCCTGGGCTAAACTTCTTAATCAGGGTTATCGGTACCATAAACTACGCAAAGCCTTTTTAAAATTGTTTAGACGTCATTCTGATTTATTTACCGGCCCCGATAGCTCAGTTGGTAGAGTGTCCGCTCCGGGGAACGGGAGGTCTCGGGTTCGATCCCGGGCCGCGACATACCAAAGTCGTTAAAAATGGTACTAGCTGCTCCTCGTTTGGCACTCAGATTTACGGGGTAGAGCTAGGACTGGTCGATCCAGTGTCAGGATAATGTGACTGGGTGTGGTATCATGTAATGTGTCTGGGACATGATACTTCAGTGAGGCAGCACTATAAAAGTGAGCATTGAGCTCCCTGTCGCAACCAGACACCGTCGTGATATGACTGAAAAATTGTTGAAAGCGACGTTAAACCCGAATTCACCACACACACACACATTCTGATTTAATTTCAAAATTCAATATTGGACTTAAATGATTTCTGCAACAAGGTCTATCGGAACCCGAATTTTATGGTGACTTGGTATATAATTTCAGAAAAATATATAACCGCAATGACTTCAGCACCCAATTTCGTAAAATCATTCTTTGGGTACAACACAAATGTTATACGACAGACTACATGCATGGTAGTTAACCCAATCACGGTTGACAACTTTGCTCCCCTCTTTAACTGCACGTCATTGCGTCAGGCCTCAGATTATATGACGGTTCCAGCGTAAAGGCTTATGTTGCTTGGTACCTGATGCTCTGTCTCTGGTCAGGCTCATCGGAGTCTAACTGTTGGTTTTATTTTGCTCCAACATTTCAGTGGTTTCTTGTTGTCGAGTCCTCACCGTTATTTCATATATGTGGTTGTTTGATTTGTGTGTTTACGGAGATGTTGCACTGATGAGTTAAGAGGCCTTCATGCGGACTGAACAAATTATTTGTCTTAATCGCGACGGAAGTAAGGGCGAGGATTGTGGCCACGTAAAATCGATTTAAGCCCCCCAGTGGAATTCGTTTCCGCTGATCGTTCCAAGGCGGTTCTTCTGTCGCGGTTTATTTTTGTTATGGCTTGTCTTTTGTCGCTTATTTTATTTTGGCCATTTTGTGGGAAAGTAACTGTCCTTTTGGCTTTCCGCTATTGATGTTTCCATTAGGGTCTGTTGTTTCATGTTTGTGTTTCTTTCCATTTTGGTGTCTTTGATGGAAGCTGTGGGTTAATTGCATCGATTCCTGAACATTGCCTCCACTTCTATTTACATCCTCTAAGCGGTTTATCAGTACTCATGTGCAGGTCGGTTTCAGCTCTGCGTGGAAGCATCTCGCAGCCCATCTATTTCTTCAAGTCCCGATGGGCGAGGCTTAACATCATGAAAACACGGCTTATATGATTCTGACCCCCTTGAACCCCACTTCTTTATAGTAAAACTGGAGTTTCCGGGGTATACCTTATTTTTCTTATTTCTATTTTGAGCAGAAATAAGAAAAATATCACAGTTTTTCATCTTAAAATTTTCATTTTTTCGGCGATAAAAGTGGCAAAGTATTTGTATAGGCGTGTTTGCGTAATGAATTCATAATGTCAATACATATATATAGCATATGCTTAATTTTTGGAGGAAGCGCGTCATTCTGTTCAAATCAATTTCCGTTTAAGTTCGTATCATGTGGCGGAAGAAATAGATGTTACTTCAAGTGCAGCAAACACTTACGTCAGATGTTAAATGATATAAATGATTTCAAGGTTAAGTCATTTCATATTCTAAGGAAAAAGAACAAATCCATAACTCCTCGTGGCCTCTGAAAACATTCAGTGAAACGTCATGGTGACCATCACGTGAACAAGTCCGTGAAATGAAGACCCCCCTACACCCACTTTATATAGAGAAAACTGTGGTTTATGGGGGCATACACTATTTTTCTTATTTCTGCTCCAATACATAGGTTGTGGGTACTCGTTAGAACCGCCTCACAGAGGCGGTTCTAACGAGCACCCTCAACCTATGTTTTGAACATTTATAACAAAACTATCAAGGTTTTTCATCAGAAAATTAGACATTTTGGAGGTGTGAAAAATGCATTATGTCGCACGGGTGAGTTATCGTAATGCACAGGAAAAGCCCCATTTAAAACGCAGCCACCCATCACGAAAACCCGCCTATATAGTTTTGACACCCTTGAACCCCACTTTTATACAGTAAAACTGGGGTTTACAAGGGTAAAACTTATTGTTCGTATTTCTGCTCAAAAATATAGATTGTGGGTACTCGTTAGAACCGCCTCGATGATGCTCACTGTCTATATTTTGAGCAGAAATAAGAAAAATATCACAATTTTTCATATTAAAATTTCGTGTTTTTCGGCGGTAAAGTTTTCAATGCATTTGTATAGGCGTGTTTACGTAATGAGTCATTTCATATTCCAAGGAAAAAGAACAAATCCATAACTGCTCGTGGCCTCTGAAAACATTCAGTGAAACGCCATGGTTATAAGAAAAAGTGACACACGAAAAGCCCCATTAAAAACACAGCAGTTTCAAGCCACCAAAAGAATAGGTGGCCCAAGAATCTTGAAGGTAAAAGGCACACCAGCAATATTTAAAAACATGAATGCATTTTTTTTTTACTTAACGTCAATTGATGTATGAACAACATCTGAATTATTTTGTACCAAAATGTCCAATATTCTGCCGTTAGTTGTACAAAAATCGTGAATTAAATGCGTTTTAATGCCACATGATAAACAGAATCTTGCATTCGTGTTCATTTATTATTGAATTTATTAAAGGAATAAAATTCTCGGAAAAAGCCTCGCATAAAACTAGTTGAGGAAAAGGAATAAAATGCTCGGCGAAGCCCCGTCAACACTATTTATGTCATTTTGGAGACGTTGCTGGCAATTTTGTGGGTAGAAGACCAGACATTGAGACGAGACGAAATGTCATCTTCAGCCCTGCATTAGTTGTACTGACAAATATGTTCTGCTGAACTTAAGGACAAGTAGAGAATGCATATCAATTTTGTACCAGAAGGACGTGGCAGTTTTGTGTGTTCTTTGCAGTTTTTATTGTTTTGTGTGTTTGTATGTTTATTCTTGATTAGGGCTGGCTAATCGTAGTGAAAAGATAATGGATTATCAGTCATGTCATTGCGATCGATAATCGTTAAGTAATCGCTAGGGTTTTTGTCATAATTTTACCTGTCTGGCTTTCTATCTGAGCATGACTCTTACCATATGTTGCAATTTATCTTATGTATATTTGAACAGACATGCCTCAGCAAACAGTGTAGACCCAGATGAGACGCCGCAGAATGCGGCGTCTCATCAAGGTCTGCACTGTTTGCCACTCATCCAGCTATTTTAGGCATAACTTTGGGTAGTAAATTGTACGTAACAAGTAATCGATTATCATCAAATCAGAAATGATAATCATTTCTGTGGAATTTATCGATCGATTAATCGATTATACGATTGATCGTGTCAGCCTTATTCTTGATATGATTTGTCTCTTTTGTTTTGGGAGACCTGATAGTTTGTTTTATTTAGTATGAATAAAGCTTCCCATTTACAGTCAACCGTCAATGGCTAGGACACCGACTGCTCGTGTACCATGGCTGATTCGGGGCCCCGGCCGATTGGCTGCACGATGCCTCCACGCAGGGCTAAAATCCGACCACGCAGAGCTAAAATAAACCAAAACATAAAAAATAAAACTATTATCAGCTGTGTGGTTTGATTTATATTTTGTATAACAAAATACCAAATGCCTGTTTCCAAAATACATCACTTTTTTTTTGCAATCGTTTTAGTACGGAGCCCTGGAAGGGACATGCAATTTATTTTAATACGTTGTGCGAATAAGAAGATAATATCTTGTGCGTACAAGATATTATTTTGTTTGTTCAACATAGATCTTGTGCGGACAACATAATATTTTGTGCGTACAACTTAATATCTTGTTCGCACAACATAATATCTTGAGCGCACACTATATTATCTTGTGCGCAGAAGTTATTATCTTGTTCGCACAACGTTTCATCTCTGTAGTTTTTTTATTTGTATGTTCTCGGAGATGTTTCACTGATGAGTTAGGAAGTCATCATGCGGACTAAACAAAATTAGTGTATACCGCTACAGAGGAAAGGGCGAGGATTATGGCCATGTAAAATCGATTTAGCACCCCCCCCCCCCCCCCCCCCCCCGTGGAATTCTTTCCACTGACCGTTCCAAGGCGGTTCTTCTGTGGCGGTTTGTTTATGTTGTTGTTTGTAACTACTTACTGTGTATCACTTGTGTCTTTTTATTTTGGATAGCCATTTGGCCATTTTGTGGGAAAGTAACTGTCCTTTTGGCCATCCTTTGTTTAGGTTTCCATTATGGTCTGGTCGCTTCAGGTTTGTGTTTCTTTCCCTTTGGTGTCTTTGGTGGGTGGTGTAAGTTAATTGTATCGATTCCTGATCTTTGTTTTACTTCTACTTTTTATATTTTGTTCACACAACATATTATCTTGTTAGCACACTTCAATCAGACGCATAATATATTATTTTCTTATTTCTATACACGTTGTGCAAACAAGTTAATCTGTTGTGCGAACAAGCTAACGTGTTGTGCGAACAAGATATTTTAAAAGTTGTGCACACAATATATTATGTTGTCCGCACAAGCTATATTATAATGTTATTAGTGAAGAAATTTCGTATTGGCCCAGGCACAGGTCAATACAAAATTGCTTGATTAATGGCAATTTTATTAATTGACACAATTATTGATTTTTGACCTCTTTTAATATTGCTTGACCTGGTGTTACATGTAGGGCTGGCTAATCGGAGCTGAAAAGATAATCGATTATCAGTCATGTCATTGCGATTGATAATCGATTAGTAATCGCTAAGATTTTTGTCATTATTTTACCTGTCTGACTTTCTGTCTGAGCATGACTTTTACCATATGTTGCACTTTACCATATGTATATTTGAACAGACAGGCCTGAGCAAACAGTGTAGACCCAGATGAGACGCCGCAGAATGCGGCGTCTCATCAGGGTCTGCACTGTTTGCCACTCATCGAGCTATTTTAGGCATAACTTTGGGTAGTAAATTGTACCTATCAAGTAATCGATTAAAAGCAAATCAGAAATGATAATCATTTTTGTGGAATTTATCAATCGATTAATCGATTATACGATTAATCGTGGCAGCCTTAGTTACATGTAATACGGATGACCTCCGATCAATAGAGATAGTCAATTAATAATATGTTGTCCGCACAAGATAATATCTTGTTCGCACAACTTAATATATTGTGAAAAAAAGCATGTCCCTTCCCGGGTTCCGTATTTTAGAGTAAAAAAAAACATGAATATTTTATCCCTATTTGTTAATGACTAATGACGTCAAATACTCGTTTGGCAGAGCAGATGTTTTTGTATTAACTAACTGTCATAAATTTATGTGTAAGTATACGTATACGTAATCAATAATATGCTAGGAAATTCTGACTTATTTCAGTGACTTATTGATATTACTTTCCCAATCCTCGCTAGCTTTTGGGTCGATTGTTTGTCAAAGTTGCTAAGCACAGTTACTATTTACACGTGACTTCCCAGAAAAATCTTGCACACTCCATAATTTTCAGTTCTGTGCTGTACTCCTTGCTTCCAAAGGATTACCCTTTTCTCAGAACATTACACTCAGAGACAATCACCGCTGCAGTGCTGTCAGCTCTCTGATTTTCAAAAACTTGTCGCCGATAATAACGAGCTGCGACATAATACACTTCAAAGGTAGAGTAAACTAGAACTACATTCGAACGTGAATGACTCAAGTACCTTTGGGGCCGCAAACTATGTTTGAGACAGCAGTAGCTAGAACCATAGGTACATGTAGTTAAACGTAAATCTAGGTAAGATTACGAAAACACGCTTATACAAATGCATTGTAAACTTTACCGCCAAAAAAAAATCTAAGATAAAAATTATGCCATTTTTCTTATTTCTGCTCAAATATAGATTGTGGGTGCCCACAATCTATATTTTAGAGCAGAAATAAGAAAATAAAGGTTTACCCATGTAAACCCCAGTTTATCTGTATGAAAAGTGGGTTTCAAGGGGGTCAAAATTATACATTACGTTAACACACCCGTGCGACATAGTGCATTTTCTCACATTTTCAAAAAGACCATTTTTCTGATGAAAAGCTGTGATATTTTTCTTTTAAATACTGCAAATATAGGTTGAGGGTGCTCGTTAGAACCGCCTCATTGAGGCGGTTCTAATGAGTACCCACAACCTATGTCTTGGAGCTAAAATAAGAAAAATAATGTATACCCCCGTAAACCCCAGTTTTCTCTATATAGAGTGGGGTATAGGGGGGTCTTCGTTTTACGGACTTGTTCACGTGATGATAGGCGTGTTTTCGTGATGTACACTCAGAGACAATCAACCAATCAGTGCTGTTAAAGGTTAAGAGAACTACATTCGAACATGAATGACTCGAACACCATTAGGACAATAAAATATGTTTGATACAGCAGTACGAGGGCAGGCTGAAAAGTTCTGAGCCTGACCAAGATCCAATGGTTTATCCTTGCTGAAATGGCATTATTGTTTTCAACATAGTCTCCCTTCCTGTCCACACACTTCCTCCAGCGATGCTGGAGTCCAGTGGTATAGAAGGTCTCATCTTGGTCCCTGAAAAACTCCTCCACACCAGCTATCACCTCCTCGTCTGACCGATAATGCTGCCCAGCTAAGTGCTTTTTCATGTTTGGAAACAGGAAATAATCTGATGGAGCTAGATCAGGTGAATACGGAGGGTGATCGACAAGTGGGAAGCCACAGTCATGCACAGTAGCCATTGCGACAACCGATTTATGACCAAGCGCATTGTCCTGATGGAACAAGACCCATTTTGTCAATTTGCCGGGTCGTTTAGCCTTAATTGCTTTTCGCCATTGTTTTAGCAGATCTGCATAATACTCCCAATTAATTGTTCTGCCCTTTTGAAGGTAATCTATGAATATTATACCCTTGGCATCCCAGAACACTGATGCCATCACCTTCCCTGCAGAGGATACGACCTTTGCCTTCTTTGGAGGGGGTGAGCCAGGGTGCTTCCATTGCATGGATTGTCCTGTGGTCTCTGCCACAAAGTGATGAACCCTACACTCATCCTGAGTGACAAAACGGTTAAGAAAACCATCTTTGTCTGCTTCAAAAAAAGCCAAGTTGGCTTGTGACAGGTTCAGTCTGGTCAACTTTTGGTCAGGCGTCAAAAGCCGTGGCACCAATCTGGCGGAATCCTTCGACATTCCTAATTCCCTGTGTAGAATTTTCTTTACTCGTTAACGGGATGCCAACAGTGTTAGCTAACTGATTCACAGTTAAACGCCTGTCATCCATCACGGCCCTGTGCACTTGGCCGATGGTGTCCTCAGTTGTTGCCGTTGTGGGTCGTCCACACCGTTCATCATCTTCAAGGCTGTCCTTGCCCATCTTTAAATTTGCTGCCCACCTTTTCACGGTTGCATACGAAGGAGCATCATCCCCTAATGTAGCAACCATATCGGCATGAATGTCCTTAGGAGCTAACCCCTTTTTATGGAGGTTATTGATGACACCACGATGCCAGATTTTGTCCATTTTCTCAAAAAACGTGCTAGTATCAATTTTCAAAGTCTAGAATTTCTACGTTATTGCAGGTAAACTTGAACTCATTGTAGTCAAATCAAGTCATAAAGGTTTGGATTTAATGAATACGAAATTTCATGGCTGTTCGATGCCTGCTTCTTGGTCAGGCTAAGAACTTTTCAGCCTACCCTCTTAGCTTGAACCATCGTTGGTTAAAGAAAATGCTAGATGTAGAAGCATTATTGGAATATGTTTGTTTGTTTGACTTGATGTTTAACGTCCCCATAAACACTTTATAGTTCATGCTTCCAATTTTGTGGAACTTTTACCCGACATTGAGATGAAATGACATATCAAGCCCTGTTGCCCAATGAAACCAATAGGGTTTATAAGCAAGGACCGTCCGACTCGCACCGCTTTGTCTGGGCAGGCTTAGCTCCTCTAAGCGGTTTACCAGTGCTTGTGTGCGACCGGATTCAGCTCTGCGTGGACGCACCATGCAGCCCATTTATTTCTTCAAGCCCCGATTGGCAGGGCTGAAAAATTGAGATACTTGTTCAATCTTCTATTCTGTTAAGGGGCGTGGGAACACGTGGTCGATTTTGTCCGCCATTTTTCAAAGGGAGACAACTGTCGAGACACCCTGTTCACTTTTCTATAAACCCTTTCCCACTGAAAAAGGGGTCTACTCATAAAGGAAAGAATTTGCTCCTCAGGACAAAACTACAAAACTAGTTTACAGTTGGACTGCGTTGGAAGCTTCAAGCTTATACACTCATTCCAGATGTTTTAGGCAGTGACTATTGCATCACTGCTACCCATTTACACCTGGGTGGAGTGAGGCAGTGTCATTACGTGACTTGCCCAAAGACACACCTCGATACCGGGTGCCGGATTCGAACGCACAACCTCTCGATCATGAGTCGAACGCGTTAATCACTGCGCTATCAAGGCTGACGAAAAAAATTCTTTTGCAGGAGTTTTCTCCCCTGAAGGTGTTCCCTCCCCTGAAGGCGTTCCAATTCCCGTTAAGGTATTTTTGTGTACTCATAAGGACCAGATCCTCTAATTTAAGTCCACGAACAAAACACATTCCATACAAGTATACCCACCACCCCCATGAGATTATCCTTCTTTATCATATGACCTTTATCATACATCCTGAGTAACGAGATTTATCATATGAAGTCGTTGATAAGCAGTGGATAACGTCGTGTAATAAAAATCGTATGACCACACGTGTAATAACACTTTGGCGTGATTAAGTAACGTCATGACGACGTCCATGTCAACAATGCATTATCTGTAGAATAATTATCAACTTCAAAGGCGAAAAAATGCAATTTAAAGTGGTCATATGATAAACAGAATCTTACACTCGTGGTCATTTAATATGAGATTTATGAAACAAGCCTTCAGCTTCATCTGAAATGGCCACTCGTATAAGATCCTCTATTTATCATATGATGTCGCGTCTGAGAGTGTAATAACGTCATTTAATAAATTCTGTAATCCACTAGTGGATTTAATTCGCAAATTAGTTAGATACGTCCTGTAACGTTACACGTACGACGTCACTGACGACGTCGCGTTTACTAATGTGTTCTAAATTCCATATGATAAACATAATCTTGCATTTGTGATCATGTTTAATTGAATTTATTAAACTCGTTGAGGAAAAGGGATAAAATGCGAAGCTCCGCCGAGCATTTTATCCATTTTCCTTAAATAAAAATCAAAAATGAGTTCCTTTAAGAGCAATGAAAATATTCATAAGAAAGAAGATGGGTCACACTACGTAGTTTCGGCTAATAAAGCCTCATCAGTGACCCTGTAATGATCAGGCAACGAAAGCCAGAGGAAACATACTGCAATTTTGCGAAATTCGAATAGGCAGTCCATTCAAAGACTGATATAAATCAAAATGAGGTCCAAATAATTAAAAACCTGACTAGAATTTGAGTCTAAACTAAAAATTAATTTCTGATTTCTCAGAATATTCACGCTGATCTCAAAGGACCAAAAGTAAAATATAAACTGCACTATGGTTGATGTACGGGGAGACGTTTTACGGCCGCCACACGGCACAACACCAGCTGCAGTGAAGGCAAATAAAAATAAAAAATGAGTGCCTTTAAGAGCAATGAAAATATTCATAAGAAAGAAGATGGGTCATACTACGTAGTTTCGGCTAATAAAGCCTCATCAGTGACTCGTTTGATAAATTCAATAATACGTGAACACTCATGTAAGATCCTCTATTAACTAAATTCGGTTATCCACTAGTGGATTAAATATGCAAATTAGTTGGATGCGTTCCATAACGTTACACGTGCCCATGTACTCTTGAATGTATTAATCTCGTTGAGGAAAGGGAATAAAATGCTTGGCGAAATTCAATAATATATGGACACTCATGTAAGATCCTCTATATACATGTAAGATAATTGTTTGTTTGTTTGTATTGGAGTTTAACGGCTCAGTCAACACTTTTTGATCATTTTTGAGCCGATCAGTTTACCTTTCCACACCGTTCCTGGCCAGGCTTATACGTAAGCGGTTAACCGGTACAGAGCACTTTCTTCTCCAGAAACTGACAACTGCCCGTCTTGATTTAGCGGAAGGGAGAGAATAACCGTGGAAACTATTTCATGATACCAGTCAGACGCGCATCAGACTGAGCTCCCGAGGCCGGCATAACATAATTGTAGTTATAGAAAGAGCTCCTTAGCATCATGAAAACACGCCAATATAATTTGGACCCCCCCCCTTTTAAATGTTTTCAACGCTATTTAGGAGTTTAACGGCTCAGTCAACAATATTTAGGTTATTTTTAGCATGTCAGTTTACCTTTCCACACTTTTCCTGGGCAGGCTTATACATAAGCAGTTAACTAGTACAGTGCACATTCTTTCGCCAGAAACTGACAAATGCCCTTCTTGAATCTGCGGAAGGGGGAGAATGACCGTAGAAAAGGCTTCATGATCAATCTCCATGAAAGAATGTTGCCGACCCCGGCAGGTATCGAACCAGCGTCCTCCTGATCATCAATCAGACGCGCATCCGACTGAGCTACCGAGGCCGGCATTGGACCCCCTTAAATCCCTCTTTTATATAGAAAAAAAACTTGGGCTTAATGGGGGTATACAATATATATGCAGAAATATGAAACACATCAGAATTTTCGTCTGATTTTTTTTTGTGACATTTGAAGAGGCATCGCGAAAACACGCAAATATAATACCCCTTAAATCCCACTTTATATAGTAAAACTGGCAAATCAATTTTTTTTCCAAAGGTCTGAGTGTGATCATTTTTATTATTACCCAGGTCCTTATACAGTAGAACTTCAATGGCTCGAACACCTTTGGGACCATGAAAATCTGTTCGAGACAGGGGTAGTTCGAGCCACCGAGGGCTACTGCCAGGAGGCATAACAGCCTTAATTTTGGGACATCTTTTCGGTTTTCTATAACAAAAATGTATGCTGTGTGTACTCATTAGAATCGCCTCATAGAGGCGATTCTAATGAGTACACACAGCATACATTTGGAAGATAAAAGACTAAAATCTCCTTAATTATCCCCCACTATTTCTTATGTAGAGGATTTCGCTAGGGGCTCAAGAATGGGTTCGACACATCCATGGTAAACGAGCCATCGGTGTTCGAGCCATCGAAGTTTACATATTACATATCAGCTTTTAGCTTACCCTTTTGGAAACAGTTTGTTTAAACAGAATCAAAATCGCACAAGAAATACTGGAGACTTTGGTTTGACAAGGCACCAAGGGTCGGCAGTCAAAAATGACAAAACTATCGATTTTCAATGCGATCGTTTATTACCTGTCCGTCTGTTGGCTTAAGACGTTTAAACGCATAGAGGACGAAAGGCATTATTTTAACGGGTCTATGGTTAATTTTGGTATAATGCTGCTCTTGTTGTTGCTGCTACTGCTGCTGGAGACGTTGCCTTGTGATGTTCTGTTACCTGGCTTTTGTAATATTGGTGCTGCATGCGATTTTAAGAGTGAACTTTTCTGTCAAATGTCACCATCAAATTTCTTAATATCCAATAACTTGCATGGAATTAAAAGTGTACACCAGGCTACATATCCAACTGCATTTTTGCATGATTTTTTAAAGATGTTCATCATTTCATTAAATCAATTTTAATTGCCCATTAATAAGCGTTTGATTACAACAATGGCGAATGCTAGACCTTTCCGAGCTTTGAGAATGCTAACTGATGAAGAAAGAGCCTGGGCGCTTGGGCGTTTTGAGGCGGGGGGCTCATCCGCAAGATGCTGCTAATAAGTTCAACGTGCATCGCAACCTATTGTCCGCATTCGTCAGCGTTATCAAGCAACGGGGACTGTTTCCGACCGACCCAGATCTGGACGACAGAGAGTTACCATCAGGAAGACCGATACATTGCGGTAACTTTAGCAAGGCGGCGTTTTGTTGATGGTCCCAGACTGGAGAGAATGTTGAGATAACAACGAGGGCCTGGCGCACGTCGAATCTCGGTACAGACAGTCAGGAATAGAGTTCGAGTATCGGGGTTCAAATCAAGGAAACCGGCTAGGAAGCCCCAGCTTTCTCAATGGCACAGGGCCGTCTTCGGCGCCAGTTTTATGCACGACATGGCAGATGGAACCGACGGCAGTGGTCGGAAGTTCTTTTTTCCGACGAGTCGAGATTTTGTCTTCGGAAGATTGATGGTCGGATCAGAGTTTGGCGTCGCACTGGGGAGAGGCACCTTAAACCTAATGTCCTACCAACAACAGCTTACAACGGCGGCTTTGTAATGATTTGGGCAGGTATCAGTTCTAATGGCAGAACTACCCTTGTCGTATTGCCCGGAAACTTGAATGGTCGTCGGTACATTGACGAAATTATAAAATCTCATATTGTACCGTATCTCAGACAGATGGGCCAGAAATCCATCTTCCAGGACGGCAATGCGAGACCACATCGTGCCAGGATTGTCGATGCTTTCCTGCAACAGAATAGTGTGCAGAGACTTGAGTGGCCACCGATGTCCCCTGACTTGGCGTGCATTGAACATTTGTGGGATATTCTTGGTCGGGCTGTAAAAAACGGGTCAATCAACACACAAGACTTCCTTACTGTGTGTATCACTTGTGTCTTTTAATTTTGGATGGCCATATGGCCATTTTGTGGGAAAGTAACTGTCCATATGGCCTTCCTTTGTTTAGGTTTCCATTATGGTCTGGTCGCTTAATGTTTGTATTTCTTTCCCTTTGGTGTCTTTTATGGATGGAGTAAGTTAATTGTATCAATTCCTGATCTTTGTTTTACTTCTACTTTCCAGACTTGCAGAGACTTCTACTCCAAGAATGGGCTGCGATTCCTCAGCATCATATACAGAGACTGGTGAATTCCACGAGGAGGAGACTTGGCGAGTGTCGTGTGAATCTTGGTGGCTATACCTATTATTGATTATTGAGTTACAGTTCAGAAACTGTGAATTTGTCATTTTTGACAACCTACCCCATGTGCCTTCGGAGAAGCATTATTCATGACTCATGCAGTGATGCTATTCTCGTTTTGATTTCTGTTTCTTATCAGGATTGAATTAAATTTTCTTAAGGTGTAATTATTTTTTTATATTTATGTTTTAGGCAAACAGGTCGAAAAAAAAACCCAGTTGTGCAGAACTTTTTTGCCGGGTACATACGTGTATATCACTGTCCAATATTGTGGTACCGTTGGGCCGATTGGGTTGGTTTTCCATTTATCATCTTCCAGGTACCTAAGTTGTAAGTGAAGAGTGATTGTCGAGATATAAGCATACGACATTACGAAAACACGCCTATACGAGTACGAGTATTTCTGATCAAAATATAGATTTTGGATACTCGTTACAACCGCCTCATTCCGCCTCAATGAGGCGTTTCTAACGAGTACAAACAATCTATATTTTTGAGCAGAAACAAGAAAAATGAGGTTTACCCCTGTAAACCCCAGTTTTACTATATAAAGTGAGGTTCAAGGGGGTCAAAATTATAAAGGCATGTTTTTGTGATGCAGTATTACAAAGGTGTCCTAGATTTTGACCCCTAGCCCCACCTCGGGCTACGAACCCTTGGGTAAATTCTCTTGGCATTACGATAACACAGCCGTGCAACATAGTGCATTTTTTCCCATCTCCAAAATTGCTACTTTTCGGATGAAAATCCATGATATTTTTCTTATTTATACTGCAAACCTAGGTTGTGGGTGCTCGTTAGAACCGCCTTATTGAGGCGGTTCAAACGAGTACCAACAACCTATGTCTTGGAGCAGAAATACGGAAAATCACTGATGTATACCCCTATAAACCCCAGTTTTCGCTATATAAAGTGGGGGTTAGGGGGTATTCATTTCACGGACTTATTCACGTGATGGAATCTCAGAAGACCCTCCCAGGTACCCAAGCTCCAACTATGATTGCTCCCTAATGAATAACCGCTGAGATACGAGCATTTGCAAAACTTTAACGCAGTATGGCGGGAACGGTAAGGGGGGGCGGTAACGCAAACGCGGACGACCGGGTTGACAACAATAGCTCTCCTTGTACTTCGTACAGACGAACTAACAAAATATTTATTCGCCGGCAAGTTGTACCGACCAAGATTTTGTAAAAATGAACAAAACGTCTTTGGGCAGAACTCATCACGTAAACAAGTCCGTGAAATGAACATCCCTCTAAACCCCACTTTATATAGAGGAAACCGGGGTTGGGGGGGGGGGTACACATTATTTTTTCTTATTTCTGCTCCTAGACACAGGTTGTGGGTACTCGTTAGAACCGCCTCAAAAAGGCGGCTCTAAAAAGCACCCACTGCCTATGTTTACAATATAATTAAGAAAAATATGAAAAATTTTACCAGTAAAGTAGCCATTTTGGAGATGTGAAAAATGCACTATGTTTCACGTGTATGTCATCGTAATGCGATGTGTCGTGAGCAGTGTCAATATCAATGGTATGATTTTGATTTCACTTATGTTCTGTAGACTTTTATGCTGTATTACTTCGTCTGTTTAACCGTAGTTCCATATTTTATTTATGCAGTTCTCGTCATGATCACAGCAGTGCAGGAAGACCTCCACGAAGGCTGAATAATTTATTTGCGCATCCACTTCGGAAATATGATGAGGTTACAAGAACTCAGGGCAATTACCATATTAGTATGCTCCTGGATGTGCTAAACTGCTGTTCGTTTGTGTTATGCGCACCCAAGCCAGCGAGGCATATCGAGCTAATGCCGGGCCGACATCGATACACGTCATATCAATGATGGCCCAACGCTGACCCGGTTGGAATGATCATTTGAAAAACCCAGTTTCACTGTATAAAAAAGGGTGTAAGGGGGTCAAAATTATATAGGCGCATTTTCATGATGTTCCTTCTGCGGTGTTGCAGTACATCCACATGCATAAACACATATCTAAGAAATGAATCTAATTTATTTAAAATTGATTTAATGGTAATTGAATCATAGTAAACATCGGGTTATCATTTTCCATTAATAAGTGACAAAAAAGGTTTGAGGGTTAAATTGAAACAAGAAAACAATTGCACGCAGTTCTCTAACCAACAGCGGTGAGGCGCCGTTGACACCAACGTCGCTATCGTCCAATCATTTTGGACAGAACAATGGTTTATTTTGACGTCATTTAATGGCTGTGTGACGTCAATGTATGCATTGAGGTACAGCGGCCCCCGCGTTACGACGACAGTATTTGTTCCCCATTATTGTGCCGATATAAAGAACTTGCCGTCATAAAGAATCCCAGTTAGGAGTATGATAATTTCTCCCATCATTACTCCAAGAAACAAATGTTATAGACATTTGTTAGAATCGCCTCAGAAAGAAATGTTACAGACACTAACAAATATCCATAAGATTTGTTTCTTGGAGTTTTAGATTGCAAGACTCTTTCATGAGTATAGACCATTACGATAACACACCCGTGCGAAATGGTGCATTTTTTCACATCTCCAAAATGGCCATTTTTCTGATGAAAATCAGTGACATTTTTCTTATAAATACTGCAAACATAGGTTGTGGGTTCTCGTTAAAACCGCCTCATTGAGGCGGTTCTAACGAGTACCCACAACCTATGTCTTGGAACAAAAATAAGAAAAATAATGTTTACCCCCGTAAACCCCAGTTGTCTCTATATAAAGTGGGGTATAGGGGGGTCTTTATTTCACGGACTTGTTCACGCGATGACTCGATCTGTGCATTTCCAACCCAAGGGAAGCTCAATCCGCTCGGAACCGAGGCTAAGCCTCTAGCTAAGTAGTCATTCCACTCAAATTGCCGTTATAACGAGTTTTGCCGTAAGAACGAATGTCAGTGTAAAGAGGGTTGGTTGTATAAACACCAATGCGTCAAAATAGTTAACTGGAGGGGTTTTCTGTAAATATACCGTGGCCGCGTATCCTAGCATGCAGGACATCATCCTATGTACATGATAACGTGACGTACTTCGATCACTATCAGTTTAGTTTGAAAAAAGAAATGCAAATGTTTGAAGTCTTGTCATCTGAACAACAAAAGAGATTAAAGAGACAAAATAAATAAAAATGTAGAACTCAGTCGTTTAATTTGATCTAATTGTGATATACACGAACAGGTTATTTTTTTCATCGGTGATTAGCTAAAATAGGTTGCACATCCATGTGGCAAATTGAATTTGATGGACATTACTCACGACGAAAATGTATGATATTTTTCGCATTTCTGGTACATGCAGATATGGTGGTTAATTATTAGAACAGCCTCACTGAGGCGGTAGTTCCAGTGACCTTACTTAGGCAGTTTCAACGAATGACCAAAATCCCTGGTTTAACTGAAATAAGGAAAACAAGATGCGTTTGTGAAACACTGTTGCCCCCGGTATGGCTGATGTTCAAGTTTTTTTTTTTAAAAAAGTAGGTCAATGTCAAGGTAACACGGTAAAAAATATGGTTCCACTGGAAAGATTTTGTCACAAGAAATGCACATGCGAAATATGAAAGCCCTATCACTTATCCATCGAAAGTTTTGGCGAATGTTAAAGTCTTTAAAAAGTAGGTCAAACATCAAGGTCTAGGTCACAAGGACACAAATTATGGTATCACCGGAAAGGTCTTGTGACAAGGCATGCACATGTAAAATATGAAAGTTCTTTCACTTACCAATCGAAAGCTACGGCTAATAGTAAAGCTTTTTAAATGTAGGTTAATTTTCAAGGTCAAGGTTACAAGGTCAGAAATTGTGGTGCCACTGGAAAAGTCTTGTGACATGGAATGCACATTTGAAATATGAAAGCCCTATCACTAATCAGTCAAAAATTATGGCCATTGTTAAGGTTCTTAAAAAGTAGGTCAAACATCAAGGTCAAAGTCATGTGAAATATGAAAGCCCTTTCACTTACCAATCGAAATGTAGGCCAAATGTCAAGGTCAAGGCCACAAGGTCAAAATTGTGGTGCCACTGGAAAGGTCTTTTGACGCGGAATGCACATTTGAAATATGAAAGCCCTATCAGTAACCAATCAAAAGTTATGGTCGATGATAAGGTTTTTAAAAAGGAGGTAAAACATCAAGGTCAAGGTCATGTGATAGCCCCCGCCCATCGGGGCTTGAATAAATAGATGATGCTTCCACGCAGAGCTTAAACCGACCGCGCACGAGTACTGGTAAACCGCTTAGAGGATCTTAGCCTGCCCAGACAAGGCGGTGCGAGTCGGACCGTCCATGTTTATAAACCCTATTGGTTTCATTGGGCGGCAGGGCTTGAGACGTCATTTCATCTCAATGTCGGGCAAAAGTCCCACAAAGTTGGAAGCAACATCTCCAAAATGACCTTCACAGTGTTGACGGGGACATTAAACCTCAAATCAAACAAACAAGGTCATGTAAAATATGAAAGCCCATTTACTTATCAATCGAAAATTACGGCCAATAGTATTTTTTTAAAATGAAGGTCAAATGTCAAGGTTAAGTTCAGAAATTATGGTGTCACTGGAAAGGTCTTGTGACATGGAACGCGCATTTGAAGGTCAAGGTCAGAATTTCAAACATTATGGTACCACTGGAAAGGACTTGTGACAAATAATGAACATGCGAAATATGAAAGTCCTGTTACTAACCAATCAAAGGTTATGGCCAATCATGGTTAAAGTTTTTAAAAGTAGGTCAAATGTCTAGGTCAAGCCTACAAGGTCAAACATTATTCTACCGCTGGAATGATCTTGTGCAGAGAGTGCACATGTGCAATACGAAAGCCATATCACTTACCAATCAAAAGTTATGGACAACGTATAGTTTTTAAATTGCAGGTCAATTTCAAGGTCACGAGGTAAAAAATTATGATACCACTGGAGAGGCCTTGTAACAAGAAATGCACATGTGAAATATGAAAGCCCTATCGGTTACCATTCATAATTTATGTCCAATGTTGCCAATGTTAAAATTTTCAAAACAGTAGGTCAAAGGTCATGTTCAAGGTCACGAGATAAAAAAAAAATATGGTACCAATGGATAGATCTTCTGACAAGGAATGCACATATGAAATATGAAAGCCATATCAGTTACCATTCAAAAGTTATGCCCAGTGATAAGGTTTTTGCCGACAGAATGTTAAAGTTTTTTTTTAAGTATTTGTAAATGTTTCGTATTGACAAAACTAGTACACGTTACCCCTTTTTGTACCAAATGGAATCTTCCTCCTTATAATCTGAAAATAAAGGGGTGTCAGGTTGTGTTTTCTTCAAAATTTATTTGGAATATGGCTAAAGTTTTCGTAAACAGTGTAGCCCCTGATCAGACGCCGCGTTCTGCGGCGTCTCATCTGGGCCTACACTGTGTGCCAGGGTACCCGTTTTGGGGTTTCAGTACAAAATCGGTTAATAATTCATCACGAAAACACGCCTATATAATGTTGATCACCTTGAACCCCACTTTTATATAGTAAAATGGGGTTTACAAGGGTAAAGTAGAAGTAAAACAAAGATCAGGAATCGATACAATTAACTTACTCCACCCATCAAAGACACCAAAGGGTAAGAAACACAAACATTAAGCGACCAGACTATAATGGAAACCTAAACAAAGGAAGGCCATAAGGACAGTTACTTTCCCACAAAATGGCCATATGGCCATCCAAAATAACAAGACACAAGTGATACACACAGAAAGTAACAAACAACAACATAAATAAATCGCCACAGAAGAACCGCCTTGGAACGGTCAGTGGAAAGATTTCCACTAGGGGGGCTTAAATCGATTTTACGTGGCCACAATCCTCGCCCTTACTTCCGTTGCGATTTAGACAAATAATTTGTTCAGTCAGCATGAAGGCCTCCTAACTCATCAGTGCAACATCTCCGTGAACACAAGTAATCAAAGAACCACAGAGGTGAGACAACGGTGAGGACTCGACAGCAAGAAACCACTGAAATGCTAGAGCAAAAGAAAACCAACAGTTAGACTCCGATGGGGCCGACCAGAGACAGAGCATCAGGCACCAACCAACATTACCGTGAATTAGATCTCTCTAATTCTCAATAAGCCTTTACGTTGGAACTGTCATAGAATCTGAGGCCTGACCCACCGGCGTGCAATTAAAGAGGGAAGCAAAGTTGCCAACCGTGATTGAGTTAAGTACCTTGCATGCAGTCTGTCGTATAATATCCATGTTGTACTCAATCTTTTTATATCGAAGAATGATTTTACGAAATTGGGTGCTAAAGTCATTGCGGTTATATATTTTTCTGAATTTATATACTAAGTCACCATAAAACTCGCCATAAGCCTTATCTTTTTGTTTCTGCTCTAACATATAGGTTGTGAGGCGGTTCTAACGAGTCCCCACAATCTATATTTTTAGCAGAAATAAGGAAAATATCACTTTTTTTTTTCGGCTGTAAAGTTTACAATCTATTTGTTTGTTTGATTTGAGGTTTAACGTCCCCGTAAACACTGTAAAGGTCATTTTGGAGGCGTTGCTTCCAATTTGTGGGACTTTTCTCTAACATTGAGATTAAATAACTTCTCAAGCCCTGTCGCCCAATGAAACCAATAGGGTTTATAAGCATGGACGTGCCGAATCTCACCGCTTTGCCTGGGTAGGCTTAGATCCTCTTAGCGGTTTACTAGTACTCGTGTGCGGGTCGGTTTCAGCTCTGCGTGGAAGCATCATGAAGCCCATATATTTCTTCAAGCCCCGATGGGCGGGGGCCGTGTAATCCATTTGTATATGCATGTTTATATAATAGACATTCTTCCATTGGAGCGCACTCTGTGATTCCTGACATATCTAGATGTCCATCTGGTCATGATCTACGGAACCCGGGAAGGGACATGATTTTTTATTTTTATTACGTTGTGCGAACAAGATAATATCTTGAGCGGACAAGATATTATCTTGTTCGGACAACATATTATCTTGTGCGGACAAGATATTATCTTGTGCGGACAAGATATGATCTTGTTCACACAACATAATATCTTGTGCGCACAAGATGTTATCTTGTTCGCACAACATATTATCTTGTTTGCACAACATAGATCTTGGGAAGTTGTGCGGACAAGATATTATCTTGTGCGGACAAGATATTATCTTGTGCGGACAAGATAATATCTTGTGCGGACAAGATAATACCTTGTGCGCACAAGATATATGTTGTGCCGACTAGATATTATCTTGTGCGGACAAGATAATATCTTGTTCGCACAACTTAATATCTTGTGCGGACAAGATAATATCTTGTCTGCACAAGATAATATGTTGTCCGCACAAGCTAATATCTTGTGCGAGATAATATCTTGTCCGCACAAGATAATATCTTGTCCGCACAAGATATTATCTCGTGCGCACAACTTATAAAATAAAAAAAATCATGTCCCTTCCCGGGTTCCGTATGATACATTAGTTTCTAAATTAATTTTCCACACAATGTTAGTTTCCAAAATTAGATTTTCTGTGTGACATCGCTTTCTAAAATTAGATTCTGAAATTATGCTGCTTAACGGTGCGCTTGTCATCATTCTGCTCTTTTAGCTGCAGCCAACAGTGTTGTAGTTTGATCCACTTTTTACCTGAAAATGGCGGACGAAAACATACTTATATTTGACGTTTGAAAAAGTTTCCCTGATAATGATAATGCAATAATATAATACCGCACAGGCGTGTTATCGTAACACAGTTTTCTGAGGGCTAAGCTATCCATATCCTATTCCAAATTATTTGCATGAGTATACGGGAAACCCCGGGGTCCCCCAAGTTGGTGTGACTAAATGCTTCTTATCATAAGCAACACGAGTATATTTATATAATTTAGTGGTGGAATTCTGAATAGTTTCTGAGCTATATGGCCTTTTACGAAATGGAGGAACAAACACGCCCAGAGAGACCCCAAGGTTGGTGTGACGGAATGCGTATTATCAAAAGGAACAAGAATATATATGGTTGAGGAGTGGGATCAATACGGATTGAAAGATATATGGCTTTTTATGAAGTGGAGGGATGGGCCATGGCCCGGGGGCTTCCCCGGGGACCCCCAGGTGGGTGTCACTCAATGCGTCTTATCATGAAGCACATGAATATATATGGTTATGGGTAGGGGCTCTGAAAAAAGTTTCAGATATATGGCCTTTTATGAAGTGCAGGGTAGGACATGGACTCAGAGCACCCTCAGGAGACCCTAAAGTTGGTATCACTGAATGTAACAAGAATATATATGGTTTACGGATGGGCATCTGAAAGATTCCTAAGATATTATGCCTTTTAGTATGTTGATAGGGTGGGGCATGGCCCCGGTGCACCTAGGATACCCCATGTTGGTGTGTCCGAATGCAACTTATCGTAACGGACAAGAATATATATGTTTCAATTGTCTCTAGTCTATGTCTATGGGGTTTGTAAGTTGCCATAGCAGATAAAATTCGGCCCAGTGGCTTCAGGAGAGATGCCGTTTGAAAGCGTTAACACCAGACGACGCTTGACGGACGACGCCACACGGCGTCTGACGACGACGACGATGGCGGACAACCGCTTTTTCTATAAGCTCCCAAGGAGCATTCGGCTCTGGTGAGCTAAAAGCACATATTTTCGATCCCAAAGCCCAAGGATGCTTTATAGATGAATTTAGGCCCCATCTGCCCCGTGGCTTCAGAGGCAATGTATGTGAAAGCCAGAAGACGTCAAACGAAGGACAGCTGCATATTCTGATGGCTCAACCAGAGCCTTCGAGTCTGGTGACCTAAATACACAACAACTGTAAATACTGTGAATAGTTTCATATTAAAATCTCAGCTTCAAAGAACATATGATTTATGAGTAGATGAGTGTTATTTATCTTTTTCGGTGTTTTAGCTCAAGTTGAACTATTGCGATCGCTTTTTGTCCGCCGTCCGTCCGTCTGTCCGTGAACAATTTCTTCAAATGACATCTCCGAAACCACAGTGCCAAGTTTAAAATAATTTCACAGGAATATTCCATGTGTGACCCTCTACCGAAATCGCTAAAATGGTTCCGCTGTGCTGAACAAAATGGCCATCAGAGCTAAAAATAGAAACAAAAACCCTTGAAACGACATCTCCTCCCAGGCTAAAGGTTCGATTTCAAAATAATTTCACAGGAATGTTTCTTGGATGACTCTCTACTAAAATTGCTAAAATAATTCCGCTCTGCTGAATAAACTGTCCACTAGAGCTAAAAAACAGAAAAACCTTAGAACTACCTATAAACGACATCTCCTCCTAGGTTAATGGTCCGATTTCTAAATAGTTTCACTGGAATATTTAATAGGTGGTACTCTACCACAATTGCTAAAATCTGTCTGCTCTGCTGGACAAAAAATAGAAAAAAAAAACACCTTGAGACGACATCTCCTCCTAGGCTAATGGTCCGATTTCAGAATAATTTCACAGGAATTTTGCTTGGATGACCCTCTACCAAAATTGCTAAAATAGTTCCTCTCCGCTGGACAAAATGCCGCTCCGCTGAACAAAAGACCGCCAGAGCTAAAAATTGAAAAACCTTAGAAAAATCTTTAAACGAAATCTCCTCCTCCTAGGCTAATTGTTTGATTTCAAAATAATTCCACGGGGATATTTATTGGGTAAGCCTTTACCAAAATTGCTGAAATGGTTCCGCTCTCCTGAACAAAATGGCCGCCAGAGCTACAAATAGAAAACAAACAACAACTTTAAATGACATCTCCTAGGCTAATGGTCCGATTTAAGAATAACTTCACAGGAATGTGTCATGGATAACCCTCTTTCAGAATTGCTAAAATGTTTCCGCTCCACTGAACAAGATTGCCACCAGAGCTAAAAATAGAAAAGCCTTTAATCGACATTTCCTCCTAGGTTAATGGTCCGATTTCAAAATAATTTCACAGGAATGCTCATTTGGTGACCCTCTACAAGAATTACTAGATTGTTCTGCTCCACTGAACAAAATGGCCACCGCAGCTACAAATAGAAAAGCCTTTAATCGACAACTCCTAGGCTAATGGTCCGATTTCAAAATAATTTCACAAGAATGTTCCTTGGGTGACCGTCTACCAGAATTGCTAAAATGGTTCCACTCGGCTTAACAAACTGACCACCAGAGCTAAAAATAGAAAAAAAACATTTAAACAACATCTCCTCCTAGGCTAATGGTCGGATTTCAAAATAATTTCACTGGAATGCTCTTGGGGTAACCCTCTACCAAAACGGCTAAAATGGTTCTGTTCCACTGAACAAAATGGCCAGCAGAGCCAAAAAAAGAGACAATGGCGCAATTTCAATTCCAATTCAGAAATGTTCCTCTTTTATTTTTGTACCAAAAATTGATTAAACGGTATTACTCATCTGAAGCCCCTTCCATTGAACCACCCCTTGTCAAAGTAGTATTATTGTACTGATGATTGAGGGGTGGTTGGGTGAGGCAAAGGTGACGTGTATGTTGCGTCACTTGGGAGTCCAACTGATATTGTCTTACAGTAGGGCAACGTCCGCTGTCCTTGCAGCAGGTAAGGGTAGAGGGGGAGTGTTGTTGTTTCTTCTGTTTCATCCCTGCCATTCGTTTTTGTCTTTCTCCACTATCCCTCACTTTCTCTGAGAGACGACGCAAAATGACGTACAAGGGTTGACATGTCAATATACTCAGAACAATCAATCATGTACTGACGGTGGCTTAAATTGCTGAAATGGGTTTGCTCTGTTGAACAAAATGTCCGTATAACTGTAGAGGTAAAGACAGAAAAATCATTAAAGAACATTTTCTCCAATTTCTATGTTTTAAAATAATTTCAACACAAAAGTTCCTTGAGTGACCCCTCTACGATATATTTTTGTTTTTTGTTCCATCCTAAATTTATTGTTCTAACACAGCGCGCCTATATAGGCAATAGAAAACACTTGTGTTTTATTCTACAACAAATCACGGTTAGGAAGAGCGTGACAAGTGACGTCATTAAAAACTGCCAATTGATGACGTCACTAGTCGATTTCCTTGACGTTAGACGGTGTAACGTCATTTTCTCGCATCGGAAACGTTAGAAAAGGATGTAAATGCATGTGTTTCAGTCGTTAATTTTAGCGGGATTTCTTCTAACAATGGCGAAAAGTTGTGAGATTTTGAAGGAAACAACAACATTATTGCCGATTTTCAGCGTGTTAGAATCGAAATAGATCAGCTCTAGTCTGTGATTTGTTGAGTAATAAATCACAGTTTGTCGGTCAGTTGTAAGTAGACAATTCACGCGCGCTATGCGCTCGTGATTTGTCTACTTTACAACTGACCTCCAAACTGTGATTTATTACTCAACAAATCACAGTTAGAGCTGATCTATTTCTTAATTTTAAATTCCACTCTAATTTTATTGTTTTAATTTCTGTTCTGATAGATACTGACATTACGAAAACGCATCCGTGTGATATACTGCATTTTTTTCAAACTACAAAAAGGTGTTTTTTTCTGATGAAAATTTGTTATATTTTTCTTATTTATACTTCAAACATAGGCTTTGGGTGCTCGTTAGAACCGCCTCTAACGAGTACCCACAACCTATGTCTTGGAGCAGAAATAATAATATTTACTCCCGTAAACCCGAGTTTTCTCCATATAAATGCGGTTTAGTGGGTCTTTATTTCACGGACTTGTTCATGTGATGAGTAGAAGTGTCCTTTCCCGGGTTCCGTAGATAAGCGCACATGTTCGAAAATCTTTTTTTGCCAGTCGGCGCTCATAAACATGCAACAAACTGCACAGAAATGACTTTTTGGGCACACAAAAGCATACAATAAGCAAACACGCCTATACAAATACATTGTAAACTATACCGCTGAAAAACGAAAAGTTTAAGATGAAAAATTGTGATATTTCTCTTATTTATGCTCAAAATATAGATTGTTGGCACTCGTTAGAACCGCCTCATCGAGGCGGTTCTACGAGTACCAACAATCTATATTTTTGAGCAGAAATAAGAAAAATAATAATTAACTTTGTATTAACGTTATAAATAAAATCTCACACTCGTGTGTATAAGCCTCCGTGGTGCAGTGGTTACGCTACTCGCCTTGTAAACCAGGGGTCGCAGGATCGATCCCGGGCTTCTCCAGACTTTCGGATGAGTCTTTAAACCGAGGTCCCGTCTCCGTATGACCTTAGCTGTTGGTGCGACGTAAAACTCAAACACTCACTCACTCACTCACTCACACTCGTGTGTAGAAGCCCTCCGTGATGTAGTGGTTACGCTACTCGACTCATTAAGCCGGGGTTGCAGGTTCGATTCCGGGCTTCACCAACTTACATATAAATATTTAAACCAAGATCCTTATGATAACAGTTCCATGCAGTACAGGCTTTTTTCTTCAAATCGGTCATTTTTTCTGATGAACATTTGTGGTAGTTTTCTTATTTATACTCCAAACATAGGTTGTGGGTGTCCGTAAGAACCGCCTCATTGAAAACATGTTCCCACAACTTATGTCTTAGAGCGAAAATTAGAAAAATGTTCTATACGGTAGGGTTGGTTGCTTTTATTTATTTAGGTCGACGCGTGTCGGTCACACAGTGAAAAAGTTAACCTTAATCATTTCGTTCTCACGATGTAGCTCTTGTAGATTAAAAAAAAAACCAGATGTTATAGTGATATTAACATTCAAATGTGATCGTTGTATGAAGGTCGTTCAGGGCTGTATGGAAGAAGTACACCCCTCTGGTAAACTGAGGCCAGAGGAAAATGGTTTCCTCCATACATCTCCTACCATAACAAGCGGTACATAATGACGACGGCGGTGAGGTTGACCTCAAGGTATTTAGATCCACACCGTGACCGTTACTAACAACAGGACAAAATATTGTCTTATAATGTTTGAGATAACACCCACAGTCTTGGGCCAAAATCAAGTTTTTAGATCGATTGGTGAAACAGTTGATCATTTATGTCGCAACTGCATAACGCGAAATATCACTTCATATAATTCGATATCCGCTAATGACCACATATTTGTTTCAAGAGACCAGTATTTACGGCTTGGTGCTCGCAAATCATCTCACACAGCTCCAGATAAGGAGAAACACAGAGGATAACATTACGAAAACAAGCTTTTTCAAATACAGTCAAACTTCAATGGCTCGAACACCTTTGGGACCTCGAAAATCTGTTCGAGACAGGGGTAGTTCGAGCCACTGAGGGCTACTGCCAGGGGGCATAAAGACATACCTTAGGACATCTTTTTCTGGATTCTATAATGAAAATGTATGCTGTGTGTACTCATTAGAATCGCCTCATCGAGGCGATTCTAATGAGTACACACAGCATACATTTGCAAGATAAAAGACGAAAATATCCTATTTTTACCCTCCCTATTCCTTATGTACAGAAATTTCCTAGGGACTCAAAAACCGGGTTCGACTCAGCCATGGTAAACGAGCCATCGGTGTTCGAGCCATCGAAGTTCTACTGTACATTGAAAATTTTACAACCCAAAATGACACGGGCCTCCGTGGCCTAGTGGATAAGAGCGCTGACTCTTAATCATTGGATCTCTCACCGTTGTGGTTTGAGCCTCGCTCGGGTCACATGTGAGACGCCAAGTGCTGTAACGGAAGGTCATGTTGTTTTTCTTCGGGTACTCCGGTTTTCGTCAACCTCTGAATAACGAACGGCTCGATATGAGTGAAATAATCTTGAAAGGGCGGTAAAACCAAATAAAAAATGACAATTTTGAGATTAAAAATTCTGATATTTTTCATATTTCTGCTCAAAACATACATTGTGGGAACTTGTTAAAACCGCCTTGGTGATGTGGTTCCAACCAGTACCCACAATCTATGTCTTTGAGCTGAAATAAGAAATATAATTCATACCCCTGCAAACCCAAGTTTTACTATATATGGAAGTCAGGTTTTTCTTCGGGTACTCCGGTTTTCGCCCACCTCTGACTAACGAAGGGCTCGATACGAGTGAAATAATCTTGAAAGGGCCGTAAAAGCAAATAAAAAATGACAATTTTCAGATTTAGGTTTACTATATATGGAAGTGGGGTTTCAGGGGGTCAAAATTATATATGTTTCGTGATGATTACGCGGAAAATGCTCAGAAACAAATGCGGAGACAATGTGGCAGAACCACCTCAGCGAGGCGATTCTAACAAGTACCAGCAACCTATCTTTTTATGGAGAGGCAAGAGAATTCCCAAAATTACATCTATTATTTCTTTTTTTATGGAAATATGCAATCAGACATTCACCTACCATCCTCTACCAGAGAGATGTGAACGGTGATCAAAGCATCAGTGAAGTGACTATTACTTTAGAAATTAATGACGTGGGACAAATCATCACGCATATACATGTTGCTAATTATTAAGGGTAATTGCTAACCGTTCAAGGTAAACGGCGGTTTAAAAATAAATTGGATTATCTACAAGGACTGTTCAAATATGAATGCAACTAAGCACATAAAAATGATTCCGTGATAGATTTCGATGAAAAATTTATTTTGTCCCCTCAAAGTATTCCCCTTTAACAGATATACAAACTTTCAGTCTTCTGATCAAATCATTGAATGCATTTTGGTAGTCTTTTCGAGGTATACTATGAAGGCACTGGAATATTGCAGAACCGAGGTGTTTGCGCTGTACAAATTTTCGACCAGAAAGGTATTTTTTCAGCCGCGGGAACAAAAAAAAGTCACACGGGGCAAGGTCAGGGGAATACGGGGGGTGAGGGAGTTCAACAACCTTTTCCTGCTTCAGATAGTCTTGGACAATGAACGCCTTGTGCAATGACGCATTGTCATGTAGCAATCTGACATTGGCCAAACCAGTTGCTTTCTTTGAAATATTTCTTCAATTTTCGAAGAACTTTATTCTTGTAAAACTTCGCATTTACAGATTTGCCTTTAGGCACAGCAACCTGAATAGCAGGGCCCTGATTTGAAAAGAATATGGCATACATTACCTTCTTGACGCTCATGGTTCGCTTTGCAATGCATGGTCTTTTGCAATACTTTGTTGCCCATATTTTGTTCTGAATCTTTCGTTTTGGCTCAAAAACGTGAACCCATGTCTCGTCACCTGTGACGACATTAGCGAAAGACCGTGCACTGTAATTTGGAAACTTTTTAAGCAACTTCTTGGCGCACTGAACGCGTGTCTTTTTCTGCTCGTCTGTCAACAGATGGGGAATCCATCAAGCACAGATCTTTCTCATTTTCAAATCCCGTTTCAGAATTGTATGAGCTGCTCCGAATGAGATGCCAACCATACTAGCTATTTGGCTAGTGGTGTATCGTGCATCGGTAGCAACTATTTCTTTCACTCTAGCAACCATCTTGGCAGATGTTGTTCTTTTCGGCCGACGATCATGTGGTGCATCTTCTGTTGAGCCTAGTCCACAGCTGAATTTCTTACACCAACGAAAAACAGTCGGAAAAGACATTTCATTATGCCCATAAACCGAACATATTTCATCAAAAATGTCTTTGCACCGTATACCAAGAATACAACGATTCTTAATATAGGACCGTATTTCAACGGCGTACTCTGACCTTCCTCCAACCATGTTTTGTATTAGTATACAAGAGTAGACAGTGTTTATCGAACGATATACATGGCTAAAGTGCGCGGATTTTAACAGGTTTGGTATCAATGTATAGGTAAAATGTTTTTCTACGCTGTGATATTTATTTCCAGGTGATTTTCGCATTAGTGCATGAGAAAACGTTCTACTTGCATTCATATTTGAACAGTCCTCGTAACATAAGGCACCGACTCTTCTATCAACCGTTTACTTTTAAAAGCAAAATTGCTCTTCTCAGTTGTAGTCAAGATTACACCAAAATAATGTAAAGATTATCTTTAATCTTTAAGAAATAATTTAACTCCTCAACATTTAACCCTTATCTTGCTGTTCACGACAACCCCTATCTTTGCAAACAGTGTAGCATCAGATCAGATGGCTTCCGAAGATGGCTACACTATTCAGTTTATGAATTTGTAGCAATAAATTACATCAAGTAATTTGATTGGTTCATAGACAGAAAAGGGTGTGGCTTACATGAATATACAGCAAGATAAGGGTTAATTCATTCGTTTAGGAAAAATCTTCATGCAAGAATAGACCCCTTTTGCTAGTTTACATTTCATTTATAGAAAAAAAACTTACTTTAGAAAAATAAAAAAAAAAACAAAGAACAACGGGTGTCTCATTACGATTGCACACCCACACCCGTCTGACATAGTGCATTTGTTGAATTCTCCAAAATGGCTACTTTACTGATGAAAATCAGTGATATTTTTCTTATTCATACTGCAAATATAGGTTGTGGGTACATTGTACCCATAAGCACCACCTCATTGCGAGACACCCATCAGAGACACCAAAGGGAACAGTACCAGGTGTTTTGTGTTTCATAGATAACCATGAAGCTTGTTTGAAGGACATACCGCTTTGTAAAAGAATGTACACATTACGAGAACACGCCTATATAATTTTGACCCCCTCATACCCCATTTGTATATAGTAAAACTGGGGTTTAAGGGGGTATTCATTATTTTTCTTATTTCTGCTCAAAAACGTAGGTTGTGGGTACTCAATAGAACCGCGGTTCTACCGAGTCCCCGCAATCTATGTTTTGAGCAGAAATAAGAAAAATATCACACTTTTTCATCTTAAAATTTCAATTCTTTGGCCAAAAAAAGGCAATGTATTTGTATAGGCGTGTGTTCGTAATGAGGCGAAACCCAATAATTGGAAGTAGACTGATCCTTAGTTATATATTTTCATGTATTATTATGAGCAACGGGGCTAATCATGACATTGCTACGAACGTTGCCTCCTTGTTATATGCTTTGTTCAGGCTGTCATATTCCCATTTTCTCTACAGTACTTTCTAATAAGTTTATTTAGAAGCAAAAGTATATTTATATTACGTTAAAGAATTGTCACCGTAGACAAGAACGTACACAAAGGCGAAATAAAATTAGATCGCCATCAGCCTATCCATGCGCGTAATAATATTTCCTTTAATTGGCGTTTCTTTTACGTGAGTAGGAATCTCTTCTGTATGCCTGACTTCGCTGTAATTCGTTTCTGCATGCAAAATAATTCCACACAGGGTGCCGTCATGTGATAGCAGGTTTAGTGATGTACAATACACATGTAGTCTAGCCGCTTTTACATTTGTTTTGATTGTTAAGACATAGTTAGTGGATGTTTTCCGGTCTGCGGAATGGATAGTTTCCGTTTTAAGACTGAATCCAATTTATCGTATTTTGATAAGTGGTCGGTCCATATATTATGGCTATCATTAGTTTCCGAATCGATCAGTTCATTGAAATGCCAACCAAATGCACGTTCAAGAGTGCAATAAAGCTTTTACAATTAGCCCGGAAACAAAAATTACGGCATTTGAATTATAGTGAATTCTTTCTATCCTGGTGAAAATTTTGGGTGTTTGTTTTTCTTGTTTATACTATAAAATTGGTTATCAGTGCTCGTTAGAACCGCCGCATTGATGCGGTTCTATTGAATACCAACAATCTTTGCTTTGGAGCAGATATAAGATATTTTCTTTAAAATTTCTGGTCGGGCCCATCGGAGTCTAACTGTTGGTTTTCTTTTGCTCCAGCATTTCAGTGGTTTCTTGCTGTCGAGTCCTCACCGTTGTCCCACCTCTGTGGTTCTTTGATTTTTTGTGTTCACGGAGATGTTGCACTGATGAGTTAGGAGGCCTTCATGCGGACTGAACAAATTATTTGTCTAAATCGCGACGGAAGTAGGGGCGAGGATTGTGGCCACGTAAAATCGATTTAAGCCCCCCAGTGGAAATCTTTCCACTGACCGTTCCAAGGCGGTTCTTCTGTGGCGATTTATTTATGTTGTTGTTTGTTACTTACTGTGTGTATCACTTGTGTCTTTTAATTTTGGATGGCCATATAGCCATTTTGTGGGAAAGTAACTGTCCTTATGGCCTTCCTTTGTTACGGTTTCCATTATGGTCTGGTCGCTTAATGTTTGTATTTCTTTCCCTTTGGTGTCTTTGATGGGTGGAGTAAGTTAATTGTATCGATTCCTGATCTTTGTTTTACTTCTACTTTTTATATGGGTGCTTAAAGAAGCCACTTCAGATAGAAATTGAAGGCTACTGGCGCCGATAGATCATCAGAAATTGAAGGCTACGGGCGCCGAATCACGAAAACACCCCTATATAATTTTGACCCCCTGTAACCCCACTTTTATATTGTAAAACTTGAATTTACAGGGGTAAGCCTTACTTCTTTTATATTTCTGCTCTAAAATATAAATTGTGCGTACCCATTGTGTATCCACAATCTATATTTTGAGCAGAAATAAGAAAATTATCACAATTTTTTCGACTTAAAATTTGTATTTATCGGCGGTAAAATTTACAATGCATTTGTATAGACGTGTTTTCGTAATGACCAACCAAATGCATACAGTGCAATAAAGCTTTTAAAATTAGCTCAGGAAACAAACCATACGGTAACACATTCATATAACAGAGTGCACTCTTTCTTTCCTGACGAAAATGTTGGATATTTGTTTCGGTGCTCGTTGGAACCGCCACATTGAGGGGAAACTGGTTTACAGGGGTGTACATTATTTTCCTCATATTTGCCCAAGAAATTAGGTTTCTGGAACTTACTTTAACGAGTGAACAAAAGCGTAAACGCTACACACATTTTTGAACGCAATATTGGGCCCCATAATTTCATTACATGTAATGAATGCTTACAACAAATGTTAAGTTAAATTTTTGCTATAGCTTACACCTCAGATCGTTTCTGTGAAAAAAAGAAGTGATGCAATGATCAGGAATCGATACAATTAACCCACAGCTCCCACCAGAGACACCAAAGGGAAAGAAACACAAACATGAAACAGCAGACCCCAATGGAAACATCAACAGCGTAAAGCCAAAAAGACAGTTACAGTGAAAGCCGGCACAATTGAGCAATATGCATTTCAACGTCTAAGGGGTCATAAGAGATGTTAATTTAGTAACAAGTGTGACCTCCACCTACCGCAATAAGAGCTTCACAACGGCGACATTACGAAAACACGCCTATACAAATACATTGTAATCTTTATCGCCGAAAAAATGAAAAGTTATTTTAGATCAACGAGGCGGTTCTAACGAATATCCACAATCTATATTTAGAGCAGAAATAAGAAAAATAAGGTTTATCCCTGTTAACCCCAGTTTTACTGTATAAAAGTGGGGTTCAAGGGGGTACAAATTATATAGGCGTGTTTTCGTGATGGACGCATAGAACCCACCAATTTTCTTACAAAGCGTTGGGGGAAGGCGTTGTCACTTGTCACATGTCGCTGTTAAAGTGAGGTGCAACAACGTGATCGAGCGAAAAACGAGGCCCAACATTCGCATGCAGAGGGTACTAATAAATAGCTACGATCTTTATCATTATATATTTATACTCACTTTCGTTTTTTCGCGGAGTTTTCGCGAAGACCGGGCGTATCCTAACTTCTTCCCCTTCCACAGCGATTCTTTTTGATTCCATATTCAGATTATTATTGACTCGATACTCAATTATAACAATACTTATGACCTTTTAAACCTGCATTTGGCCAATTTAAAAAATATTCTAAAATGATCCATTGAGCAGCATGTGTTGGTAGTCATTTTAGGGTCGATAGCCCCAGAGTACTGACGAGTGATTTTGGCACTACTTTTTACATTAATGCATACGACCTAATTACCACCAAGAGACACCGTGAGAAAATATAGCGCAATATTCGAAACGGTTTCAAAAGTTCCTTATTAAATGAAACAGATGATGTAAATAAATATTATAACTTGAATGTTTTATAAATTTATCCATAAAGTTTACCGTGACAGGGATTCACTGAGGGATTCTCCGTGTAAAACGTGAGTGAAAACAATGTAGACTAATACGCCATTCGGCGTCAGTACAATTAGCCCATGTTAGAGCTCATTATGTACCATGAATCCCCAAACTACCAACTGACAAACAGTACAGGCCCAGAATGCGGCGTCTCATTAGGGCATACATGAACACTGCATGTTTGCGAAAGGTTGAGCCAATTTCCAGATATTTTTTGAAGAAGCCACAACCAGTCATATCTACATTTTGAAATGGACTCGTTTCATACTGATATAAGGTTGATGATTCCATTCAGTACAAAATTGGTTAAAAGTACGCAGTATGGGTCGATTATGAAATTCTTTGTGTCACTAACCCATAAACGACAATTGATATCTCCCAGTTAAGAAGTTTGGAGTGGTCCATGTCCAATTGTAGGGGAGCCAGGTTTGGATTGTCAGCATTAAATTTTTATACAAATTGTATGTACTTTCAGCAAACAGTTTAGACACAGATTAGACGCCAGGTGTTGCGGCGTCTGATCTTGGGGTGCAATGTTTGCAAATGTCCCCACAAAAGGCTGCTAGGGAAACATAGGTTAATGGGGTATTTATATCAATAACGAGGAAGTCAATGTGTTTTCAGAGACCTTTTGGTTAAGTGATAAGCCCCCTAGTCATGTGAACGGCCTCGGTAGCACAGTCGGATGCGCGACTGACTAATGATCAGGAGGACGCGGGTTCGATACCAGCCTGGGTCAGCAACATGTGTCTTGGAGATTGATCATGAAATCTTTTCCACGGTGATTATCTTCATTTTGCTGGATCACGCAGGGCAGTTGGAAGTTTTTTGTTTGTATTGGAGTTTAAGGCCCAGTCAACACTATTTAGGTCATTTTTGAGCCGGTCAGTTTACCTTACAACACCTTTCCTGGACAGGCTTATACGAATGCAGTTAACCAGTACAGTGCATATTCTTTCTACAGAGACTGCCAACTGCCCTTCTTGAATCAGCGGAAGGGAAATAATGACTGTAGAAAATATTTCATGATCAATCTCCACGAAAGAATGTTGCCGAACCCGGCAGGAATCGAACCAGCGACTGGCTGATCACCGGTCAGATGCGCATCCGACTGAGCTACCGAGGCCGGCTGGAAGTTTCTGGTGAAAGAATGTGCACTGTACTGGTTTACCGTTTACGTAGGAAAAGTGTGGCTAGGTAAACTGACCAGATCAATAATGACCTAAAAGTGTTGACATTTTCGTTACACACCAATATAAATTTATTCAGCTTGATTACTTGCTAGTAACGATTAAGAAATATAAACATTTTTTTTTCGAAAATTAAAATAACTAAAAGAAACAAGAACAACAGTGAAAAAAGTTTATGCTCTGGAAAAATGAAATTCCCGAAAGGAATTAAAGCATCGAGTGGTCATATTTTCTAGACCAGATAAACTAGTTTCGACAAAGGAGGCCTCATAAGCCACCTTCAAATATATTCAAAATAGAGACACCAAAGGGAAAGAAACACAAACATGAAACAACCGAACCTAATGGAAACATCAATAGCGGAAAGCCAAAAGGACAGTTACTTTCCCACAAAATGGCCAAAAGGCTATCCAAAATAAAATAATATAAGCGACACAAACACTCAAAGACAACCCATAACAAAAATAAACCGCGACAAAAGAACCGCATTGGACCGGTCAGCGGAAACGAATTTCAATGGGCGGGGGGGGGGGGGGGGGCTTAAATCGATTTTACGTGGCCACAGTCCTCGCCCTTACTTTCGTCGCGATATAGGCAAATAATTTGTTCAGTCCGCATGAAGGCCTCCTAACTCATCAGTGCAACATCTCCGTGTACACAAAAGTCAAACAACCACAGAGGAAACAACGGCGAGGACTCGACAGCAAGAAACCACTGAAATGCTGGAGCAAAACAAAACCAACAGTTAGACTCCGTTGGACCCGATCAGAGACAGAGCATCAGGTACCAACCAACATAAGCCTTTACGCTGAACCGTCATAGAATCTGAGTAGAAGTAAAACAAAGATCAGGAATTGATACAATTAACTTACTCCACCCATAAAAGACACCAAAGGGAAAGAAATACAAACATTAAGCGACCAGACCATAATGGAAACCTAAACAAAGGAAGGCCATAAGGACAGTTACTTTCCCACAAAATGGCCATATGGCCATCCAAAATAAAAAGACACAAGTGATACACACAGTAAGCAACAAACAACAACATAAATAAATCGCCACAGAAGAGCCGCCTTGGAACGGTCAGTGGAAGATTTCCACCGGGGGGCTTAAATCGATTTTACGTGGCTACAATCCTCGCCCTTACTTCCGTCGCGATTTAGACAAATAATTTGTTCAGTCCGCATGAAGGCCTCCTAACTCATGAGGCCTGACTCACCGGTGTGCAATTAAAGAGGGAAGCAAATTTGTCAGTCGTGATTGGGTTAACTACCAAGCCCAGTTTGAACAAATAAAGTGATCATCCATAGTTTTTCATGAATAACATTTGCAGGATTCCAAAGAACCTGTCTGCATATCTTCGAGGGACCAGACAAATATTATTGCAATAAAATAAACATACATGGTCGTCATTCTTGCATTTCCTACGGCAAACTGTGACGAAAACGCTCCACAACTCCATATCACCTCTTCAGATGCGACCGTTAAACTAAAAGGGCAGGACGGCTAGTTCCAAACGTTGTTAAAACGATAACGTCTGTTCTGCAACACTTACAAGTGCTACGTTCACTGGGACAACGTTACATCGCTCTCACGTGTAACGTAAACAAAGCAGGGCCCTTTTTTGATATCCAAAGATCAAAACTCATGCTTCAACAGAATTTCAACATATATTTTGTTGCGTTTACAGGACTTCTGGCCAAGAATAGCTTCAAACAGCTATGTTCATTGGATTTTATTAAAAAACATATTCTTTCAGAGTCTGATTTAAAATACCAACCGGAAGCTAAATTTGCCTAACACTTTCCATAGATCACAAGCTATCGCCCTATCAGCACTCTCAGTGCTTTGATTATTACATGTGATCAAAAACGTTTAAGGGTGCCTTAAGACGCCTTTGTTACTAGCTTGATTCCTAACGTAGGCCATAAGCTTAAAGGAAAAAAGTCTTGTACAACCAAATTGGTTGTCCTAAAAGAAAGTCAGCATAGTTGAATATCAATTTAATGATAACTGGGAAAATGACCTTTCACTGATCTTCACTTCTATTTCTTATATCAAATGAAACAATTACCGAACGTTATTAAAGAGGACAAAACAATCATATTGTGCATCAAATGTACAAAATAGAAGAGAAGCTAATGATCAGGAATCGAAACAATTGTTACAAGCAGGCCATATAACTGTTTCATGGGATCATCGTACGAAAAGTAGATTCCAGAAAGACTTGAAGTTTTTAATTGAAGCATTGAAAGAAAGGCAATGACCAGGAATCGATACAATTACCTCACACACCAAAGGGCACACCGAAAAATTGAAGTGGTGGCAATGATCAGGAATCGACACAACCAACCCACAGCTCCCATCAGAGACACCAAAGGGAAAGAAACACAAACATGAAACAAGAGACCCTAATGGAAACATCAATAGCGGAGCTCCAAAAGGACAGTTACGTTCCCACAAAATGGCCAATAGGCTATCCAAAATAAAATATTATAAGCGACACGAACACCCAAAGACAAACTATAACAATAATAAACCACGACAGAAGAAACCTGCAATATGACCCATGGCAACACTGAAGAATAAGATAAATCTGTGAGCATCCAGGCTGTACAAAGACCCAGCAGACACTGAACATTGAATCAATGTTAAAATAACGGTGAGTCAAAGTTGTGTGCCTGTGACTGATTGATTAGAAAGACGTTACACAGCATAAATGGACGCGCTGGCCGTTCTGGTTCTTTTCTGGCCGCCCAGTTATTATTACATTTTTGTCGTGCCATGACCCAAAGAAACAGGACATGTCACATTGTGTAAATGTTAGCAACGCAGAACGAACCTTAATACAATATCCATTCCATAGAAATGGTCAATCGCGGAAACAAATACATTCTCATGTTGCAGAATACTTAATTCAGTGACCGTTGAAAACCATTAAGATCTTTTGGCGGTTTTATATAAACTGGTAACAATTGAGCTAAACTCAGTCATGAATTTCTGGAATTAACAATATAAATAGGGAATGACCAAAGTATTGATTAAGGCATAGGTCGAACTAAGGCCGCGTAGTGTAGAGGCCTATCAGTAGCACACAATAAATACATAAAGGATCTTGCATGAGTGTACATGTATTATTGAAGTTATTAAACGAGTTGAGGAAAATGGAAAAAATGCGAGGTTTGGCCGAGCATTTTATCCCTTTTCCTCAGCAAGTTTATTATAATAAATTCAATAATACATGGGCACGAATGCAAGATTCTATTTATCATATGTTATTTAAAACGCATGTATTCACTATTTATCATATGTTATTTAAACCGTATTATGTTCACCAGTTTTTACAAAAAGGCCAATATTATGCCATTAGTAAACGCGACGTCGTTAAGGACGTCGTACATGTAACTTAATCCAGTGACCGTTGAGAACCATTTAACATGTACATTTTACATGTATTAAGTTACATGTACGACGTCCTTGATGGGGCGTATCAAACTAATATGCATATTTAATCCACCAGTGGATTATCAAATTTATTACTTGGCGTCATTACATTCGCAGACGCGACGTCATATGATAAATGTATGTAGCTCATAGAAAATTATGTTTTCTTAGTCATTTCAAATTGTAAAAGAACATTAATGCACCTTTCATGTTTATTGCCGTTTTAGAATTGATCGATTCCTGATCATTGCCTTCACTTCTATTTAGTAACTGTCCTTTTGGCTTTCCGCTAGTGATGTTTCCATTAGGGTCTAGTTGTTTCAGGTTTGTGTTTCTTTCCCTTGGTGTCTCTGGTGGGAGCTGTGGGTTGTTGGTTAATTGTATCGGTTCCTGACCATTGCCTTCACTTCTTTTTTACCAGAACGAACTATCCTATACGTATATAGCAAGGTCACCATGTACTCCAGACAGAATCCTCGGAACGATACACAATATATTCAGGAGTCTATACTGATTAAGAATCACGAGAATATTCAGTTCTGGAATGGTTTCGCTATTGTATATGTTTTCAAAAATCGCTGGCAAGAAAGGTGAAAAAATTGTATATGACCTTTTGAAAATCTTATTTCTGATACCTCATGGGGATAAACGTTTTTTTGCGAAATTACCAAAACATCAATTTCAAGATGGCTGCCGCCTTGATTATGACACCCTGAATGATGAATTGACGATTTATTTAGCGGAAATACATGTATATATCAGGCTCCCAACTATCAAAGTTTATCCCTAATGGGTATTTGAAATAATATCATCATAAACTGATAGCCGAAAAAAACGCTGGCGCCGTATATTGCTCGCCGCACACTCTCTTAATATGTTCTCTTCGAGCTAACTGCTGAAGGGGCCCAGAAATATGTCCTCATATACCGCAAATGGCAGGTCAACTAGCATATAAGCACAAAACGCATCTCGAACGCTAGCGTTAGCAATACGATACTCGTAAGTTAAAGCACGCCGAACCGCAACTCAACCAATACCGTTTGGAGTCGCAGCAGCAACGATAATGATAGGTGGACGCATCGTGATCAGTACATCATCTATTTTAAATCGTGCAAAGAACGTTGAAAGAACGCTGTGAACTCGTTATTAATAAGTTATTCATACGTGAGAAGTTCGTATTTTGGTTTGACGAATGCTATCGTAGAGTAACGAACAATTGTCTTACACTGGGCGTACAATCCGTTTGAATTGCGTTCATTCATCGATCGAACCCGCTGCGTTTGGGCTGTTCATTGGCATACGTCGAAAAATTTTGTGCATGCACAAAAGTTTTGACGTACTGAGCGAACAACAACGAATTTAAGCGGATGAGCTTACGACCATCAGCGTATGCTAGAGAATGTCAAAATATATTCGTACGCTAGCAATTTATTACCCTGAGCCAATTCGTTAAAGTGTAAATGCGGGAGGGAGAGCGACTTGGCCTACTCCTGCCCTCGAATAAGACAAAGAGATCGCGATCTGCAACCTGCTGGCACTGATCCCTTCTATCATTTTAGGCCCAGTATTGAATTGGCGTCTAAACTGTAAATTACAAGTGCTCCTGTGCGATGGCCAAACATACATGGGTCCCGTCAAGCGATTTTGGTACTTATCGCCTATGCGAGCAGTGAAGGTTCAGGCGAGCCTGCGCATCCGCGCAGTCTCGCCAGAACCTTCGCTGCTCGCTCATACAAGCAGTGAATCAAGAGGAACCTTCATACAGAAAGCCATATCCCTGGCCCCTCTGAATGGCTGGGCATGCGCAGTTAAAATTTGTCATGACGGAATGCTCGAAGACACAAATTCGCTTGGCGGGGCTCACATAATTTGTATCCCGACCACTCCTTTGTATCCGCTGTCTCACTAGTTGGGCACTGAAAGCAGCAAGACTAGCTGGGCGCTGACTTGTCGCGATTCGTAGCCCTGGAGCATTTTTAACTACAACTGAGTTATCTCCATATTTAGTTGGAACCAATCGGTCGTAAAACTCTCGTATTGTTTAAAAACTAAACGAACTGAATGACTTGCGCACAACGTATGATCTTGATATGTGTGCTTTAGACCAGACTTTTATTACCGTCTCCAAACATGTAAACTGGAATGGCGTAGGTCTCATTAAGTCATGTAAATAACTATTTTCAAAGAATTTTAACTTATCAATAAGGATTTAGATACTAATAGGCTTACTGGCTTTCAATGTGATAAACGTGAACGTGCGTCAGATACATACCTTGTAGGTCTGATAAATCAAATGAGCATGGGCACAGCATTTTCTACAATTAACATGTACGCACAGCGAAGAATCAGATCAGCCTGCGCATCCATATAGTCTAACCAGAGGCTTCTCTTGCTGCATGAAGGAGCATTGGGCCCTTTGCTATCCATAGAGCGCGCAACGAAGACTCTGATCAGACTGCGCGGATGCGCAGGCTGATCTGAGTCTTCGTTGGGCGCACATGTCTTATTATAGGTTTTGTCATGCGCTGGCTCATTAATACTATCTGTTGCAACACGATATGTTGTAATACATAAAGACACTGTCTTTGATACTGGGTTTTAGCTTGTGCTTTCATCAGTGTAGACTAAATAGCACGCCACCTCAGCTCGCACATGCCAAATAAAATCTTCCATGCCAACATTATTCTTATTTATATATGTATTATCAGTTTTATTATTGGCGACCAGAGCACATGAGCACCTAATCAGGCTGTTTGCCAACACCCATTTAACATCACGTGAACAAGTCCGTGAATTAGAGATATAGAGCAAACTTTATTTGTTTGGTTTGATTTGAGGTTTAATGTCCCCGTCAACACTGTAAAGGTCATTTTTGAGGTTTTGCTTCCAATTGTTTGGGACTTTTACCCGACAATGAGATAAAATGACATCTCCAGCCCTGAGACCTAATGAAACCAATAGGGTTTATAAGTATGGACGGTCCGACTCTCGCACCGCTTTGTCTGGACAGGCTTAGATCTTCTAAGCGGTTTACCAGTACTCATGTGCGGGTCTGTTTCAGCTCTGCGTGGAAGCCCATCTATTTCTTCAAGCCCCGATTGCTGGGGGCTGAAAGAGAAAACTTTATATAAAGAAAACTGGGATTTACGGGGGTATACATTAATTTTCTTATTTCTCCTCCAATACATAGGTTTTGGGTACTCGTTAGAACCGCCTCAATGAAGTATAAATAAGAAAAATATCACAGATTTTCATCTGCCATTTTGGACATGCGAGAAAATGCACTATGTCGCACGGGCGTGTACGGAACCCGGGAAGGGACATGATTTTTTATTTTTATTATGTTGTTCGAACAAGATAATATCATGAGCGGACAAGATATTATCTTGTTTGGACAAGATAGTATCTTGTGCGGACAAGATATTATCTTGTGCGGACAAGATATTATCTTGTTTGCACAAGATAGTGTCTTGTGCGGACAACATAATATCTTGTTCGCACAACATATTAGCTTGTGCGTACAAGATATTATCTTGCCCCGTACAAGATAGATCTTGTGCGGACAAGATAATAGCTTGTCCGCACAAGATATTATCTTGTTCGCACAACTTAATATCTCCGCACAAGATAATTTGTTGTGCGAACAAGATAATATCTTGTCCGAACAAGATAATATCTTGTTCGCACAACTTCCCAAGCTCTATGTTGTGCAAACAGGATAATATATTGTGCGATCAAGATAATATCTTGTCAGCGCAAAATATTAAGTTGTGCAAACAAGATATTATCTTGTACGCACAAGAAAATATGTTGTCCGCACAACATAAATTATGATGTCCGCACAAGATAATATCTTGTCCGCACAACATATTAAAAATAAATTAGTTCCCTTCCCGGGTTCCGTAGGTGTGTAATGCATTGATGCTGGTGATAGATGTATTACCAAACTTATATGGACTGCGTTCCTCTTAACCCTTGACCTGCTGAATATTTAAATATGCCACGCCCACAACTGATTATCTACCAAGATTTCTTAATGCAAATAATTGCAAGAAAGTCTTAAACTGAATGACAAACAATGAAGGTCCAGATCAGATGGCTTACCGAAGCCATCTGATCTGGATCTACATTGTCTGAAAGATGCGACATATCCGGGCTCAACAGGACAAGGGTTAACCCACATTAAATCATCATTTTATTAAAAAAGTCCCATTTTACGAACTTTGAACTACATGTAGTAAGAAAAGGTCACTCAGGTAAGGCCACAATCAAAGAACGCAGCCATCTCAAGTGACCTAAAGAAAGTTAGCGACATGGAGGCACACACAAAAACATCAGACGAAACATGACCAATGGAACAAAAAGACACTGCAAAAGAACGACTGCCTTGGGACGGTCAGTAGTAAAAATATAGGGGTCTTCAACTCTGAAGTTTATGAAATGTCAACCTTCTCCCTCAATTCCAGTGCAGTATAGATTAGTACAAACACGAATCAGGGTTGAGGACACTACAAAAATCTGACGTCAGAGCAGAAGAAAACCATCAGTTAGATCACGGAGGTTCAAACCCAGGAAATATCAGGCGATACCCCTATTGAATTTAAAATATTTAGGAAGAGGCCGTCAAAGAGGCCGAAGTCCCGCCCACCGCCGTGCAAAATACTTCTGTAGAGAAAAGTCATCTTTGCATCGGCGAGCAGTATTTTTACTTTCCTTGTCCATATTAACTTGCTTTGGTTACTTTTTAGTGCCGGTAAAAAAGACTGATGTCAACTTGCACTGAAACTATCAGAAGGCAGCAAATACCCAACAATCACTTTGCTGAACTGTAAGCATAAATTTTCGGAGACATGCATAGGCACTGATACGAGGACTGTTCAAATATGAATGCAACTAAGCACATAAAAATGATTCCGTGATAGATTTCGATGAAAAATTTATTTTGTCCCCTCAAACTATTCCCCTTCAACAGTTATACAAACTTTCAGTCTTCTGATCCAATCATTGAATGCATTTTGGTAGTCATTTCGAGGTATACTATGAAGGCACTGGAATATTGCAGAACTGAGGTGTTTGCGCTGTACAATTTTTCGACCAGAAAGGTATTTTTTCAGCCGCGGGAACAATAAAAAGTCACACGAGGCAAGGTCAGGGGAATACGGGGGGTGAGGGAGTTCAACAACCTTTTCCTGCTTCAGATAGTCTTGCACAATGAACGCCTTGTGCGATGACGCATTGTCATGTAGCAATCTGACATTGGCCAAACCAGTTGCGGGTCTTCGTTCTTTGAAATATTTCTTCAATTTTCGAAGAACTTTATTCTTGTAAAACTTCGCATTTACAGATTTGCCTTTAGGCACAGCAACCTGAATAGCAGGGCCCTGATTTGAAAAGAATATGGCATACATTACCTTCTTGACGCTCATGGTCCATGGTCTTTTGCAATACTTTGTTGTCCATATTTTGTTCTGAATCTTTCGTTTTGGCTCTAAAAAGTGAACACACGGCATTAGCGAAAGACCGTGCATTGTAATTTGGAAACTTTTTAAGTAACTTCTTGACGCACTGAACGCGTGTCTTTTTCTGCTCATCTGTCAACAGATGGGGAATCCATCTAGCACAGATCTTTCTCATTTTCAAATCCCGTTTCAGAATTGTATGAGCTGCTCCTAATGAGATGCCAACCATACTAGCTATTTGCCTAGTGGTGTATCGTGCATCGGTAGCAACTATTTCTTTCACTCTAGCAACCATCTTGGCAGATGTTGCTCTTTTCGGCCGACGATCATGTAGTGCATCTTCTGTTGAGCCTAACCCACAGCTGAATTTCTTACACCAACGAAAAACTGTCGGAAAAGACATTTCATTATGCCCAAAAACCGAACATATTTCATCAAAAATGTCTTTGCACCGTATACCAAGAATACAACGATTCTTAATATAGGACCGTATTTCAACGGCGTACTCTGACCTTCTTCCAACCATGTTTTGTATAAGTATACAAGAGTAGACAGTGTTTATCGAACGATATACATGGCTAAAGTGGACGGATTTTAATAGGTTTGGTATCAATGTATAGGTAAAATGTTTTTCTACGCTGTGATATTTATTTCCAGGTGATTTTCGCATTAGTGCATGAGAAAACGTTCTACTTGCATTCATATTTGAACAGTCCTCGTATCACTCTCATGACGATAACACAACCGTTTGACATTGTACACACTTGCATATCTCCGAAATGCCACTTAAAATGGATAAAATAAAAAGCTAAAAGGTTGCCTTTGGAAACAAAGAACACATAAAAGCACGAAACTCGGAGACTGGGTTTTATTGAGTCTCTTCGTATATAGCAATGTAGTTTGCAAGGCTGCATACGCCCCTAGCGCCGGCTTGAGCGGTATTCGATTCTCAATGTAACCAGGATGTGCTCAATGATCCGAAAGGAAAAGAAAATATAATCTGCACTATGATGAAGCATGGGAAGACTTTTTTACAGCCGCCACACGACACTTAACACCCTTTTGTAGAACATATTTATCGTCACTACAGCTTGTGTTAAGGGAATGTGTGGCGGCCTTAAAAAGTCTCCCTGCCCTCGAACATAGTGTAGTTAATATTTTCTTGTCATTTGGGATAATTGATTGTTGGAAGCTTGAAAATATTTGAGGGTCAATGATGAGCTAGTCTGGCCCAGAAAACTGTACACTTCATACTTTTATGTTCTGTGGTGTATTCTTTGCTTCCAAAGGATAACCCTTTTATAGAACATATTTCCGATGAAAAGTGTGATATTTTCTCATTAATACTCCAAACAAAGGTTGCTGGTGCTCGTTAGCCTCATTGAGGCGGTTCTAACGAGTTCCCACAACCTATATCTGGGAGCACAAATAAGCAAAATAATGTATAGACCCTGTAAATCCCAGTTTTCCCTAAATCAGCTGATGATTAGATGGGTGTTAATTAAGGCCGACACGATTAATCGTATAATCGATTAATCGATCGATAAATTCCACAGAAATGATTATCATTTCGGATTTGATGATAATCGATTACTTGTTAGGTACAATTTACTACCCAAAGTTATGCCTAAAATAGCTGGATGAGTGGCAAACAGTGCAGACCCCGATGCGTCTCATCTGGGTCTACACTGTTTGCTCAGGCATGTCTGTTCAAATATAAATATGATAAAGTGCAACATATGGTAAGAGTCATGCTCAGATAGAAAGCCAGACAGGTAAAATTATGACAAAAACCTTAGCGATTACTAATCGATTATCGATCGCAATGACAGGACTGATAATCGATTATCTTTTCACTACGATTAGCCAGCGCTAGGGTTAATTTCACGGACCTGTTGTCATGATGTCCTATTACGCTAAAATACCCGTCTGTCAAGCATGTATACAAACTACAATTTAGGGTCCAGTTGTTCAAAGCATTATTGGCTTAACGAGCTCGTTAACCCTTATCTTGCTGAATATTCATTTAAACCACACCCCTTTTTGTCTATCAACCAATCAAAATACTTGATGTAATTTATTGCTACAAATTCATAAACTGAATGCCAAACAGTGTAGATCCTGATCAGATGGCTTCTTCAGAAGCCATCTGATCTGGATCTACACTGTTTGCAAAGATAGGGGTTGTCGTGAACAGCAAGATAAGGGTTAATGGTCAAAATTTTAACTGTTTTAGCAAATATATACAATATTCTAAATAATGGTATCTTTGAAAGAAAATGTGAGCAGCCTTTGCATTTGCAAAGTTTGTGAGTGAGTTTTTTTAGTTTTACGTCTCAACAACAGATAGGTCGTACGGAGTCGGGACGACGGTTTAAAGACTCATCCGAAAGACTGGAGAAGCCCGGGATCGATCCTGCGATCCCTGGTCTACAAGGTTTGCATTTGCAAAAAAATGGTCACCTTTGTTTTCCGCAAAAATGTAACTCTATTTGTATTTGGCATATCAAACGATCAATGTTAATCAACTAGCGGCATAAGTAGTTTTGAACACCGATTGGTACCAAAGAAGCCATTGATCAGACAAGACAAACGTGACAATGAACAACGAAGTTGAAATTGAGTTTGGCACAAGGAACTGCTTGGCATAAATAGGTAAAGTGGATCTTGCACTTTATTATTATTTAGCATTCCTCATGTTTCTTTTTTTTTTTTTTTTTTCATTTCAGCTTACGTCCGGAGAGATATGCCTATAATATGCGTCCAGCAAAGACTCCGTACTGTCTAAGTCAAGCTATGGTATCCACAAGTCCAAGACTTTCTTATGCGGACAGAGAAGGCATTAAACAAATGCACTATATTGTTACAATTTAAGAATATTCATTTTTTTATATATCAAATGTACGTAAAGCCCGATGATCCGCTTCATTTAAATAGATGCGTGTCCAGTGTGATAGGTAGGAAAAATTCGTAACCAAATAACAGAAACAGCCATGCATGTTTGGGCCATTGCTACATGCAGCCTGTGGTCATAGCCATCTTCGTTTTGACTTTTATTATGGATGTGTTTGATCACCCTCGAACATAAAAAACAAATGGTGTGGGTATTCATTACAGCTCCTCACTGAAGTGGTTCTTATGGATACCCACAACATAGGTGTTTGCTGATGTGGTTTCGATGAATTCCCACAACATAGGTGCTTACTGAAGTGTTTTCGATGAATACCCACAACATAGATTTTTTATGGACAAGTGCAAATAATTATTCTTCGATTCATCACGTGAACAAGTCCGTGAAATGAACATCCCCTAAACCTCACTTTATATAGAGAAAACTGGGGTTTACTGGGGCAAACATTATTTTTCTTATGTCTGCTCCAATACATAGGTTGTGGGTACTCGTTAGAACCGCCTCATCGAGGCGGTTCTAACTAGCACCCACAACCTATATTTGCAGTTAATATAAGGAAAATATAACGGATTTTCTTCAGAAAAGTAGCTATTTTGGGAATGTGTAAAAATGCTCTATGTTTCACGGGTGTGTCATCGTAATGTACCACAAAATACCAACCGTATTAGTTTTTGTAAATTCCCTGTTTATATTGCGTATGTCTCATTTATAACTCACTGCAACATCGCCCGGGTATTGCGTTCATCCCTTCAGTAGAGGGGCCCATAAACACAAAGACAATAAGCAGACCTTTGTCGCATGTTTGATTGATGACTTTAAACAAGAAGCTTCGGATTCTGATAAATTCACGAGGTTCACAATAGGCCGATTTGTTGTCAGACATCTATCAAGTTTAACAAGTCCCACTGGACACACCAACGTCAAAACAACTTCCTTATAATGCTTATGTTTGTATCAATGTTATATATTAAACCCTTTCGGCACCATAAAAGTAACTTCAGAAAATACCGACTTTAATCAACGCAGTTGTCCTAGAAGCATTGTACTCGCCATGGTTTACTTGGTTTGTTTGTAATGGAGTTTAACGGCACAGTCAACACTAGTTTAGGTCAATTTTGAGCCGGTCAGTTTACCTATCCACACTTGTCCTGTGCAGGCTTATACGTAAGCGATTAAGCAGTTCAGTGCACATTCTTTCGCCAGAAACTGACAACTGCCTCTCTTGAATCACCAGAAGGGAGAGAATGACCCTAGAAGAGATTTCATGATCAATCTCCACGACAGAATGTTGCCGACCCCGGCAGGAATCGAACCCGCGTCTTCCTGATCACCAGTCAGACGCACATCCGACTGAGCTACCGAGGCCGGCGCCATGTTTTACTACGCAGTTACATGGATAATAAACCAAACACTGTTCAAAAGTGGTCTTTTAGACCAACTTTGAAAGTCCCAATGGTGGTCTCTTAACACGAGACACTAGATGTAGAAAACAAAAAGAAAGAATAACTGAAACCTTCTCAATAGGTTTTTAACAGCAGATTAACTGGGTAACTTAGGTGTGTTTTTTTTTTATTATTCCGTCAACACAGTATAGGTCATTTTGGAGACATTGCTTCCAATTCTGTGGGACATCTACCCGACATTGAGATGAAATGACATCTCAAGTCCTGCCGCCCAGTGAAACCAATAGGGTTTATAAGCATGGACTCGCAACTCATTGCCTGGGCAGGCTAAGATCCTCTAAACGGTTTATCAGTATTCGTGTGCGGGTCAGTTTCAGCTCTGCGTGGAAGCATCATGCAGCCGATCTATTTCTTCAAGCCCCGATGGGCGGGGGTTAGTAACTTAGGTGGTATTTATAGCGGAAATGTACTGTATACAGACGTTTCAATGCAAATTCGGTTAACTAGTTCGTGAATTGAACACCCCTCTAAGCCCGATTTTATATAGAAAAAATGTGTTTATGGGGTATTTAGATTTTGACTTATTTTGGTTCAAAATCAGAGATTGTGAGTACTCGTTAGAACCGCCTCATTGAGGCGGTTCTATCGAGCACCGATAATCTATGTTCGTTCCAAATAAAAGAAAACTATCATATTCATGTATTTTTATCTGAAAAAAAAAATGTTAGTTGCACTGATGAAGAGGGCGCCATATTTGGGCACCAGGGTGAGTTATCGTAACATCACGTGATCAAGTCCGTGAAATGAATATCCCCCTAAACCCCACTTTATATAGAGAAAACTGGGGTTTACGGGGGTATACAATATTTTTCTTATTTCTGCTCCAAGACATAGGTTGTGTGTACTCGTTGGAATCGCCTCAATGAGGCGGTTCTAACGAAAATGACAACCTATGTTTGTCGTATAAATAAGAAACATATCACGGACTTTTTATCAGACGAATAGCCATATTGGAGATGTGAACAAAAATGCACTATGTCGCGCAGGCGTGTTATCGTAATCATGAACATAAATCAAGTGGTGCACGCCCCCGCCCATCGGGGCTTGAAGAAATAGATGGGCTGCATGATGCTTCCACGCAGAGCTGAAACCGACCACAAACAAGTACTGGTAAACTGCTTAGAGGATCTAAGCCTGCCCAGGCAAAGCGGTGCGAGCCGGCCTGTCCATGCTTATAAACCCTATTGGTTTCATTAGACGGCAGGGCTTGAGATATCATTTCATCTCAATGTCGGGTAAAAGCCCACACAATTGGAAGCAACATCTCCAAAATGACCTATACAGTGTTGACGGGGACGTTACAAACAAACAAATCAAGTGGTGCAGAAGTTCTTTACAAGCTGTCCGACCTTCGAAATTATAGTCCATCCGTGATAGATACATGTACATAAAACTAATTTCCATGAATTAAAATGACATTTTTAAAATAAACAAACAATATAATCTTAACAAGTCCGTGTAATGAATACATCTCTAATCCCACTTTATATTGAGAACAGTGATGTTTATGTGTTTTTTTTTTATTGTTTTCCTTTTTGTGCATAAACATAGATTGTGGGTACCCGTTGTACCCGTTAGAACGACCTCATTTTATTTGTACTAGAGATAACTCGTGTGAGACGCCAAGTTCTGCAACGGAAGGTCAGGTGGTTTTTCTCCGGGTACTCCGGTTTTCGCCCACCTCTGATTAACGATCTGCTCGATATGAGTGAAATAATCTTGAAAGGGCCGTAAAACCAAAACCAAAAAAAAAAAAAAAAAAAACCAAAAAAAAAAAAAAAAAACTAGAGATAACTAGAGATAGATTGTTTATAACATCCTGAAGAAGCCTTGAAGGCGAAACGTTGCTGTCAATACGTGATTTATATTATTTCATGTTGGTGTTGATTTACTGTTCAAAATTATTAACTAGAGATGATAAAATATAAAACAAAACCATCGGAAAACTACGGAACCCGTGAAGGGACATGATTTTTTACTTTTATTATGTTGTGCGAACAAGATAATATCTTGAGCGGACAAGATATTATCTTGTTCGGACAAGATATTATCTTGTGCGGACAAGATATTATCTTGTGCGGACAACATATGATCTTGTTCGCACAACATAATATCTTGTGCGCACAAGATATTATCTTGTTCGCACAACATATTATCTTGTTTGCACAACATAGATCTTGGGAAGTTGTGCGGACAAGATATTATCTTGTGGGGACAAGATTTTATCTTGGTCGGACAAGATAATATCTTGTGCGGACAAGATAATATCTTGTGCGGACAAGATAATATCTTGTGCGCACAAGATCTATGTTGTGCAGACAAGATATTATCTTGTACGGACAAGATAATATCTTGTTCGCACAACTTAATATCTTGTGCGGACAAGATAATATGTTGTCCGCACAAGATAATATCTTGTGCGGACAAGATATTATGTTGTGCGGACAAGATAATATGTTGTCCGCACAAGATAATATCTTGTCCGCACAAGATAATATGTTGTCCGCACAAGATAATATCTTGTCCGCACAAGATATTATCTTGTGCGCACAACTTATAAAATAAAAATAAAAAATCATGTCCCTTCCCGGGTTCCGTAGAAAACTGGTAGTTCTAGAGATGAGAAAGGTGCCGTTTTAGCACACGTGTTTGTTGCCGTGCTGAACATAAAATCAAGTGGCACAGGAGGTGTACATAAGCTGTACGACATTCGTAAAGAAGCACTAAATGGGCCCCGTCAAGCGATTTTGGTACTTATGGCCTATGCGAGCAGCGAAGGTTCAGGCGAGCCTGCGCATCCGCGCAGTCTCGCCAGAACCTTCGCTGCTCGCTCATACAAGCAGTGAATCAAGAGGAACCTTCAGACAGAAAGCCATATCCCTGGCCCCTCTGAATGGCTGGGCATGCGCAGTTAAAATTTGTCATGACGGAATGCTCGAAGACACAAATTCGCTTGGCGAGGCTCAATTATCCATCTATTTAGGATAATATATGTGTTGTTTTTTTCGAATTGTATGTTGAAAATTTATGTTATGTGCACTCATTTGAATAGTCTCAATGAGGCGATTATAATGGGTTATGTAATGGAGCATGATAGCTCAGTGGTTAGTGAACTTGCCTTTGATGGTAGCGGTCCCGGGTTCGATCCCCGGCAGCAACGATAAAAGTTCGGTGTCCGAACACGCTCTATTGACATCATTTGCAGGGATGAATGTTATAAAGTGCACCGTCCTTCAGATCGAGGCGTTTACTGGAGGCCCCCTGTGCAGGAAGAGTCATGCCCTGTGCGGGTTAAAGACCCCTGCAATAATTACATGATTCAGCCCCCGCCATCGGGGCTTGAAGAAATAGATGAGCTGCGTGATGCTTCCACGCAGGGCTTAAACCGACCCGCACATGAGTACTGGTAAACCGCTTAGAGGATCTAAGCCTGCCCAGGCAAAGCGGTGCGAGTCGGCACGTCCATGCTTATAAACCATATTGGTTTCATTTGGCGACAGGGCTTGAGATGTCATTTCATCTCAATGTCGGGTAAAAGTCCCACAAAATTGGAAGCAACGTCTCCAAAATGACCTTTACAGTGTTGACAAAGACGTTAAACCTCAAATCAAACCAACAAACAATTGCATGATTACTGTGTAGGCCCTGGTGTGTATGTAATTTACACCTGCGAGTAATGGTCAGATGTGACCGATCGCAAATTCTAACACAGAGCGCCTATATAGGCAAAGGAAAATAACTGTTTTTATTCTGCAACAAATCACAGCTCGGAAGAGCGTGACGAGTGACGTCATTAAAATTCCCAATTTATGACGTCACTAGTCGATTTCCTTGACGTTAGACGGTGTAACGTCATTTTCTCGCATCGAAAACGTAAGAAAAGGATATAAATGCATGTGTTTCAGTCGATAATTTTAGCGGGATTTCTTATAACAATGGCGAAAGGTTGTGAGATTTTGAAGTAAACAACAACATTATTGCCGATTTTCAGCGTGTTAGAATCGAAATAGATCAGCTCTTGTCTGTGATTTGTTGAGTAATAAATCACAGTTTGTCGGTCAGTTGTAAGTAGACAAATCACGCGCGCTACGCGCTCGTGATTTGTCTACTTTACAACTGACCTCCAAACTGTGATTTATTACTCAACAAATCACAGCTAGAGCTGATCTATTTCTTAATTTAAGTAGAAAGAAAGAAAGAGTACGCACGACATAGAAGATTTTTTTTTTGGTTTTGGTTTTACGGCCCTTTCAAGATTATTTCACTCATATCGAGCCGATCGTTAATCAGAGGTGGGTGAAAACCGGAGTACCCAGAGAAAAACCACCTGACCTTCCGTTGCAGAACTTGGCGTCTCACATATGACCCGAGCGAGGCTCGAACCACAGCGGTGAGAGACCTAATGATCAAGAGTGAGCGCTCGTAACCACTAGGCCACGGAGGCCCGACATAGAAGATTACAAAGGATCCATTTTATGGTTACATGTATGCCTTATGATCTGGCACTGTAATCAACCTCAGTATAGCCCCCGCCCAAAGGGGCTTGAAGAAATAAATGGGCTGCATGATGCTTCCACGCAGAGCTGAATCCGGCCCGCACACTAGTACTGGTAAACCGCTTAGAGGATCTAAGCCTGTCCAGGAACCGCGGTGCTAGCATGGAAGCATAGATCCTTCCATGCTAATAAACTCTATTGGTTTCATTGGGCGACAGGGCTTGAGATGTCATTTCATCTCAATGTCGGGTAAAAGTCCCACAAAATTGGAAGCAACGTCTCCAAAATGACCTTTACAGTGTTGACGGGGACGTTAAACCTCAAATCAAACAAACAAACAAATCAACCTCAGTAATTCGAACTGCCCATTGTCTCGATTACATTTCCTGGTCCCCATTACCATAACACATCCGTGCGAATTAGTGCATTTATCACATTATCACATCTCCAAAAAGGCTACTTTTCTGAGGGAAAACAATGATTTACAGTAGAACTTCGATGGCTCGAACACCGATGACTCGTTTACCAGGGATGTGTCGAACCCATTCTTGAGCCCCTAGCGAATCCTCTACATAAGTAATTGAGGGGGGGGGGGGGGGGGGGTAATTAAGGAGATTTGAGTCTTTTATCTTGCAAATGTATGCTGTGTGTACTTATTAGAATCGCCTCGATGAGGCGATTCTAATGAGTACACACAGCATACATTTTCATTATAGAACACCGAAAAGATGTCTAAAAGTATCTCGTTATGCCTCCTGACAGTAACCTCAGTGGCTCGAACTACCCCTGTCTCGAACAGATTTTCATGGTCCCAAAGGTGTTCGAGCCATTGAAGTTCGACTGTATTTCTTATTCATACTTAAAACATAGGATGTGTGTGCTCGTCAGAACCGCGGTTCTAACGAGTACCCACAAACCACAACCTATGTCTTGGAGCAGAAATAAGAAAAATAGTTTCTACCTCCCGGAAACCCCAGTTTTCTCTACATAAAATTGGATTTAGGTTGTGTGTGTGTGGGGGGGGGGTCATTTCACGGCCTTGTTACCGGGAGGCAACGTTGTTCGAGTTATTGAAGTTTGACTGAAACTATGTTTTTTTCCTTTCTTTGCTTTAAATTGAGGATCTTACATGACTGTTCATGTATTATTGAATTTATTAAACGAGTTGAGGAAAAGGGGTAAACTGCGAGGCTTTGCCGAGCATTTTATCGCTTCTCCTCGAAGAGTTTAATCAATTCTATAATACATGAGCTAGAATGCAAAATTCTATTTATCATGTGATTTAAAACGCATGTTTACACAAATGTCAATCTTCCGCCATCAATAAACGCGACCGTTCATTCAGGCCGTCGTACGTGTAACGTAAGCTGACGTATCTAACTAATTTGCATATTTTAATCCACAAGTGGTTTACGGAATTTATTACATTGCGTTTTAACACTCTCAGACGCGACGTCATATGATAAACACAGAATATGGTGCTCATTGACCCGCCGCGTTTAGACGGTTCTTTGGTTGTTTGTTTATTTGATTTGAGGTTTAACATTTTTTTTTTTTTGATTTGGGTTTTACGGCCCTTTCAAGATTATTTCACTCATATCGAGCCGATCGTTAATCAGAGGTGGGCGAAAACCGGAGTACCCGGAGAAAAACCACCTGACCTTCCGTTGCAGAACTTGGCGTCTCACACGTGGCCCGAGCGAGGCTCGAACCTACGGCGGTGAGCGACCTAATGACTAAGAGTCAGCGCTCTTATCCACTAGGCCACGGAGGCCCGTGTCTGAGGTTTAACATTCCCTTCAACATTGTTTAGGTGATTTTTGGAACGTTGCGTCCATTTGTTTTGGGACTTTTACCCGACATTGAGATGAAATGACATCTCAAGCCCTGTCGACCAATGAAACCAATAGGGTTTATAAGCATGGACGGTCCGACTCGCACCGATTTGCCTGGACAGGCTTAGATCCTCTACGTAGTTCACCAGTACACGTGTGCGGCCGCTTTAGCTCTGCGTGGAAGCATCATGCAACCCATCTATTTCTTCAAGCCCCGATGGGCGGGGGCCGTTAGACGGTTCTAACGAGAACTCACGACAAAGAAAATAATGTATAACAATGCAATCGCCAGTTGTTCCAATATATCAATGTTACAGCACGAGACGTTATCGTTACACGGATACATGTAGCTTATTGTTGATCGTTTACATCACGTCTCCATGCATTGTAAATTCTAATTTATGCACGGAAGTTTTCAGCCGAATTCTTAAGTTATTTATTCAAGGTCTGAGTAATATTGTTAAGGCAGCTCTAACGAGCTCTCACAACCTATGTTTGAAGCACTTTTAAGGAAAATGTCACCAATTTTCATTACGAAAACACGCCTATACAAATACATAGTATTTTTTGCACCGAAAAAAATGAAGATTTTATGATTAAGATTAAGATTAAACATATTTTTTATTGCCTTGTTAGATATGAAGATTTTATGATGAAAAATTGTGATAGTTTTCTTATTTCTGCTCAAAATATTGATTGTGGGTACGCGTTAGAACCGCCTCATCGAGGCGGTTCTAACGAGTACCCACAATCTATATTTTAGAGCAAAAATAAGAAAAAAAAGTTTACCCCTGTAAATCCGAGTTTTACTATATAAAAGTGGGGTTCAAAATTATATAGGCGTGTTTCCGTGATGTCATAATGGAAATATGAAAGTTTGCATTATTTAACCTCATCTTGAGCTAAAGACCCGTTTCGTTGAAACTGTAGTTATGATGAGTTTATATCCACGGTCGGTATTATCATTTTGTTTGTGTTGAGGTTTTACGTCCCCGTCAACACTATTTAGGTCATTTAGGAGACGTTAAAACTGCGAGTGTTTAAGGAGCGATCCGATTTGCACCACTTTTCCTGGGCTTGGCAGGTTTAGTCCTAAGCCGTTTGTCAATACTAAAGTTCTTTCGGTTTCAGCTCTGCGCGGAAGCACAAAGCAGCCCAAGCTTTTTTTTCTCAAAGCCCTGATGGCATAATGGGTATTAATAGGAGTGACGGTATTGCATTGTAGTTAAGGGGATAGGTGAAGTCCCCCAGAATTTTACTGCTGACCGTCCCAAGGTGACTGTTCCGTTTGAGCCACCTTAGCGTTGTTGGTGGCCGTATTATTGCGCGCGGGTGCGTTTATGCTTTTGAGTGCGTGCGCGTGTGTGTGGGTGTTTGAGTTTGCCTTTATGTATTTTATAGGCGTACATTGTCTTTGTTGTTTTTGATTGTCAGTTTTTGCTAAGCAGCCAGTTTAACTATTTATATCTAATTACCATTACGATAACACACCCGTGCGACAAAGTGCATTTTTTCCCATCTCCAAACTGGCTACTTTTCTGATGAAAATCCTTGATATCTTTCTTATTTATACTGCAAACAAAGGCCGTGGGTGCTCGTTAGAACCGCCTCAATGAGGCGGTTCTTACGAGTACCCACAACCTATGTATTGGAGCAGAAATAAGAAAAATAATGTTTACCCCCGTAAACCCGAGTTTTCTCTGTATAAAGTGGGGTTTATGGGGGTCTTCATTTCACGGACTTGGTCACGTGATGATTGTAAATATGAACATTTAACATTTAACGAACTGTATTTTATACATGTAAGCGATTGCTTGAAAGTAAACAACATCATTACCATCACCACCACAACCCCCCCCCCACTATCACAATAATAATAATAATAATAATAATAATAATGATAATAATAAAATAGTATAATGAAATTGAAATAGTGTACAAAAATTTGCTTGTAGGCCCTATAATACTTTGTTCTGTTTTCAAACATAGATTGGTACTCGTTTGAAGTAGGTAGTTGTGCCATATTCGATGTTTCTAGAGAAAATAAGAAAAAATATGATTTGAAAATGCCTTTCGTTTCAAGATCTGTAGATATATATTCCATAGGGAAATAAAAAGTAGACCGTTCTATATTTTTTCTGTAGATATTAAATAGAATAAACACATACGTAACACCAACATAGACTTACCTTTTGCTATAATTTGGCCGTCATTCAGTTTTTCATCAAAAGATCAGTAGAATTCATTTTGTTTATTCCTGTTCCGTAATTAGTTGCATGTCACCTGTTATCTTCAATTTCAGTACAATGAATATTTATAATTTATTGCCGCCTACATCCGGGTAACGCGTATAGCAGCAGCACGTGGTCTCTGACGTCACCAATAATGAACAATTAAGACGTACCCGTTCAATGGTATATGGTGCCAAAGTTTTCTCAAAGTCGTAGGTCTACGTCGATTTGATCATCATCTGAAAGTTGAAATGTAAATGTCACCGGATGATCGATTGCACAGACTATATACTCACATTATTGTTCATTTGTTTATTTAATTATTTCAACATGTCCACGCAGACAATGTTTCATGCCTGATAGGCAATCGCATTTCGATACAACGAAGTTTGCTTCATTATGGTAGATTTATTTGCAGGGCGGAATTATAGTAAAATGAAATTATATCACGTTAACATGGGTATGCATGGTTAAATGTATGCCCCGTAAAACTTGAATAGAACAATGGTGAAAAATGGACTTTTTGGAGAAAAAGAAGTTGTTTAAACGCAAGCTAAACGGTTTACTACTTTTCAAATACTATCATAATATTTTTTTTTTATGTTAATAGTCGTCCATAACACTAAGACGTAGACTTTTATTATTTTTTTTTAGCGTAATGAATTCGTTAGTGTTCGTTACGTTAAAACTGTTTTATTAAAGAATGTAAGTACAGTAGAACTTCGATGGCTCGAACACCGATGGCTCGTTCACCATGGATGTGTCGAACCCATTCTTGAGCCCCTAGCGAAATCCGCTACATAAGAAATAGTGGGGGATAATTAAGGAGATTTTAGTCTTTCATCTTGCAAATGTATGCTGTGTGTACTCATTAGAATCGCCTCGATGAGGCGATTCTAATGAGTACACACAGCATGCATTTTCAATACAGAACACCGAAAAGCTGTCTAAAAGTATCTCGTTATGCCTCCTGGCAGTAACCTCAGTGGCTCGAACTACCCCTGCCTCGAACAGATTTTCGAGGTCCCAAAGGTGTTCGAGCCATTGAAGTTCGACTGTAGTTTTTGTAATGGCAAACGCTTATCTTATTGTTTTTGCAGCGAAAAGTATTAGCATACGTGCCATATTTAAGAAATAATCTCCACGTACCGATTGTTATCGTGATTAACACACGGTGTTGGAGGGCAGATTGCGAAATATTAATTCACGACGCCGTGTGTTAATCACGATAACACACCGGGTGCGTGGAAATTATTTCGATTCTAACATGATGCTAAACTGAAATACAGTAGTAAAAAAGCGTTATCTTGGGGACTATTTTGCAGCGGATGTCGACAGAAGGAAATGTTTACATGCAACGTCACGATGACGCAAAATTGCACGCACCACGTTGACGACGTGAATTATCGCATATTTGCAAACGCTGACGTTTCCACTGGGTTCAATGGGAAAAACGTTAACGTCATGTTAGAATAACCGATCAACGTTTTAATGATCTACTAACTAACGACATTGTTAGCTAAGAATAAGTGGTCCTAGGTAATTCTTTATAGAGGTTCTTACATGTAGACTTTCGGATGAGTCTTTAAACCGAGGTCCCGTCTCCGTATGACCTCAGCTGTTAGTGGGACGTAAAACCGAAACACACACACATAGAGGTTCTTACATGAATGTTCATGTATTATTCAATACGATAACTCAGCTGTGCGATATAGTGCAATTTTCACATTTCCAAAATGGCTGCTTTTCTTATGAAAATCCGTGATATTTTTCTTATAAATGCTCACAACATAGGTTGAGGATGCTCATTTGAACGAGTATCCACAACCTATGTCATGGAACAGAAATAAGAAAAATAATGTATACCCCGTACACCCCAGTTTTCTTCATATAAAGTGGGGTTTATGTGGGTCTTTATTTCACGGACTTGTTTACGTGATGTGAATTTATTAAACAGGTTGAGGAAAATGGATAAAATGCGAGGCTTTGCCGAGCATTTATCCTTTTTTCTTCAACGAGTTTAATAAATTTAATAATACATGAGCACGAATGCAAGATTCTATGTATAATATGACATTTAAAATGCATTTTATTCATGATTGTTTGACAAAATGTCAATATTCCGCCATTAAGGCCGTTAAGGACGTCGTACATGTAACGTTACGGGGCGTATCTAGCTAGTTTGCATATTTAATCCACTAGTGGATTATCGGATTTATTACATGGCGTTAATACATTCTCAGACGCGACGTCATATGATAAAACAAGTTCCGATGTATTATACCTTTGTAAGGCAAACCCGCCTAAGCCAGATAACGCTATCCTTCGTGCCTCTGAAAATACATATCAATAACACATAGACATGTAGCATTCTTACTTCTAAAACGTTTTATTTTTCTGATGAAAATGTGTCATGTATTTCTTATCTATACACCAAACATAAGTTGTTTGTGTTCCTTAGAACCCTAATTTAGGCAGTTCTAAAGGGTGCCCGCAACCTATGTCTTGGAGAAGAAACAAGAAAGAGAATGTATACCCCTGTAAACTCCAATTTGCGAGAAATAAAGTTGAGTTTACATGGGTAGGGTGTTTATAACGGACTTGTTAACGTAATGGCAGTTTTCCTGATCACGCCTATACAAGTACACTATAAATTTTACAACCATAAAACTGAAAAACTTAAGATGAAAAATTGTGACAATTTTCTTATTTCTGCTCAAAATATGGACTGTGGGTACACGTTAGAACCGCCTCATCGAGGCGGTTCTAACGAGTACCCACAATCTATATTTTAGAGCAGAAATAAAAAAAAAAGGATTACCTCTGTAAACCCCAGTTTTACTATATAAAAGTGGTGTTTAAGGGGGTCAAAATTATAAAGGCATGTTTTGCGTGATGAGTTTGAGAAATGGTCCGTATTAATACTAAATACAATGATTGTGGGTGACTGTTGTATCCGTCACAACTTAATGCTTTGGGCACAATGGAATAAACAATGAATACCTTCATACACTAGCGTTTGTGTCCATTTCATGGGTCATTTACGTGTTGTATGTTTGGTCAACTGTTCTTACTCCGAACTACATAAATGGTTTGTCTTTATTTTAAACTTAGAAAATCATCTTCTAGTGGCAGTGGAATTAACCTTATTGTAGACATTGCTTTACTTCATTAAAACGACCGAAAATTCAGAAAGCCAAGGCTTGTTGATGCAGCAGGCTTAATTACATAAATGTAGAGCTTGTTAAATGTTTGGTTTGTTCGTTTGTTTGATTTGAGGTTTAAGGTCCCCGTTAACACTGTGAAGGTCATTTTGGAGACGTTGCTTCCAATTTCGTGGTACTTTTACCCGACATTGTGATGAAATGACTCTCAAGCCCTGTCGCCCAATGAAACCAATAGGGTTTATAAGCATGGACGGGCCGACTCGTACCGCTTTTCCTGGACAGGCTTTGATCCTCTAGGTGGTAGGCGGGTCGCTTTCAGCTCTGCGTGGAAGCATCATGCAGCCCATATATTTCTTCAAGCCCCGATGGGCAGGAGCTGTTATTGTTTAGTAACATAGAAGTGAAGGCAATGATAAAAGTCGTTAATTACGGCCCCTTATGCGGAAAACGGCACACCAATGTTCTGTTGTTCTTGTTCCTAGAAAGTATTAATTTAGCTCTGTGTGTGTGTGAATTCGGGTTTAACGTCGCTTTCAACAATTTTTCAGTCATATCACGACGGTGTCTGGTTGCGACAGGGAGCTCAATGCTCACGTTTATAGTGCTGCCTCACTGAAGTATCATGTCCCAGACACATTACATGATACCACACCCAGTCACATTATCCTGACACTGGGTCGACCAGTCCTAGCTCTACCCCGTAAATCTGAGTGCCAAGCGAGGAGCAGCTAGTACCATTTTTAACGACTTTGGTATGTCGCGGCCCGGGATCGAACCCGTGACCTCCCGTTCCCCGGAGCGGACACTCTACCAACTGAGCTATCGGGGCCGGTAATTTAGCTCTGTAACTCTTCCTCTTGGCACCATAAGTGGCATCACTAAAACACGCCTATATAATTGTGATCCCCTTGAATCCCACTTTTATATACAGTAGAACTTCGATGGCTCGAACACCGAAGGCTCGTTTACCATGGATGTGTCGAACCCATTCTTGAGTCCCTAGCGAAATCCTCTACATAAGAAATAGTGGGGGATAATTAAAGAGATTTTAGTCTTTCATCTTGCAAATGTATGCTGAGGCGATTCTAATGAGTACACACAGCATACATTTTAATTATAGAACACCGAAAATATGTCTAAAAATATCTCGTTATGCCTCCTGACAGTAACCTCAGTGGCTCGAACTACCCCTGTCTCGAACAGATTTTCGTGGTCCCAAAGGTGTTCGAGCCATTGAAGTTCGACTGTAGTAAAACCGGGGTTTTCTGGGGTAAACCTTATTTTTCCCATTTCTGCTCTAAAGCCTACAGATTGTGGGTACTCGTTAGAGCCGCCTCATTGAGGCGGTTCTCACGAGTACCCACATTCTATACTTGAGCAGAAATAAGAAAAACATCACAATTTTTCATCTTAGAAATTTTCATTTTTTCGGCGGTAAAGTTTACAATTTATTTGTATAGGCGTGTTTTCGTAATGGTTGCTGTTGTTTTCATGGCGTATTGTTCTTCTCTTCTTTGAACGGCCCCCGCACATCGGGGCTTGAAGAAATAGATGGGCTGCATGGTACTTCCATGCAGAGTTGAAACCGACCGCACAAGAGTACTGGTACCGCCCCCGCCGATCGGGCCCCGAAGAAATAGACGGGCTGCATTATGCTTCCACGCAGAGCTAAAACCGACCGCACAAGAGTACTGGTACCGCCCCGCCCATCGGGGCTTGAAGAAATAGATGGGCTGCATGATGCTTCCACGCAGAGCTGAAACCAACCGCACACGAGTACAGGTAAACCGCTTAGTGGATCTAAGCCTGTCCAGGCAAAGCAGTGCGAGTCGGACCGTCCATGCTTATAATCCATTTTGGTTTCATATGGCGACAGGGCCTGAGATGTCATTTCATCTCAATGTCAGGTAAATGTCCCACACCTATACAGTGTTGACGGGGACGTTAAATCAAATCAAACAAACAAACTCTCGTCTTTGAAAGTGACATAATGTAGCAAGTGACCTAATGTTTTGACACTACTTTTTGGACGTTTTGAATTTAGACAAATGCCTACCTGTATCTCAGTCCCCTACTCCCCTATCGGACTCTTCGTTTATGGGCTACCGTTGCTGAATTCTGCTGTTCGCCTCTGAGATAAATACCCTTTAATCATCAGTCGTTGGATAATATGGGCCCCGTCAAGCGATTTTGGTACTTTTCGCATATGCGAGCAGCGAAGGTTCAGGCGAGCCTGCGCATCCGCGCAGTCTCGCCAGAACCTCCGCTGCTCGCTCATACAAGCAGTGAATCAAGAGGAACCTTCAGACAGAAAGCCATATCCCTGGCCCCTCTGAATGGCTGGGCATGCGCAGTTAAATTTTGACATGACGGAATGCTCGAAGACCCAAATTCGCTTGGCGGGGCTCATATTATGGATGAAACATGCAGAAAAACATCTATAAAGCTTGTATGGACAACAACACTCTTTAGTGGACCCTTTAGCATGCAAATATCACTTTATTTGTCCGATTTCCCCCCTAATGCATTTATATGGAAAGCTGTCGTTAAATAAAGCGCAACCAAAACTAGTAAATTGCTACGATTAACTTCGATCGTTTCGCCCAAGAAACGGAAGACAATGACATTACTTCAAGTATGTGGTCAGACTCGGTCAAAGAAGAAAAAACGGGGGTTTGAAGAGCAATAAACCCATTGTTTGCTAGTGGATTGTTCCATTGCTATATGTTGGACAAGTCCATCTGTCATATAAGGTGTGGCAGGCCTTTTTCTTCGTTTTTTGTTCTATTGTTGACGGAAAATTCTGTTAGCAAATAAAGTAGGCCCTGATCAGACGCCGCATTCTGCGGCGTCTGATCTGGGCCTGCACTGTTTGCCAATGTACCCCTTCAGGTGTTTCCCGCATACAATGGGTTTTGTTTGTTTGTTTGATTTGAGGTTTAACGTCCCCGTCAACACTGTAAAGGTCATTTTGGAGACGTTGCTTCCAATTTTGTGGGACTCTTACCCGACATTGAGATAAAATGACATCTCAAGCCCTGTCACCCAATGACACCAATAGGGTTTATAAGCATGGACGGTCCGACACTCACATCGCCTTGCCTGGGCAGGCTCAGATCCTCTAAGCGGTTTACCAGAAATCGTGTGTGGGTCAGATCCAGCTCTGCGTGGTAGCATCATGCAGCCCATATATTTCTTCAAGCCCCGATGGGCGGGGGCCGTGCTATATGTTGGACAAGTCCATCTGTCATATCAGGGATGTCAGGCCTATTTTTCCGTTTTTATCCTATTTTTGACAGAAAATTATGTTAGCAAATAGTGCAGGCCCTGATCAGACGCCGCGTTCTGCGGCGTCAGATCTGGGCCTGCCCTGTTTGCCAAGGTACCCCTTTAAGTGTTTACCGCATACAATGGGTTATTTACGTGCTATAAACAGCAACCTATACCAGCGAAACACCATGTCAAAAAGACAACGTGCCCATATGTGAGGTAATATACATGTACAACATTTTATACGTTTCTTGGAGACAGTAAAAACTATCAGCCCCACGGTACTGTGGACCGCCCGATGAACTATCGCCCGAGGCCGATATTGCATCAAGTGGTCCACATCGGGCTCAGGCGATAGTTTATCGGGTGGTCCACAGCTGAGAGGACTGATGGTTTTGACCGTATCCCAGAAAGATATGAAATAGTTGTTTTATCACAAAATTCATATTCTAAATAAACTGTCATATTTTGACCCCTTTGATAAATACTGAGTGAGTGAATGTTTGAGTTTTACGTCTCACCAACAGTTAAAGTCAAATGGAGACGGAACCTTGGTTTAAAACTCACCCGAAAGTCTTGAGAAGCCGGGATCGATCTTGCGATCCCTGGTTAACAAGGCGAGTAGCATAACCACTACACCACGGAGCTTCTCTCATACATACTGGTACATGTACATGTGACTGTCTGATCAAGAACCAAATTAAACTTAACTTTACGTCAACTTTAGATAACATTTTTTTTTATAAGTAAAATTCAAGTTTACACGTGAACCTCTTTATAAAACGGCTTTACATTAAGATAACACCCGTGCGGCATGGTGCATTTTTTTCCATCATGAAAACACGCCTGTAAAATTTTGACCCCTTTGTACCTAACTTTTTTTATAGTGAAATTGGGTTTACAGGGGTAAACCATATGTTTTCTTATTTCTGTTCTAAAATATAGATTGTGGGTACTCGTTAGAACCGCCTCGAAAACTATCACAATTTTTCATCTGAAAATTTTCATGTTTTCGGCGATAAAGGTTACAATGTATTTGTATAGGCGTGTTTTCGTAATAACATCTCCAAAATGGCTACTTTTCTCATGAAAATCCGTGATATTTTTCTTATTTAAACGGCAAACATATGTTGTGGGTGCTTGTACAACCGCCTCAGTATGTACCCACAAACTATGTATTGCAAAAATAAGAAAAATCATATATATCCCGGTAAATCCCAGTTTTCTCTATATAAAGGGGGTGGGTAGAGGGGTGTTCATTTCACTCCATATCTTTCACTTCTGTGGTGTATTCCTTGCTTCCAAAGGATAACCCTTTTAAAGAACATATTTAACTTCACTACAGCTGGTGTGTGGGAATGCGTGGCGGCGGTAAAACGTCTCCCTGCCCTACATCATAGTGTAGATCATATTTTCTTGTCCTTTGGGATCATTGATTCCATTGTGGAATTTTGAAAATATCTGAGGGTCACTGATGAGGCCTAATTGGCCGAAAATAGCTAGTCTGGCCCAGAAAACATGTACACTCCATATCTTTCACTTCTGTGGTGTATTCCTTGCTTCCAAAGGATAACCCTTTTATAGAACATATTTAACTTCACTACAGATGGTGTGTAGGAATGTGTGGCGGTGGTAAAACGTCTCCCTGCCCTACATCATAGTACAGATTATATTTTCTTGTCCTTTGGGATCACTGATTCCATTGTGGAATTTTGAAAGTATCTGAGGGTCACTGATGAGGCCTAATTGGCCGAAACTAGCTAGTCTGGCCCGGAAAACATGTACACTCCATATCTTTCACTTCTGTGGTGTATTCCTTGCTTCCAAAGGATAACCCTTTTAAAGAACATATTTAACTTCACTACAGCTGGTGTGTGGGAATGTGCGGCGGCGGTAAAACGTCTCCCTGCCCTACATCATAGTGCAGATTATATTTTCTTGTCCTTTGGGATCACTGATTCCATTGTGGAATTTTGAAAATATCTGAGAGTCACTGATGAGGCCTAATTGGCCGAAAATAGCTAGTCTGGCCCAGAAAACATGTACACTCCATATTTTTCACTTCTGTGGTGTATTCCTTGCTTCCAAAGGATAACCCTTTTAAAGAACATATTTAACTTCACTACAGATGGTGTGTAGGAATGTGTGGCGGCGGTAAAACGTCTCCCTGCCCTACATCATAGTGTAGATTATATTTTCTTGTCCTTTGGGATCATTGATTCCATTGTGGAATTTTGAAAATATCTGAGGGTCACTGATGAGGCCTAATTGGCCGAAACTAGCTAGTCTGGCCCAGAAAACATGTACACTCCATATCTTTCACTTCTGTGGTGTATTCCTTGCTTCCAAAGGATAACCCTTTTATAGAACATTGATAACAAGAGATAAGCAAGCTTCAAAGATGGATACAAAATATATGTAGATTATAAAGAAAAAAATCCATTCTTTAAGAGGTTAGTAGGCAATTCACTGGACCAGGAGATAGCCAAAACTATACATCCCGGGTGAAACGATTCAAACAGATTGGCGTTTACTACAGATATAAAGGCGTGAAATTCACGTGATCGGAAAACAGTCACAACTATCAGTTCCAGGTAATTGGCTTTTACTGCAGATGCAAAGACGTGAAATACGTAATTGAAAATAAATTATAAATTCTGATAAATAAAAATCAAAAATGAGTTCCTTTAAGAGCAATGAAAACATTCATAAGAAAGAAGATGGGTCATACTACGTAGTTTCGGCTAATAAAGCCTCATCAGTGACCCTGTAATGATCCGGCAAAGAGAGCCAGAGGAAACATACTGCAATTTCGCGAATTTCGAATAGGCAGTCGATTCAAAGACTGATATAAATCAAAATGGGGTCCAAATAATTAAAAACCTGTCTAGAATATGAGACTAAACCAATAATTTATTTCTGATTTCTCAGAATATTCACGCTGATCTCAAAGGACCAAAAGTAAAATATAAACTGCACTATGGTTGATGTACAGGGAGACGTTTTACGGCCAAAAGTACGAGTATTTTTGGGGCATAAATATTTTCTTCCAAGACACTACCAATACGAAAGTGGGCCTCGGTAGCTCATTCGGATGCGCGTCTTAGATACCTGCCAGGGTCGGCAACATTCTTTCGTGGAGATTGATCATGAAAACTCTCTCCCTTCCGCTGAGTCAAGAAGGGCAGTTCAAAGGCAAATACAACAAAAAGAAACCAACATAAAATGCTATCAGCGAGCATCTGCTTTAAAAGTCAATCTTTAACCTTCATGTACATACATTTGTTCTTGCTGTTTTGTATACATCACGACAACAAGTCCGTGAAACGAAGACCCCCCTAAGCCCCACTTTTTATACAGAAAACTGGGGTTTACGGGGGTATACATTATTTTTCTTATTTTTGCTCCAAGACATAGGTTGTGGGTACTCATTAGAACCGCCTCAATGAGGCGGTTCTAACGAGCACCCACAACCTATGTTTGCAGTATATATAAGAAAAATATCAAGGATTTTCATCAGGAAAATGGCCATTTTGGAGATGTGAAAAATGCACTATGTCACACGGGTGTGTTACCGTAATGTAAGACCGTTTTGAGTTAAATAAACTCCGGGGTTGCAGATCCACCCCGCCACTAGGAGGACGGTCTTTCTCGTGCATTTTCTTGCTCGAATGTTGATTGGCTTTGTGTACATGCAATGAGTGAGCGTTTTTGTGGGTAGCTTCATGTCACAATGTCTAAACTTTCGGTAGTTTCAGAAAGCTTTGTTCTTTGTTGCTTTTATTGAGTCTCAAGTTAGATAGCTTCATGTCACAATGTCTAAACTTTCGGTAGTTTCAGAAAGCTTTGTTCTTTGTTGCTTTTATTGGGTCTCAAGTTAGAACCTTTGGAAGCAAAGAATACGTCAAATAAACGAAAATAGCAGACTCGGTTTTATTGAATCTGTTCATGACTAGTACCGAAATGTGCAACACCGGCCACGCCCCCCTAGTGCCGGCTTAAGCAGAACTCTATTTTCAAAATGATTCAAAATGAACTCAATGATCCCAAAGGACCAGAAATTATAATCTGCATTTTGATGATGTACGGGGAGACGTTTTACGGCCGCCACACGGCACAATACCAGCTGTAGTGAAGATAAATATGTTCTCAATTTTGATTCGGGTCTAAACTGTCAATACCTAAAACAATTGGGACGATAAGCTTATTTGGGTTAACTTCTTGTTTCCAATTGATAATTGGTAGCACAGGGTTTGGCTGTAGAGAGGGCTTTAGTTGATGACCACATTGATCCTGCAGCCACCAAGTTTGCTGTATGTGTAACACAAAGCCAACACAAGCTTCCTACGTTGAATTGTTTGCCTAAACTTCATAAAAGACCATACAAAGCAAGGTTTATTGCAAATTCAAGCTCTTGTACCACCACTGAACTTTCCTAAATTATTAACTTCTTGTTTTACTGCCATCAAAAACATGTGATGAAATATTGCGACAAAGTCTTTGAAAGGGAGAAATCTGTTTTGGTCAATAAAAAATCTAATGAAGTTTCAAATTAATTGAAATCCCGACCTTTTCGTGCTTCAAGTCTGTCTGTCGGTTGGTTATGGTTTGTCTTTGAACGTGTGAATCGCTTATATTAGTTTGTTTTGGATAGCCAATTGGCCATTTTGTGGGAAAGTAACAGTCCTTTTGGCTTTCCGATATTGGTGTTTCCATATCGGTCTAGTTGTTTAATATCTGTGCTTCTTTCCTTTTGGTGTCTCTGATGGGAGTTGTGGGTTAATTGAATCGATTCCTGATCCTTGTCTGCACTTCTGTTATGATTTTTCCACCCTTAATTGAAAGTACATTTCATAGGGAAGACTCCCTCTATCTTGCGTGTAATGTAAGAAATGCTTTATTCATTTCTGAAGAACATCAAAATTATACTTTATGGTCATGTCAGAAAGTGTGTGCAGCTTTCACTTTTTACTTGACAATATTTACATAAGGTTTGGTACAAAGTTATTTAGACAAATTGTGGGTATTCCGATGGGTACAAATTGCGCAGCCCTTGTGGCTGATCTGTAATTGTTTTGTAATGAAAGACACTTTATGGTGTCCCTTGTCATTGAAAACTAATCTGAAACCATTGGAGAATAGAAGTGAAGGCAATGATCAGGAATCGATGCAATTAACCCACAGTACCCATCAGAGACACCAAAGGGAAAGAGGCACAGACATGAAATATCTAGACCCTAAAGGAAACATCAACAGCAGAAAGCCCAAAGGACAGTTACTTTCCCACAAAAAATGCCAATTGACTATCCAAAACCAAATAATACAAAAGATACACACACACACAAAGACAAGCCATAACAAAAATAAACCGCGACAGAAGAACCGCCTTGGAACGGTCGGTGAAACGAATCCCACTGGAGGGCTTAAATCGATTTTACGTGGCCACAATCCACTGAAGCCTTTAGCTCGACTTCTTGATATTTGGATGATTTAATAATTATTGACAATACCTATTTCGATGGTTTGATCAGTCAAATTTACTCCCCAGAACTTCAGTTAAATAAAGCAAATTCTTCTGATACCGAGGCTCCGTCTTTTGGTTTGCATCTATCTATTGTAGAGTGACTTCATGATGTCCCTTTCCGTTGAAAACCAATCTGAAAGCATTGAAGCCTTTAGTTCGACTTCCAGATATTTAGATGATTTATTAAATATTGACAATACCTATTTCGATGGTTTGATCAGTCAAATTTACCCCTCAGAACTTCAGTTAACAGTTTGAAAATGTAAATTGTCTTTCTTGGATGATGGTGTTCCTCCTGCGGTATCCTATGGCATTTGTATTTCGCAATTAATTCGATTTGCCAGAGTGTATAGTCATGTAACTGACTACAACACTCGTAATAAATTGATAACTACTAAACGTCTTGGTCGGGGTTTTCGGTATCATAAACTTCGCAAAACAGAAGTTGAGACAATGATCAGGAACTGATACAATTTATCCTCAGCTTCCATCAGAGACACCGAAGGTAAAGAAACACAAACACGAAATAACAGACCCTAATGGAAAAATCAACAGCGGAAAGCCAAAAGGACATTTACTTTCCCACAAAATGACCAATAAGCTATCCAAAATAAAATAATATAAGCGACACAAACACCCAAAGACAAACCATAACAAAAATAAACCGCAACAGAAGAACCGCCTTGGAACGGTCAGCGGAAAAAAGCCTTTCCGGGGTTTTGTGGGCGTCGTTCCGGTTTGGTTTCAAAATTCGGTGTTGGACTTGAATCTCTTCTGCAACAAGGTCTATCGGAGCCCGAATTTTATGGTGAGTTAGTATATAAATTCAGAAAAATATACACATGCAATGACTTCAGCACCCGATTTCGTAAAGTCATTCTCCGATATAAAGATAAAGGGTACAACATAAATAATATAAGACGGACTGCATGCAGGGTGGTTAACCCAATCACGGTTGAGAACTTTGCTTCTCTCTTTAATTGCACGCCGGAGGGTCAGGCTTCAGATTCTATGACGGTAACAGCGTAAATGCTTAGTGTGAATTAGAGAGCATATAAGTTTATGTAATGTTGGTTGGTGCCTTATGCTCTTTCTTTGGTCGGACCCATCGTAGTCTAACGGTTGGTCTTCTTTTGCTCCAGCATTTCTGTGGTTTCTTGCTGTCGAGTCCTCATCGTTGTTATGCCCCCGGAATCGAGATTCGGGATTTGGTCTGTCTGTCTGTTTGTCTGTCTACAAAAACCTTTACATTGGGCATAACTTTTGAATGATAATAGATAGAGATTTCATATTTCACATGTGTATACCTAATCACAAGACCTTTCCAGAGGTACCATAATTTTTTATCTCGTGACCTTGACCTTGACCTTGACCTTTGACCTACTGTTTTCATTTTTTTTTAACTTTAACATTGGCCATAACTTTCGATTGATAAGGGCTTTCATAATTCACATGTGCATTCCTTGTCACAAGACCTTTCTAATGATACCATAGTTTATGACCTCGTGACCTTGACCTTGACGTTTGACCTATTTTTAAAAAAAATATAACATAGTCCATAACTTTCTATTGGTAAGTGATAGGGCTTTCATATTTCACATGTGCATTCTTTTTCACAAGACCTCTCTAGTGGTACCATAATTTTTGACCTCGTGACCTTTACCTTGACATTTGACCTACTTTTTAAAAACTTTTACATTGGCCATAACTTTCGGTTGGTTAGTGGTAGGGCTTTCATATTTCACATATGCATTCCTAGTCACAAGACCTTTCTAGTGGTAACATAATTTTTGACCTCGTGTCCTTGACCTTGACATTTGACCAACTTTTTAAAAACTTTAACATTGGCCATAACTTTCGATTGGTAAGTGATAGGGCTTTCATATTTCACATGTGTATTCTATGTCACAAGACCTTTCCATTATTGACCTTGTGACTTTGACCTATTTTTTAAGATTTGAACATTGGCCATACCTTTCGATTGCTTAGTGATACTGCTTTCATATTTAACATGCGCTGTCCTGGGGCATCAGAGTTTCACAAACACATCTTGTTTCATCTCTGTGGTTGTTTGATTTTTGTGTTCACGGAGATGTTGCACTGATGAGTTAGGAGGCCTTCATGCGAATTGAACAAATTTTTGTCTAAATCGCGACGGATATAAGGGCGAGGAATGTGGCCACGTAAAATCGATTTAAGCACCCCCCCTCCCCCCCCCCACACACACACAGTTGAATTCGTTTCACTGACCGTTCCAATGCGGTTCTTCTGTTGCCGTTTATTTTTTGTTATGGTTTGTCTTTCGGTGTGTGTCGCTTATATTATTTTGTTTTGGATTGCCAATTGGCCATTTTGTGGGAAAGTGATTGTCCATTTGGCTTTCCGCTATTGCTGTTTCCATTAGGGTCTAGTGGTTTCGTGTCTGTGCTGTTTTCCCTTTGGGGTCTCTGATGGGAGCTGTGGGTTAATTGTATCGATTTCTGATCATTGCCGTCACTCCTATTATGTTAAATGTGAACTACTACACAGTAAAACTTCAACAATGTTTTAACAATCAAAGCACTGAGAGTGCTGTTTTGCACAAAAAAAAACACCTATATCATTTGATCCTCTTGATCACCAATAAATACTGGGGTTTACTATGTTAACTCTCTTCAGCAAGAGCTTAGTGGTACTAAGGCATATGAATTGCAGTTTTGGGCTGTAGGGAGGGCTGTAGTTGATGACCGCAATTATCCTTCAGTCACCAAGTTTGCCATATGTTATATAGAAGGCCAAAACAAGCTTCCTACGTTATATCGGTTACCTAAACTTCGTAAAAGACCAAACAAAGCACGGTTTATTGCAAATTCAAGCTCTTGTACCACAACTGAACATACCAAATTATTAACTTCATTTTAAAGGCATTTATTCTTGATTATTGAGGACCATCATTGCATTACATAATATCATATAACCCTAAGTGCTGACTGAAGAGAAGTCCTCTGTCTTCAACAGGTAATGGGTCTCCTTTGAGGAAAAATCAATAGTTTACTAATTGTTTACTACAGTGTACCATATTAATTTTCCCTTATGTGCGGTTTATTTTTGTTATGGTTGACAACGGTGCTTCCCTCATTAATTGCACGCCGGTGGGTCAGGCCTCAGATTCTATGACGGTTCCAGCGTGACGGAAATAAGGGCGAGGATTGTGGCCACGTAAAATCGATTTAAGCGCCCCAGTCGAATTCGTTTCACTGACCATTCCAAGGCGGTTCTTCAGTCGCGGTTTATTTTTGTTATGGTTTATCTTTGGGTGTGTGTTTCGCTTATATTATTTTGTTTTGGATAGCCAATTGACCATTTTGTGGGAAAGTAACTGTCATTTTGCTTTTCCGCTATTGATGTTTCCATCAGGGTCTAGTTGTTTCATATCTGTGCTTCTTTCCCTATGGTGTCTCTGATGGGAGCTGTGGGTTTATTGTATCGATTCCTGATCATTGCCTTCACTTCTATTTTTAATGAGAATAAGAATAGAATTTAATTTTATGTAATGTTGGTTGGTGCCTCTGTCTCTGGTCGGGCCGATCTTTGTTTGTCTGATTTTTGTGTTCTCGGAGATGGTGCACTGATGGTTTGGGAAGCCTTCAGGCGGACTGAACAAATCATTTGTCCAAATCGTGACGGAATTAAGGGCGATTAAAGCCCCCGCCCCCACCCCACCCCACCCCTCCAGTGGAATTCGTTTCACTGGCCGTTCAAAGGCGGGTCTTCTATCGCTGTTTATTTCTGTTTTGGTTTGTCTTTGAGTGTGTGTTTCGCTTATATTTTTTTAAACAGAAGTGAAGGTAATGATCAGGAATCGATGCAATTAACTGGGGGGCTTAAATCGATTTTACGTGGCCACAATCCTCGCCTTATTTCCATCGCGATTAAGACAAATAATATGTTGAGTCTGCATGAAGGCCTCCTGAGTTTACAATGTATTTGTATAAGCGTGTTTTCGTAATGTTTTGGTCGATTGTGTCTGAATGGAGGTTGGGATAATATGTCCTGGACTCAGACTTAACTCTTAAATTCCAGTTTTTAAGCAACACTTGGAGACCCCGACCTGCATAGCTCGGGTTCTGATCTGGGTCTACACTGTTTGCCAAGACCAATCCATGATTCCGGTCTAGAGTCTAAAGACTAGAAATGTTTTCAGAGGAAAACAATGTCCCCCCACCCACCATAAATATATCTTAAACACCCATTTGACTTTAATAACTAGGTTAAAGTCACCAAAATTTAGCTGCCAACAAGCCATTTTTGGCCTTGGCCCAAAATTGACTGTTTTTGGGGTGCTGTGACCTTGAAAAAAAGATCTAGGTCACCAAAATCTAAATAAATCTGCGGTTTGTAGTAATGATATATTGCACCAAGTTTGACGAAAATAAATCAATTCGTTAATGAGATAGAGTGCAGATAAGCCATTTTTGGCCCAAAAATGACTGTTTTTGGGGTGATGTGACCTTGAAAATTAGGTCAAGGTCACCAAAATCTAATCAGTTCTAGAGACTATCCCACTTACTTTATGTACCAAGTATGAACCAAATCCATCCATTGGTTCAGGAGATAGAGTGCAGACAAGCTTATTTTTAACAGTCTTAGTCCCGTGGTGACTTTGAAAATTAGGTCAAGGTCACCAAAATCTAATCAGTTCTTGAGACCATCCCAATTATACTATGTACTAAGTTTGAACAAAATCCATCCATTGGTTCAGGAGATAGAGTGCAGACAAGCTTTTTTGGCCTAAAATTCGACAATGTTTTGAGCACTGTGACCTTGAAAATTAGACCAAGGTCACCAAAATCTAATCAGTACTTCCCCCCCTCCCAATGGTGTATATGTGTAAGTTTGATCAAAATCCATCCATCCATTCAGGAGATAGAGTGCAGACAAGAGGCAACGCCAACGCCAACGCCGACGCCGACAGGATCCGCACCAAAACCAATATGTCCCCCTCCCTTTCGGGTGGGGGGACATAATAATCCTCTTACACATCGATAAGGTTTGCGCCTCTATTATATTTTACCTATCTATCTATCTATCTATCTATCTATCTATCTATCTATCTATCTATCTATCTATCTATCTATCTATCTATCTATCTATCTATCTGTCTATCTATCTATCTATCTATCTATCTATCTATCTATCTATCTATCTATCTATCTATCTATCGGCCATTACCTCAGTTCGGTGGTGCGCAAAATTTAGAATTAACTGGATGAGTTCTTAAATCTATTTACAATCTGCTTACAACATACCTCTGAGTCCCAATCTATACTATGCGGGCTATGAACTCCCCTGCAGTTTTGGCATTTACCATAGAGGAGGGAAGACTCTTCCACTGAGGAATAGTTCTAAGGAAAAAAATGAGGGCATCACTATAGGCCTATTGCCTGCGATACTGACTGTTGTTTAATTTTGACGCCCTTGCTTGAGTTGAACTAGTCCCAGGTGTCAAATATTTATCTTTATTAAGAGACACTGTATCAGAGGGAATCTTATAAAAGAAGGTTAAAGAGGTAGTAGTCCAGTGATAGTCATGTGGACTTCAGCCCTGAAGACCTTCTTTGTTTTTAAGTATTGGTCGACTGATAAATAATCAACCCAATACTCCAAAAATTAGTGATCGTTTCTTTTTCTTGTCTAATTTAATCATGGAATGGTATCTTCCCAGCACAGCAGGCACATGACGTAATTGTGACGTCACATTAGCGTAGGTGCGACGTCATGACGTTTATGCAACGTCACATCAACATCGGTGCGACGTCATAACGTTTATGCAACGTCACATCTAGGTCGGTGGCGTTGCACCGACGTTGATTCGACGTTGCCCTTACGACGTGTGCATGCTGGATGGTGTGTACTTGCAACATGCAACGTACCGTTATTTTATAGAAGATGTAAAAAATAACAATTTATCTCTCCTAACCTGGTGTTGCAGTTAACCCTCAGTGGCTCGAACTACCACTGTCTCGTCGGGGGCTTGAAGAAATGTATGGGCTGCATGATGCTTCCACGCAGAGCTGAAACCGACCCGCACACGAGTACTGGTAAACCGCTTAGTGGATCTAAGCCTGCCCAAGCAAAGCGGTGCGAGTCGGCCCGTCCATGCTTATAAACCCTATTGGTTTCAATGGGCGGCTGGGCTTGAGATGTCATTTCATCTCAATGTCGGGTAAAAGTCCCACAAAATTGGAAGCAACGTCTCAGAAATGATCTTTACAGTGTTGATGGGACGTTAAACACAAATCAAACAAACAAACCACTGTCTCGAACAGACTGCCATAGTCCCAAACAATGTTCTAACGACTTTGTTTGACTTTTAAAAGGGAAAGTAACTGTCCTTTTGGCTTTCCGCTATTGATGTTACCATTAGGGTCTAGTTATTTAATGTTTGTGTTTCTTTCCCTTTCGTGTCTCTGATGGGAGCTGTGGGTTAATTGTATCGATTTCTGATCAGTGCATTCACTTCTATTTAACACTAGTCGACATAGGTATAAACAATGTGACAAAACGGGTTTTGTCTTTGAGTGTGTGTATAGCTTATATCGTTTTGTTTTGCCAATTGGCCACTTTGTGGGAAAGTAACTGTCCTTGTGACTTTCCGCTATTGATGTTTCCGATTAGGGTCTTGTTATTAAATGTTAGTATTTCTTTCCCTTTTGTGCCTCTGGCGGGAGGTGTGGGTTAATTGTATCGATTCCTGATCATTGCCTTCACTTCTATCTCGTTAAGAGCACTGTCTCTCTTCCAGCTGTACGGGCCTCCGTGGCCTAGTGGATAAGAGCGCTGACTCTAAATCATTAGGTCTCTCACAGCTGTGGGTTCGAACCTGGCTTGTATCACATATGAGACGCCAAGTTCTGCAACGGAAGGGCAGGTGGTTTTTCTGCGGGTACACCGGTTTTTCGCCCACCTCTGATTAACGATCGGCTCGATATGAGTGCTTAATCTTGAATGGGCCGTAACACCCCACCCCTCTCCCCGCTGAGGATTCTAGCCTTGCTCGGATTACATTTTGGCATTCTCTAATACTATTCAGTGATTTTGTATCTAGACTTCACTTTAACAAACTTGTGTTACAGGAAGCATCTTCCGTGCCTTCTTAACTGGCATTCACATCACGTTAACAAGCCTGTGTAATGAATACCCCTCTAAACCCCACTTTATATAGAATAAAACTGGGGTTTACGGTGGTATTCCTTTTTTCTTTATTTCTGCTCCAAGACATAGGTTGTGGGTACTCGGAAGAACCGCCTCAATGAGGCGGTTCTAACGAGTATCCCCACCTATGTTTGGAGTTAAAATAAGAAAAATTTCACGAATTGTCATCAGAAAAAATGTTCGATTTTAAGATATGAACAAATACACTATGCCTCATGAGTGTGTTATCGTAATGTTCTGGCGAAAATTCGTGAGTTTTCGTATTTGTGCTTCAAACGTAGATCGGTTGTATCCGTGAGAACCGCCTTCTAGAGCCGGGTCTGACGAGTTTGATGAGCCCCCGCCCATCGGGGCTTGAAGAAATAGATGGGCTGCATAATGCTTCCACGCAGAGTTGAAACCGATCGCACAAGAGTACTGGCTAACCGCTAAGAGGATCGAAGCCTTCCCAGGCAAAGCGGTGCGAGTCGGCCCGTCCAAGCTTATAAACCCTATTGATTTCATTGGGCGACAGGGCTTGAGATGTCATTTCATCTCAATGTCGGGTAAAAGTCCCACAAAATTGGAAGCAACGTCCCTAAAATGACCTATACAGTGTTGACGGGGACGTTAAACCTGAAATCAAACAAACAAACTGACGAGTTTGTATAGTTAATGTTTTGATATACACAGGACCCGCTGTATAACGGTAGCATTCGTTTCTTAAATATCGACCGTTCTAAAGAATTTCCCGTAACAAAGAATCCAAAAAGATTATAAAAGGCGTTTCTGTCCTAATTACTCCAAGAAATGACTATTGTGAAAATGTGTTAAATCGCCTCGACAAATGTTGTGGACATGGGTGAATATCGCCTCTCGCTTCTGGGAGGCAACTCTAACAAATGCCCGCAAAGTTGGTTTCTTTGAGTATGTAATATGACTTTCTTGATTGTCTTCAATAACCCGTCTTTTATTAATCCAAAGATTTGTTTTCCATTGACATTGTCGTTTGACGAGCTTTGTCGCTTTATCAAAAGTCGGTATAAAGAGAATTGACTGTATACTGTATAGAGGATCTTACATGAGTGTTCATGTATTGTTGAATTTATTAGACGAGTTGAGGAAAAGGGATAAAATGCGAGGCTTTGCCGAGCATTTTATCCCTTTTCCTCAACGCGTTTAATAAATACAATAATGCATGAGCACGAATGCAAGATTCTATTTATCATATGACATTTAAAACGCATTTTATTCACGATTGTTTACAAAAATGTCAATATTCCGCCGTTAGTAAAAGGGAAGTCATTAAGGACTAATTTGCATATTTAATCCACTAGTGGATTATCGAAAATATTACATGGCGTTATTACACTCTCAGACGCGACGTCATGTGATAAAACAATAATTCCGCGGAAGGCTATGTCGCGCCTGCGAGGACTATTGCACTATGTCGCGCCTTCGAGGACTATTGCATTAGGGTGAAAGTTAGGGCGTCGCAAATGTTGACGGCTTGACGAACGAACGGACGAACAGACGGAAAACCGGACTCATATATCGCCCCATGCTTAAAGCAGGCGAGACAAAAATAATGTTTTCCACTGTAAACCGCAGTTGTCACTGAATAAAAATTGTTGTACATGTAGTTTTTGTCGGGTGTTCCTTTCAGGAACTTGAGATGCTGGTTCAAAGTCGGGTTATAATCATGAACTAGAATTTCGCCTAAAGTTAAGAATAAGTCAGGAATAAGTTGTTTTATTTAAAGACAGTCTATAAATTTAAAAGACTGTCTGTAAATTTAAAAAAAAATTAGTGTTTAGATTTAAAGACTAACAAGGACAATCATGAAAATTATGAAACACGAAAAAATCGCATGCTCACATGCAGCCTCTGTCTTTATCTCATTACTCATTACGATATAACACCCGTGCGACATAGTGCCTTTTTTACATCTCCAAAATGGCTGCTTTTCTGGTGAAAATCGTTAATATTTTGCTGATTTATGCTGCAAACATAGGTTGTGGGTGCTCGTTAAACCCGAATCATTTAGCAAGTGCTAGCGAGAACCAACAACCTATATCTTAGAGAAGAAATATTAAAAAAAATGTTTATCCCCGTAAACCCCAGTTTTCTCTTTATAAAGTGGGGTTTAGTGGGGTCTTCATTTCACGAACTTGTTCACGTGATTAAAACATGCGTTGCTAAAGACTTCATGTATTTTATTGTCTAATGACAGAAAATAATTAAGACATAAAACAACACAGTTCCTTCCCTTAGGTCACAAATGAGCAGAACGTGGAGCGATCGCATATAAGATGAGTACTGACGTCATTTCGTCTTCGGACAGTTGTCTGAAACTTTCATCAATTTTAGTTGCCAGAAACACTGTCTGTCGAATGTTCACAAAATGATAAAACGCTACCTTTGTTTATTTTACATATGAATCTTATTACAAAGTAGAAGTAAAACAAAGATCAGGAATTGATACAATTAACTTACTCCACCCATAAAAGACACCAAAGGGAAAGAAATACAAACATTAAGCGACCAGACCATAATGGAAACCTAAACAAAGGGAGGCCATAAGGACAGTTACTTTCCCACAAAATGGCCATATGGCCATCCAAAATTAAAGACACAAGTGATACACACAGTAAGTAACAAACAACAACATAAATAAATCGCCACAGAAGAGCCGCCTTGGAACGGTCAGTGGAAGATTTCCACTGGGGGGCTTAAATCGATTTTACGTGGCCACAATCCTCGCCCTTACTTCCGTCGCGATTTAGACAAATAATTTGTTCAGTCCGCATGAAGGCCTCCTAACTTATCAGTGCAACATCTCAGTGAACACAAAAATCAAAGAACCACAGAGGTGAGACAACGGTGAGGACTCGACAGCAAGAAACCACTGAAATGCTGGAGCAAAAGAAAACCAACAGTTAGACTCCGATGAGACCAGAGAACTTCGACTGCCAATCTGCCTCCCATTTTGCAAGTCGACCCAGGTCATCTTGTAAAATGCGACAGTCAGAAGGTGAATATATGTCCCTAAACGGGACATAACCATCAGCAAACAGACGGACAGATGACCTGATATTATCATTAAGATCATTGATGAATACCAAAAAAGAGGACATTTCCAAGGACCGAACGTTGTGGGACACTGGATGAAACAGGGACTGGCCATCAAGTACTACTTGTTGAGAGCGCCCTGAGAGCCATGAGCTAATCCAACTATTTGTGGATCCTCGTATCCCATAGCATTCTAATTTGGACAATAGCCTTCTGTGAGGTACTTTGTCAAAGGCCTTGCGAAATCCATGATGACAAAGTCAGTCTGTTTGTTTCCCCATCCAGATTGCTCAAAATGTCCTAGAATAATTGACTAGTTGAGTTTCGCAAGACCTTTGACTTCGCAAACCATGTTGACAGTCAGCAAGAGTGCTCTCAAAGGCTAAGCGCTTGTTAATGCTGCTAACTAATATATGCTCCAGGGTTTAGCAACTGATGCATGTTAGCGACACTGGTCTATAATTTGCTGCATCATATTGTTCCCCCTTTTTATAGACCGGGGTAACATTTGCTTGTCGCCATTCATCTGGTACAGTGCCCTGGGCAAGTGATTCATTGGAAATAAAGGCCAGCACAGGAGAATTCCTTAAGCACTCTGGCATTCAGAACATCTGGCCCAGATGGCCGCAACAATTTTGCGAAACCCTTGGGGTCAACTGTTTTGTCCCCCATAGTAGGGAACGGACTATTACCTCTGGATGGTAACTCACTTTCTCGCGTAAATGCAGAATGAAACTGTTTGTTATATATGTTAGCCTTATCGTGCGAGTCTGTTTTCAGAATTCCGTTTTCCCTTAGCGAAGTGATCCCAAACGTGTCCGCTTTAGGGACTTTACAAATGACCAAACCTTTATAACCTTACCGTTCTTCCGGGGGCTATTGGGATCTATGTTGTCATCTTCAAAAGTAAATATGCTGGAACCATGCTTCTAATATGCATCTCTAATTAATATTTGTACGTGTGCTCTGAGCCGTTTGTAATGTTCTTAATGTCAGGGCTGCTAGACTTACGAGCACGAAAATACATCATATTACGTCTTTGGATGAGGTGTTTGATCGTGTTATCGATCCATGGTGCACTATACTTGGTTTTGGTCATTTTTGTTGGAATAAACCTTTCCATTGCCGTGATTAATTCGGACTTAAACTGACCCATATGTCATTAACAGACATGCGCGAGAGATCAGAGGAAAGGAACGAATCCTTAAATCGCATCATATGGTCTCGCAGACCATCCATATCCGCATGTTTGTATAAATGTGACCCGTCGCGCGAAAAGGGACTAGTTGGGTGGATGACGTCATTTTAAGAAATAGCGTTCGAAGTTGACGTCATTATTGATTAATTTCAGTCGCGCGTTAAGCAGGTACTTGCATTTCAGTCAATACTTTCAGGCTTTATTTTTTGACATTTCTTCCCGCCAGCATGTCAGTTATTTGATGTAATTAAAGTTATGTCCCTTTGGAAGAGTATTTGAGTTTTGATGCCGCGAAAATATAAGTCAAAACACAACAGGTTCAGTCAAAGATTTCCTTCCCGATAATTGCTTCTTAAGCTTAGAAGATAATGATAATGAGACCCTAGATTTAGTGACTGATGTGAACAATATTTATTATCCCTCTTCAAAGTGTGATATTTTAAGAAATAAACAAGTTGACCTTAAATGCAGAAAATGTCACGGATTCCGACTGATTATGGCGGCAGTGAAAATTAGGGGTCAGCTTGGACTGTACAGTGCCGATCAGTCACGCGTCATTGAATGTTGAAGCCTATACGGTTGCTTGCTGCTCAGAACGTTTGGTACCCTTTTATAGAAAGATTATCTCTCTACAACATGCACATAATCATTTTGTCTTATCACATTCGTCTGACTTTCAGGATTGCAGAATATGGGACCAGGGTTAGACGCAGTTGCGGATCATGGTACCCCGTAGCGGATCACGAGATACTGAATAGCGTTCAGCTATTTGGAAACGATAAAATATGTCAGTTTCTTTTCAGTGCCATTCAGTAAAACTAAATATCAATTTGTGATTATGTCTCCACTTCCCCTCCCCCTGTGGGGTCGGCGGAAGACATTATTTTGTCCCCTCCGTCTGTGCACCACGTCAGAAATCGTGTTCGTTCTGTATCTGAGATAGTCTCATGAAACCTTGCGGAATTGAAAAAGCGGCTGGCCTTGGTAGCTCAGTCGAATGCGCGTCTGACTGGTGATCAGGAGGACGCGGGCTCGATACATGTTGACTGGGCCGTTAAACGCTAATGATCGTCCTAAGGCGGTGGTTCGAATTTTCTTTATTTCAAATGTAGTTGTCAGATTTTTCGAGGGAGCTCTTCATTTGAATGTGCTTATGATTGTGTATTATTACTAATTTTTCATTAATTTTTATTAATTGTGCCTGTTGCACCTTGTTCACCTCTAGCTGGTTGCTGTGCTGTTTGTGATCTGTGTTTTCCTTTTTGTTTTCCTCATTGTTTGTTACTCTTCCTCTTGGTACCACTGTAGGCTGTAATCTTTGTGGCTTTTCATGATTGGCTATTTTGTGGGAATATAAGAATCTTATATGGGTGGGAGGGATGGATTGAAAAATCCGTCCCGAGGGACACTGTCCGGCATCACGAGGCTTGCCTCGTGATGCCGGACAGTGATCCCGAGGGACGGATTTTTCTATCCACCCCTCACACCCATATTGGATTCTTTTTCTTGCATGCCTTCCATTTCTTAAGCGGATTTTTAATGCTGCAGTCACTTCGGTTACCAACGTCCGCCATATTGTGTTGACACTGCAGGAATGTTTAGTGACGTTGCTGTGACGTCAACCTTAACGACGGCGCATACAAGGTCGAAATCAACCAGTGCATTTATCAAACACGCGATTATATTCGATTTGGGGTCGGAACACCAGGGTCAGAACATAAATTTCTATCCCAGGGTAAAATCACGGATTTCCTTGTCTGTTATGCAAGAAAGTAACTGCCGATTCGGCTATCAGTGATAATTTTATCAGTTACCCCCTTTATATATTGCATTCTAACGCATTGACCTGATAAAGATAAGCTATCTCAAGACAAGTGAGCTTTATCACGTCAACGTGACATTGCACTTTTATGAATGAAGCGGACTACCGACAAAAATGGCTAAAAAGTTATAATTACTAGAAAAATTGGAAAAATACATTTAAAAATGATTATAAAAATAATAAAAATTAATAAATAAATTTAAATAACGGTCAGCTGATAGTAAATATACTGACCCATTATATATTCCGCGCCGGAATGTTGGGACGCAATGACTGATCGTAAATTGCCGATTTAAAGAATTTACAAGGGGATAGACTGATAAATAGAATACCAGCTCGTGTCTTTTGATATCAAGTTTATCAGGCTCGGCTTCGAGAATGCATGCAGAATCGCTCGGCAAGCCTCGCGATTCTACAAGCGTTCTCGAAGCCTTGTCTGATAAACTTGATATCAAAAGACACGAACCTGGTATTCTCTATTTATTAGGGTTTAGTTATTGCATGTTCCTGTTTCTTTCCCTTTGGCGTCTTTGATTATAGGTGTTAGGTGATTGTTTCGATGTCCGATCATTGCTTTCACTTTATTGAGTATGAAAAATAAAAATAATTTATAAAAATAATTTATTTAAGATACTTCGAACATGTATGACAACATATAGATTTAACTTGAGGCGAGAAACACATTTTATATCCTTCCCTAGCTATAAGTTCAGGACATGACATTTTATTTATTCTAATTCTTTTAGAATCTTGACATGCACCGTAGGCAGGGCCCGCTTCCGGTTGCGCACTGTTCAAAGAGTTAATCATTGATGGTACCGCTGATCTAGATTATCAGTCTCTGAGTACGGGATATCACACGTGGCGGTAGTGACCGCCATTTTGAAGTTCTGTTTATGCGTCGCCATTTGAAGGCACTATAGAGTTAGATCTAACATGTGTATTCACTGGATTTCGTTGTGAAATAGAGTTTGGTGAGTTTTCTGTGACGGTAGACTGCACAATTACTCCTCCTCCAAATCCCGATAATGAACCTTGAATGTCTGTGGAAGAAGTAATAGATTAAAAACATAGTACAATAAACAAATCGCATTATATAAGACATTACGCAAGCACGCCTATACAAATACATTGTAAATTTTACCTGTGAAAAAATGCAAATTTTAAGGTTAAAAAATGTTGATATTTTCTTATTTCTGCTCAAAATATAGACCGTGTGTACACGTTAGAACCGCCTCATCGAGGCGGTTCTAACGAGTACACACAATCTATATTTTAGAGCAGAAATAAGAAAAATAAGGTTTACACCTGTTAACCCCAGTTTCACTATAGAAAAGTGGGGTTCAAGGGGTCAAAATTATATAGGTGTGTTTTCGTGATGGGAATATTAATGTTACATCAAAGAAATACTCGTTTTCTTTTGCAAAATGATATAGACAGAATAATATAAACAAACAGATGTACTGAAACCCTCTAAATCCCACACTGCATATAGACAAAAGTGGGGATTACAGGGATATAAATCATTTTCCTTACATCAATAGATTTTC